>JAMKCH010009056.1:0-409463 GCA_023653785.1 Ophioderma brevispina
ACAATTCTGCAAAGGTCATGTGTTTGAATTTCCGATGGTTTACGGACAGAAATTTTGCCTATAGGCATATTAATCAGCGTGGTGGAATTATTTTTAAAATTGGAGGGGCCACTTGGTACTTTACTGAGCCATTTCAATTGTTTTGTAGTGCAGTTATCTGATCACCCGACCATTTCTGAAAAGTGCAGGGTGGGGGGGGGGGAGGCCAGGGGACATGGCCCTTGCCGTCGGCTTCTGCTGCCTGGGGGGTTCTTGGATTTTGGTCGGAGTGCCCTGCTCGTTCAAAAAAAAAACGGGACTAAGTGTTTTTGAGGACTAAAACGCTAGGGTATTCAAAACAATCTCTTCTGAGTCCCTCTAGGGTTATCCAATTCAGTAAGAGTTGACTGGGTCCGTGACAGTGATAAAGATAGGAAAATGAACGTAAATATGGGTCAGCAAAATTACCCTGAGTGTGTCATTCTTCTTACAATAACAATGCAAATAAAAAAAATTTTCCTTTTAATATTTGTTTTTTAATTTGGCATATTTTTTTATTTACGAGTTGAAAACGAGTCCCCATCATGGGCAATGCTTTTAACTGCAAATTGGTTCAGTAGGGGATATTTTCACTGAAACCGGTATTTTTTTTCCGAAAATGGACGCCTTTAGGGGCATATTTTCAGTGAAAATTGGTCTCGTAAGGGGTCACTTTCATAACCTCTGGGAACGAGTATGGTTACCCAACAAAAACCCTTACGAACCCTCACCGGGTGTCGCTGACTGAATGGACTTCAGGTCCTAGGTGGTATCACAAATAATTTAGTTATGATTAACAATCAATAGAATGTTCCAACAAATGCAATAAACAAACCGGAAATTTAATGTTTGAATCATCAGTTTTACCATCAATTTACACATTTGTTCAAATCTTTTGAGAAGGAAGCTTTGGAACGAAAATCTGGGCTAAAGTTTACCTCCTCTATGACCTACTAAATTCTAATGGGCCGCTTGCCCGGGCCAGCGCGTGTCTTAAGCTTAAGAACTTAGTGTGGGGAGTCGTGAAATGGGGGAGTCGTAAGGGTCGCCCCGGGAGCGTCGCACATACAGTCCCGCAATATGTGTCAGTCCCCCAGGCCTAAATGGTACGCTGCTAAGCAGTGCAACAACAAAAAAACTTACTAACGGAGAACTGAGATACCCAGGCCAAGATGGCCATGATTGTATAGCAAAGACGAGTAATTTCAATAGATGTTTGCCTTTGGCACAGCTTGGTTGTCAAAAAATGGATAACATAGGTCCAAAAAGACTTTAATCTTTTGATATTCTAAAATACAATTATATTTTCAACAAAAATGAAACTGTACAGTTCATTGCCCGGGGTGGGGTATACAATACAAAATGATCAAACGGATATGCCAATTTTGATGTACAATTGTAGATATGTGTCAATTTTTCAAACTTGTGTATATTCGTTGGAAAATTTAAGCCAATTTCCGCAATCGGACCCAAAAATTTCCCAAATTGAGAAAACGGTCAAATGTTTTAGCAAAACATAGCAAATGTAAGTTAAATTTGGCCCACATTCTCGCTAGATGGCAATATAGCTATGGGCGTTCCTTTTGGGAGAAAAAATGGTCGTATAGAGATAAGTTCCTACTTTCACAGCGTGGGTTATAGTGGGGAAAATTATCACGTATATTAGCGTATAAGAGAGGAAGAGAGGTTACAACATGATCTAGTATGCATGTATTGTTAGTAAAAACATATCTCTATACCTGTGAAGCAAGATTGTTCTGGATTTCCTGTCCTTCTAACTCAACATGACCAATCGGTATCCAAGTCAACCCTGCAGAAGACCAAACAAATTGCATTTGCGGCGCCTTTAAAACTATAGGAAAGCCGATGGCAAGGATTCACTGAGCAGCTGAAAAACTTCGCGACCAGTAGCAAAGGAGTGGCTTCTTGAGCTCTATAATTGCTGCCTATTTCCCGCAAGTTTCCCAAATTGGAGTAAAGCACAATTATGGCCATCCTAAAGCCGGGGGGAAAGATCAACTTATCCCAAGGCTTAGACAATACCATCCTCAGCCATACCTTACATAAGCTCTTGGACGTATCATGCTAAACCGCATCGCAACTGTGATAGGACGAACACCTCATACCGAACAAGCAAGGTTCCGGCCAGGCAAATCAACAAAAAGTCAAGACTTAGTACTCAACCAAACTCAACACATTGAGGGATGGTTCGAGAGGGGTATGTAACCGGAGTTGTGCTCGTCGACCTATCACCAGCCTATGACACTCTGTTAATAAAGATGCCTACTCCATAGATTTGGAAATTACCAAGGAAACGCTTGACTGAGTTCACCCAAGGATGCTTGCAAACAGGATGTCTTTGTTCATCTCGGCGAAGAAGAGCCGGATGGCGTAGGCTCAAGAATGGACTACCCAAGGGAGAGTGCTCGCACCTCATCCGTTCAACATCAAATACCAACGACCGACCTAGGGAGGCGAAACATGTCGTTTATCTATGCAGGACGATACTTGGAATTAGCACCAAAAGATGCAGATCTTCAATTGTCGTCCGAGACTTTCCCAAGCTTTTGGGATGAAACTCACTACTTATTTGAGGAAAAAACAACCTACGTGCGCAAATCCATCCAAGGACACAGGTGTGTACTTTCCGTCTAGCAACAGTGAAGCAAAACGTCAGTTAAAGTAAACCTGGTCGGAACACCCCTGGAGCACTCAGATAATTCTGTCTACCTTGAAAGTTACCTTGGACCGCACTCTCTCATATAAGCCACAGATCGAGAAGACGGCGAGTAAAGTATGTTCACACAAACATCTTGAACAAACTCGCTGGCACAAGATGGCGGGGCTCGCCCACATTCCCTAAGATTGACGGCACTGCCCTGTGTACTCATGTGCAGAGTATATGCTTGCCCTGTATGTGAAAGATTCAACCCGCCAAGAAGCTTGAATCCAGCGTCAATGCTCCTGCCGGCTTATCCATTGTTTTTCGCCCAACTCCAACGGAAAACCTATACATCATAGCAGGAATTGCCCCACTAGACATCCGCCTTATGTAGGCGATCATGCAAGGCCTGCTGCCAGTATCTAATGTGAAGCACCCTATTGTGGACAGAGACCATTGCAATAACAACACGCGGCTTTTAATCCAGAGAGAGTTTTAAAGCAAAGTCCCAACCCCTTGAAATATCTCTAAAGAGTTTAAGAAAGTCGCCTTGTGGAAAGCAAGACTTGCTTTCAACCAGTAACATATTATACAAATATTGACTGCTAGCTATGAGGGGCATGGTTGAACTATAAGCCCAAGGTGATCTCGCACCATACTATTGCCCCGAGGCGTAGCCTCGGGGCATAGTAATGGTTGTCGGATTACGAACGCTCTAGGGCATAGTATGGTTACGAGATCACCGAGGGCCTATATTTTCAACCAGTCCAATAAAAAGCATCCATTTTGGTTTATCTACCGAATAATATAGATTTTGTCATAACCAGGCCTATTGTGTAGCTCATGAGCTGTAGGACCTGTTGTCATGGCCGTGCATGCATGGTTAAAAAACAATTGTTTGGTGTAACTTAGGGTTCTCAAAACTTGCCCAAGAATTAGCAATCAACCTTTCTTGTTTTGAGGAAATTGATGTTGAGTCTCCAAACGGATCGCCGTAATCGAATTCTTGCCATTTTTTTTGTCGGCCAGATGTGTACAATTTTTTCCTTCAGCTCGAATTTCCGATTCGCAACTTTTTAAACAATCAACCGCTTCAACCTTTCCAACACGATGAAACACACACACACACATCACGACTAAGGTGATAATTCCAACTTATCTTTTCTGTTACAAGCACCTATAACACAATGTTGTCTCTTGATGTATGCATAAAGCGTTGGCTTCTAGGTGCCTATCAACGGTCGAAAATCTTTTGCCAGCGACCCTTCCAAACCTGAGTGCCGATGCCATGGGCGCAGCCATTTTATTTATCCAAAGCAAAGCGCGACGCCGGGCGATGGCGCCTATGACCGATCGCTGTCAAACAATATCAGAGGGGATAGGTTTTCAGTACGAGCAAACACCAACCTCCAAAGCAGAATAGGCCTTACTTATTCTGCGATTCAGCCATTCCCTTGCTTTTGGTTGTATCCCCGGTTTGTATCTGACTTTACACTACAGCACTGACTCCCCACATACGAGTAAACAAATACGGTCTGCTTATATCATCTCTTTTACACCAGCTTCAATATGCACTCACATAATAACGGATGGATATATAGTCCGTACAGCATTCCTATGTTTTGGGAATAGGTGTCCCAGGGTATAGTCATGAAAGGGAGATGGACCTCTCTTCCCATGTATATTTTCATTTTTGTTCAATTCTTGAAGCTAGTTGAATTTAATATGGTCCTCCCCACTTTTTAACCAGCATATGACAGGGGTCTATATATGAGGTATATAAGTTGTTTGAACCTCCCTGTGAGCATCTTCCACCTGGACTGACTCCACATGGGCTGAATGGCGATGTCGTCAACAGATTTGAAACAAATGGCCGGATCAAGGATTCTGCCAAGTGGATCTACCGGGGTAGCACTCAGGACACTAACAATCATCATGTGATTATGGAACACTCACCACAGACAGATGGAACAACCTCTTTATCTGCCCAATGATGGAGCAACAATGCACAGACCAGGACAAGGACCTTGCCAAGATTCAGTGAAACAGCCGACATTATACACACCTCTGGCTAGAATCATATATTTTTTGAGACCCCTGTGTTTGGATACGAGGAATAGAATACTTGCTTTGCTGCTGGCATGTTGGAGTCTTCACTGATGTGAGGAATGCCGGACATTCACGTCAAGTGGAAACTTATGGTACTTGAGCGTATCGTAATTGCCATCTAATTTTGTCTTGGACACATACCAATTGACAAAATAATAATAACCATTGGTTTATTTAATAAAAATTAGATATTTGTGCACAGGCCCATTTGTTTTGTGGTTTAAAGGGTATTTCGACCTTGGCGTCCCGACAGTCCTCCGTAACAATACATGTCATTTACTGAGTGTTTGAGATCATTGGGCATGTAATTGACAAAAAGAAGAGGGGCCAAAATAGAACCTTTTGGACCTCCCAATAATATAAAGGGTTTTTCCTGGGAGATCCTCGTCGAAACTTCCTCTCTTTAGGCATTGTGTTAGTTTGAGAAAGGACTAAGCTTCAAACATGGTGGTATACTGTTGATGATTTTTTTAGGGCACATTCCTTGACAGCCGGTATGTATTTTGTCCTACAGCCTCGGGTATAAATCTCCGGGAAGTCTTTTCACTAGTTGGGCAAAATTTGTCATAGTTATGGGGTGTTGGAACAAGGTCCTCTCACGTTGTGATCAAGGTAATCAGTGAATCCTTGTCAGTGCCTGCTTTCCTATAGTTAAAGCTGCCGCTTAAAAAAGGCACTTGTTTTGGTCTTCGCCAGGGTTGACTGGATAACGTGGGTCCGTGTTGAATTAGTGGGACGAATCCGAACATCTTGCTACACAGGTTAGCTAGATCATGGTTGTAACCTCTCTTCCCAACGGCACTATAAAATGATGGCGGCAGCTTAGAGTCGTGAAAGAGACGTAGGATGTTGACTGTTTCCCCCTAACCATTCTTCGACAGCTGTCTCTGTCTAACCATTCTTCGACAGCTTTGTCTGCGTTGTTGGTTTCCCATGGTAGCCCCATTTGGGTGACTATGGCTTTTAAAGTCCCAATGAAGAAAGGAGGTTTTGGTGGAATTCCCGAAATTGAATTGAGGTTGCTTGAAATCTACGGATGGAGGTTTGTAGACTGATGTACATGACAAGCTAAGCTCAATGGTGAGGACTTCGAGTATGTTATTGTCAACAGACTTGATGTTAGCTTGCGACAACGGTGCCTGTTTTCCTATATATAGCACTTCCATACTGTCGGTGTGGGTCTCTCGATGGTAAGGACCATTCCTGGCATGGTTGGGCGATGGACATCAGGTCCCCTGTGAGTTTCCTGCAGACGTAAGACATCGAATTGGAGATTGTTACACATATCAGCAATGATGTTACTTGTTGCATTAGAGAAAAAAACCTTTCCACATCAATGTTAGCTATATAGGCAAGGTAGACCTAGAAAAGGTCGCGCTGGCCTCTCTAGTCATGATATGGAAATGCTTGAGGAATGATGGTATGAAAGACAGTGTTGGCGGTGGTATTGTAGAGATTGGCTTTCAATGGCAGCGGATAATTGACAGGGGAGACCACAGGACCGATTCTCTACTCCCCCCCCCCCAAAGTCTTATAAATCCACGATATATAATCCATGAGGAATCTTCTCCAGAAATAAGTTCCGGAGCAACCTTAAAAAACGTTGTCCAGTAGTTCACGGCGACCAAGTTTAAAAGGTCCCATGGACGACACAAAAATCAGCAGCACTAGCAAACCAGATTTATCCACAAATATGTCCGTTTGACACAAATGTCCACTTTAAGACCACAAAACTGAAATCATTTTTGATGCCAAAATTCATTGCGGTCCTCGGACGCTAGTGTCGCCTGCCGTTGCGGTTTGTGAATGATAGGCCTCATATGACATTTGACCTTGTTATGCCTCATCAACAAATGACAGATCCCGGTGTGCAACCTAATGGCCTCCAGTTTGGTTTAAAATCCATCGAAGTATGCGGATATTACAGGAAATGTAACCCTTTTGTACAAACAGACAACAACAAAAAAGACAAACACCAGACTACAACAGACAACAACAATGGACAGTGGACAAAGTGATACCTATGTGTTCCTGCATTAAGGCAAGGGCGACACAAAAACCGAAAATCGGGTCGAGTTTTGTATACAGACCCAAGTTTGGTGATCGTAGCATTTGATTTGTCGCAGAAAAACGGAATTGATAGATTTAAAAGAATTCCCCTTTAATCGGCCCACATGACCTCTGACCCCATCGGAGTACACCACATATGAACCTGACTAAGTTTGTTGATCGTAGGCATTTGATCTGTGGCAGGAAGGAAACGAATTAATTTAAAAGAGCCTGATTAAAAACGTAGCCAAACAGGGTTCAAGTAGAAAACTTAGCAAAAATAGTGTTGGAGCGGTTTTGGACTGCAAATTGTCGACAACCACTCCCCTCTGTACAACAAAACGCAACCATTCTATTCGAAAATAGTGAATAGATAATTTAAAAAAAATCGAAAAAATGATGGTTGTGGTCAAAAAACTTTGGTGGCAGGGGTATTTTTTGTGTCAAAAATCCGTTTTTTGAGGCGTAAAAACTAGAATATCAGTTTATTAATTTCTCGCAAAACAATTTGTACATCATCATGCAATACATCAATCTCTGACATTATATTATAGATTTCTGTTTTTATCAATAATAAAGGGCCTAGAATTTTAGCCCCAAAATCACCTTATTTTTTCCTAAAAGCCCCATTTTTATATCCCATGTCACCACAGCGAGTATTATACCTGAACCCTTTAGCAATGTATAAAACCTATATCAATAACAAAACGGATACCATAAAACTAATTGTAAATATTTTTACCTTAAAAAAATTAAAACTAATAATTTTGCTTACTTGCAGCACAAATTCATTTTCCCGGCATAAACATTTCGCCTCGGCCACCAAATTTTCAACCACAACCATCATATTCTTAATCTTATATATATTATCTTTCAAATAAAGGTGGGTTGTGTTTTGTTGTACGGTGGGGAGGGATAATTCGAAATAGAGCATTTTCACGGCTCGGCCGCTCCTCTAAAATGATAGTATATGAAATAGAATGGGTCCGTGCTTATACTGACAAAGTTTGGTGATCTTAGCATTTGATTTGTGGGTGGCATAAAAACGTAAAACATTAGCACAAATGACAGATGCCCCGTAACCCACCCACTAAAACTTTTGACCCCAATCTGTGTACACACCTCGCCTCCTATCCTGTGTATAGAAATGACCGAATACACATTACATAGGCCTACATCATACACAGCCTACATACATACTCGTCCTACCTACATACCTAGGCCTAAACACAGCATACATACAACATACATACATACAACACAGCATACATACATACATCTACATACATACATACATACATACTATATACATACTACTACTAATACATCCCACTACAATACAGCAACACACATACAATATATACACACATACATACATAACACAGACATACACAGCATACATACATACTACTACATACATACACACATACATTTATACACATGGCTCCACATGCTTGCTGCACCATACACCCTCCCATACATACGCATAATACAACTCATGAGGCCCACGTGCACCAAACCGGAGTAACTGACGAGCAAGCTACTAGCGATTTTGCGTGCGTGCGCCAAATTGGATAATTCTCCAGACTATCAGACAGTTACATCCTACGTCACTTCTTTTGTTGCCGCTAATCCATTCCTGCATCGTTATGGCCCATAGTAATTAAACTCTAACAGATCCATTGCCAGTGTGTAACATTCAAGGCCGACCTATTTCAAGATTCCAGGCCCTAACTTGTTTACAAAATGCTGTCTATAGTGAATTTCCGGTCGCGTAGCGACAGTATATATTGTTTTATTCGTGTCAGTTCATGTATATTGTCGAGGTTATTATTACTTGAGGGGATGTGTTGATACTCAATGAAATCCAAAAAGCCGAAGATCTAGTGAGTAACATACTTATTAAGCGTATATTTTCCTTTATTGCAGATAAAAGGCTCCAAAATTTGGTATAATTGATTTAAAATTACTTACATTTCATGAATCCTGTTGAGTATAAAAATGCCATGTTTGATAATCATCATAGTTGTCCTTCTATGTGTAGAAGGTGCAGGAATTTGCTCAATTAAATGAACTTAAATGACTTTGCCTGCATGATATATCTGGTGGTTTTCCACTATTCGTTTAATTCAATCTAACCGCCATCACTTTCGCTTGAAGAGAGTGTGGCGATCAATAAGTCACGCTCTCCTATTTGTACGCATACATGTCATACAGCACATGTTTCGTATGTTCATCTATAGGTTACTGGTTCACATCAATGAACGGATTAAATCTTATGAATGGCAAACTGCAATCGATCTTCAGGTGAAGCCATGCAAGAATGTTGGCTTCAATCCACGCCACATAAAAGTGGTACTGATTTTCCTGGATAAACGGGCAACCTCTCAACACGAATAGAATCGTCGAAAACGTTTCATGAACTGACACGAATAAAAAATCACACTATAGTAACTTACCCGACATTTTATTGTTTCTTACAAAGAAAGGTACAAAGATAATGATTTTGTTGATTAATAGGTGCATTGAAGTTCAGGAATTATAGCAATCAACTCCAATTTGCTACTTTTATCATTGTCTTCAACTTCAGATTTTTATGTATATTTTTTCCCATAAATTATATGTCAAATAATAATAATTGAAACAATCATATTTTTATTCTTTATAATAGTGAGCATTGTGGGAAATGGTATATCATTCGGTATATAGCATTTATAACAAAAAACTATCTAAAACATATCTAGACAAGATATTAAAGAATTTAAAACAAATGTAGATCTCGAAATATTGTTCAATTGTACTTGGTCATTGTTAAAACAAAATTAATGCAAAAAGAGCTGACATGAGACTCGAACCCAAAAGAACATGTTTGAATTTACCCAATACTTTAACTTAATGATTCACGCCACGAAGGTACTGTCTTGTGAATAAGTTGTTTGATCAGATTATAGTGCTACGATCCAATTCTTCTCGGCGAGAAGCATTTTTCAACCTAAATTATCTTTCTTCTTAATTAATATTTTGATATTATTTTTTTCTTCAATCGATTGGTTTTCGCATAATTATTGCGGAAAAATCGGCCTATCAGACAATATGGAACACTGGGGAAATGCAACACTGATAACATAACGCGTGACGCACAGATTTTTATATGCGTGTGCTTGCGCAACAAAAGTGATGACTCGCCCAAAAGTTGCTCCAAATATTACAAGAATCTCTAGTATAAATTTCTTCATGTAAAAAGGAAATGTTTCAAACGAGACGAATCGCATTACTCTGCGAAGGACAAGAGGAGGTTATAGTGTTCTTCCCACAATGCAATTTTTCCAATACAATTTTTGCACTGGTTGTCATATGAATTTATATAGTGACAAAAAGTACCTAAATGAACAGAACTCACCCCAATCTTGCAATTTAAGTACTTTTTGTCACTATAAATTCATGTGGCAACCAGTACAAAAATTGTATTGGAAGAAATGCATTACGGGAAGAACACATTATTATATCGCTCTAGAGGGCGACATGACATTGCAAACCATATCACAGGGGAGGGCGGCCAAGAAATCCAAATTTCAGACGTCGCCATTGGTTTAACACGTAAAAGCGAAATCTTGACGAAAAATTCTGTATTTTTTATATGTTGTCAAGGAATATTTTCTTATTCCAAAACCGTTGGAGTTGAAGAATCAACTCCACTGGAAGGGTCATTTCTGATTTTTTTTTTCTATGAATAACGAACGAGGACGAGGTCGTATGTGGGTCATGGGAACACCCATGACCGACCCACATCAAAGCACCCAAATTGGTTTGTGGTTTGCACTCAGTATTGCTGTAATTTCTTTTGACATTTTTGGCGAGTTGCTATAATGAATGAGGCTTGGCCGCCACCGCCTGCCATATCACACACATCAGATGGCGTAGGTCCTGGTTTTAATCTGGCTTGATTTAAGAAATATTACAAATTCACAACCTTCAAAGCTTTGTAACTTCATATTGATTGTTTACAGAGGGCTGACACACAGGGTATGATCTCAAATTCCCCCCGAAATGAGCCGAGGACAGTTGAATTGAGAAAAAGGTGTCCTGTGTTTTATTAGGTTTTGTTACACTGCAGTTCAATGGTCTTGTGCATTGCGGAAGCCATTGCTATCTGCGTTCTATATTACGGCAAATGTTAACCCTTTGTTACAACAGAGGCAAAACGAGACAACAACAAAAAAAAAACAAACACAGACTATCACCGACAACAACAATTGGACAGTGGACAAAGTGATACCTATGTGTCTTCCTGCCTTAAGGCAGGGACAAAAACCGAAACTCTCGAACGTCTGGTCGGATGTTTATATCATACCTCAGTTGGTGATCGTAGCATTTGACTTGTGGCGCAAAACGAATTGATAAGATTTTCAAAGAATTTCCCCCTTTAACGGCCCCCACATTACCTTTGACCGCCCGCAATCGGAGTACCACATCTGAACCTGACTAAGTTTGTTGAATCGTATCATTTGATCTGTGGCAGAAAAACGAATTAATTTAAAAGAGCCTGATTAAAACTGTAGCCAAAATGGTCAAGCTCAAACGTTAAGCCAAAATAGTGGAGCGGTTTGGACTGCCAAAATTGTCGACAACCCCTCCCCTCGTAACAACAAAACGCAACCACTTCATTTCGAAAGAGCTTAAAGAGATAATTTAAAAAAAATGATGAAATATAAAAAAAGTAAAAAATTTGGTGGCAGGGGTATTTTTTGGGTCCAAAATCCGTTTTTTGAGGCGTAAAAACTAGAATATCAGTTTATTAATTTCTCGCAAAACAATTTGTACATCATCATGCAATACATCAATCTCTGACATTATATTATAGATTTCTGTTTTTATCAATAATAAAGGGCCTAGAATTTTAGCCCCAAAATCACCTTATTTTTTCCTAAAAGCCCCATTTTTATATCCCATGTCACCACAGCGAGTATTATACCTGAACCCTTTAGCAATGTATAAAACCTATATCAATAACAAAACGGATACCATAAAACTAATTGTAAATATTTTTACCTTAAAAAAATTAAAACTAATAATTTTGCTTACTTGCAGCACAAATTCATTTTCCCGGCATAAACATTTCGCCTCGGCCACCAAATTTTCAACCACAACCATCATATTCTTAATCTTATATATATTATCTTTCAAATAAAGGTGGGTTGTGTTTTGTTGTACGGTGGGGAGGGATAATTCGAAATAGAGCATTTTCACGGCTCGGCCGCTCCTCTAAAATGATAGTATATGAAATAGAATGGGTCCGTGCTTATACTGACAAAGTTTGGTGATCTTAGCATTTGATTTGTGGGTGGCATAAAAACGTAAAACATTAGCACAAATGACAGATGCCCCGTAACCCACCCACTAAAACTTTTGACCCCAATCTGTGTACACACCTCGCCTCCTATCCTGTGTATAGAAATGACCGAATACACATTACATAGGCCTACATCATACACAGCCTACATACATACTCGTCCTACCTACATACCTAGGCCTAAACACAGCATACATACAACATACATACATACAACACAGCATACATACATACATCTACATACATACATACATACATACTATATACATACTACTACTAATACATCCCACTACAATACAGCAACACACATACAATATATACACACATACATACATAACACAGACATACACAGCATACATACATACTACTACATACATACACACATACATTTATACACATGGCTCCACATGCTTGCTGCACCATACACCCTCCCATACATACGCATAATACAACTCATGAGGCCCACGTGCACCAAACCGGAGTAACTGACGAGCAAGCTACTAGCGATTTTGCGTGCGTGCGCCAAATTGGATAATTCTCCAGACTATCAGACAGTTACATCCTACGTCACTTCTTTTGTTGCCGCTAATCCATTCCTGCATCGTTATGGCCCATAGTAATTAAACTCTAACAGATCCATTGCCAGTGTGTAACATTCAAGGCCGACCTATTTCAAGATTCCAGGCCCTAACTTGTTTACAAAATGCTGTCTATAGTGAATTTCCGGTCGCGTAGCGACAGTATATATTGTTTTATTCGTGTCAGTTCATGTATATTGTCGAGGTTATTATTACTTGAGGGGATGTGTTGATACTCAATGAAATCCAAAAAGCCGAAGATCTAGTGAGTAACATACTTATTAAGCGTATATTTTCCTTTATTGCAGATAAAAGGCTCCAAAATTTGGTATAATTGATTTAAAATTACTTACATTTCATGAATCCTGTTGAGTATAAAAATGCCATGTTTGATAATCATCATAGTTGTCCTTCTATGTGTAGAAGGTGCAGGAATTTGCTCAATTAAATGAACTTAAATGACTTTGGCCTGCATGATATATCTGGTGGTTTTCCACTATCGTTTTTAATTCAATATAACAGCATCACTTTCCTGAAGAGAGTGTGGCGATCATAGTCACGCTCTCCTATTTGTACGCATACATGTCATACAGCACATGTTTCGTATGTACACCAATAGATTACTGGTTCACTCAATGAACGCGGATTAAATCTTATGAATGGGCAAACTGCAATCGCTCTTCAGGTATAAGGCACAGCAAGAAGGTGGCTTCAATCCCACGCCACATAAAAGTGGTACTGATTTTCTGGATAAAGGCAACATCTCAACACATTAGAATCGGCGAAAACGTTTCATGGGAACTGACACGAATAAAAATCACACTTATAGTAACTTACCCGACATTTTATTGTTTCTTACAAAAAAGGTACAAGATAATGATTTTGTTTTATTATAGGTGCATTGAAGTTCAGAATTATAGCAAATCACTCAATTTGCTACTTTTATCATTGTCTTCACTTCAGATTTTTTTGTTATTTTTTCCCATAATTATATGTCAAATAACATAATTGAAACAATCATATTTTTATTCTTTATAATAGTGAGCATTGTGGGAAATGGGTATATCATTTGCGGTTAATAGCATTTTTATAACAAAAAACTATCTAAACATATCTAGACAAGATATTAAGAATTTAAAACAAATGTAGATCCGAAATCTTGTTCATTGTACTGGGTCATTGTTAAACAAAAATTACTGCAAAAGAGCTGACATGAGACTCGAACCCAAAGAACATGTTTGAATTTACCCAAAACGTAACTTAATTATTCTTCGCCACGAAGGTACTGTCTTGTGTGATAATTGTTTTGATCAGATTATAGTGCTACGTCCAATTCTTCTTGGCGAGAAGCATTTTTCACCTAAATTACTTTCTTTTCTTCTAATTAAGATTTTGATATTATTTTTTTTCTTTCTTCAATCGATTGGTTTTCGCATAATTATTGCGGAAAAATCGGCCCCTAGTCAGACTATATGAAACACTGGGAAATGCAACCTGATCACATCACGCGTGACGCACAGATTTTAATATGCGTGTGCTTGCGCAACATCAGTGATTGACTCGCCCAAAGTTTGCTCCAAATATTACAACAAGAATCTCTTAGTATAAATTTCTTGCATGTAAAAAGGAATGTTCAAACGAGACGATCGCATTAAACTCTGCGAAGGACAGAGGAGGTATGTGTTCTTCCCACAATGCACTTTTCCCACTACCAATTTTTGCACTGGTTGTCATATGACTTTATATATGACAAAAAGTACCTAATGGAACAGAACTCAACCCCATCTTGCAATTTAAAAATTAAAAAAAACTTTTTTTTTTTTGTGTTGTCACTATAAATTTCATGTGGCAACCAGTACAAAAATTGTAATTGGAAGAAATGCATTACGTAAGAACACATTATTATATCGCTCTAAAGGGCGACATGACATTGCAAACCATATCACAGGGGAGGGCTCCAAGAAATCAAATTCAGACGTCGCATTGGTTTAACACTAAAAGCGAAATCTGACGAAAAATTTCTGGGGGGGGGGGGTATTTTTTATAATGTTGTCCAAGGCCTATTTTCTTATCCAAACTTGGAGTTGAAGAATCAACTCCACGGGAAGGGTCATTTCTGATTTTTTTTTTTTTTTCTATGAATGCGAACGAGGACGAGGTCGTTTGTGGTTTATGGGTCTCACACCCATGCCGCCCCACAATCAAAGCAACCCAAATTGGTTTGTGGTTTGCACTCAGTATTGCTGTAATGTCTTTGTACATTTTTGGGCGAGTTGCTATATGAATGAGCGTTGCCGCCAACCGCCTGCCATATCACACACATCAGAATGGGCGTAGTCCTGGTTTTAATCTGGCTTGAGTTAAGAATCTTACAATTTCACAACCTTCAAAGCTTTGTTAACTTCATATGATTGTTTACAGAGGGCTGACACACAGGGTATGATCTCAAATTCCCCCCGAAATGAGCCGAGGGACAGTCGAATGAGAAAAAGGTGTCCTGTGTTTTATTAGGTTTTGTTACACAAACGCAGTTCAATGGTCTTAGGTGCATTGCGGAAGCCATTGCTATCTGCGTTCTATATTGGATGTAAACATTAAGTTATGTTAGGCTTCAATTATTGGCATGATATTTTGAAGATATAATGATTAGATTTGAACTTTTTTTTGGCAAATCTATTTGAAAATTTGCAAAACTATTTTTGTGTGTAATTACCAGTCCCATGCTCATGACAGAGGCAAAAATAAGTAAGGTATTCAGTGGAACCAAACATTTTACGTTAACGTTAGTGCCGGGGGGGGCTTTTCCTTAATAAACCATTAATTTCTCAACAGATATTTTGCACGAAATTTATACCCATCCGCGGTCAATAGGATTGGTCACATTTCACATATTGAAAATTATCATCCATTACAAACGCGTACACAATGACTAAGTCTAACAGCTTCCCATTTACACCTGGGTGTAATGAGACAGGCGAGAAAAAGTGTCTGCTCATGGCACAAACCATTGGCGACGGCCTGGGATTGAACTCAAAACTTAAATGGCCTAATGTTCACGACGCTTTTCCACGACGCTAAATATAAAGGCGCACACTATGAGTACCCCTAACCGCTTCCCCTTATACCTGAGTGAAGTGAGACAAACGAGATAGAGTGTTGGCCCAAGGACACAAATAACGTTGCTACGGCAGGCTCGCACTCACGATTCAACGGTCTACTGATCATGAGTTCTGCAGCTTTTCCACGGGACAGCAACGTTGTTCTCTACCTATTAATTGAAGTCTGCTATTACAACAATCATACACTTTGGAAACTGATTTTAGGTTGATATCTACTCTAAGAAGACCTAGACATATATTTAAAAAGAATGCTATGTTTAGTCCATCTCTGTATATTTAGGTGGTTGCAGTCAATGTTCCCAGCCGTTGATGATTAGTATACCTAATTGTTTAATACCTCATTTAATCATCATCATCATCATTCATCATCATATAGCATCCATCATCATAGTGTTAGCCGTCATCATCATCGTCGCCGTTTCTCGTCATCGTCACCATCACAATCGGCGTCACCATCACCCTCGTCATTATCGTACATTACAATATACAAGGGTTCAATTAAAATTGACTATAATTCATTACTTCTATTGTTTATACGTGTTTCCAGTTTAAAAAAGACAATTAACCAGCACTATATCGACAGAACGTTGTCTTTTGCCGCTTTTTTATTAATTAATCATATTCTCAAAATATTGAACAAAATATTGTACTTGAGAAACACTTAAAGATCAAACGAAAGATCGTTATTATATCGTTATAGAGGGACCAGACAATGTAAAATATATTACATGTATCAATGGGCGTAGGTCTTGTTTGAAAATCTGACTTGATTGAAGAAATCATTACAAATTTAACAACCTTAACAGCCTTGTAACTTCACAGTCAATTTTACTCAATGTTGAATAGCTGGGCTGACCTACAGGGTATATCTCAAATTCCCTCGAAATGAGGAGAGCCCCCCCCCCCCCCTCCTTCGAACCTGACGGGAGTGGAAACCCTTGGTCACTTACGTGTTAAAATGTTTTGTTCCTGAAATACCTTTGCTTATTTTGCTTTTTTTGTTCTGAGCATTAGACTGGTGATGATACAAATAGTTTTGTGATTTTTAAAAAACAACCTGCTGGAATCTAATTCTTAGTATATTCAAAATATCATGGCGCAATCCTCTGAGGCCTACATTATAAAACTAATGGCGTCCTCCGAATATAGAATGCAGTGTGCAATGGCAACAAACCATTGAACTATTGTGTCGCAACCATAGTATACATAGCAGTTTCACAACGGAAACGGACCATTGAACTGCAGTGTAAACAATCATAATAAACAAAGCACTTTTTCTCAATTCAACTGTCCTCAGCTCATTTCGAAGGACCCTGTGTGTCAGCCCTCTGTACACAGAATCCATGTGAATTGTAAACTTTAAGGTGTGAAATATTTTAGTATTTCCTCAAGCAATTCAGATTAAAAACAGCTACGCATCTGATATATGCAATAATTATGTTTTACATGTCATGTCGCCCTCTATAACGATATATAATGAATCTTTCGTTATCAGATATCAAACTAAATTTAGTTTCCAAAGTGTAATGAATGTAAGTGTCAAGATTCATGATAGGCTTAGATAGCACGTGGCTGTCCCGTGCGCGTTGAAAAAGCGCGAACTCATGATCCTTAGCCGTTGAAGTCGTGAGTTCGAGCCTTGCCGTAGCCGAACGTATTTGTGTCCTTTTGGCAACACTCTATCTCGTTTGGCCTCACTTCATCCAGATTAAAGGGGAGCGGTTCTGGTACTCATAGTGTGCGTCTTTATAATTAGAGCTGTAGCTGCCCGAATTTTCAATATGTGCAAATGTGGTATAATTCTAGTAGAGGTAATAAAATTAAATTGCTTTGAGATTATATTGTATAAGGCGTTATATAAATCTCTTCACATTTATTACAGAGGACGTATTGTCCAGTGGAAAATCGTCCGTGATCTTAGAACCATTTAAGGTTTTCAGTTCGATCCCCGGCCGTCGCCAATGTTTTTTGTGTCCTTGAGCAAGACACCTTTTTCTCACTTGTCTCACTCCACCTAGTGTAACTGGGGAGCTGTTAGGCTTAGTCATACTCTACGCCGTTGTAATTGGCTGCTAAATTTTCCAAATGTAAATTGTGACCCATCCTAGTGACAGCGGATGTGGTATAATTCGTGCAAAAATTCCTTTGGAAAATTGTGGTTTTCTTCAGGAGAGACCCCCCCCTGGGCACTAACGTTACAATATTTTGCTGTTCACTGAAATACCTTACTTATTTGCTTCTTTCATGAGCATTAACTGTTAATGGTAAAAAATAGTTGTGATTTGCAAAAAAAAAACCTCAAATCTAACTCCATTAGTAATATTCCAAAATATCCTGCCTTCCATAATCTGAAGCCTAACATAGACTAATGCGTACATCCAAATATAGAACGCATATAGCAATGGCTTCCGAAATACACAGACCATTTCACTGCAGTGTACAAAACATTAATGAAAAACCACAGGACAACCTTTCCCATTTCAAATGACCTCGCTCCTTTCGAGGGAATTTGAGAGCATACTGTATGTCAGCCCTATGTAACAATGAAATGTGAAGTTAAAACTTTGTAAGGTTTGAATTTGTAGTATTTCTCTTCAATCAAGTCCAGATAAAAAACCAGGACCTACGCCATCTGATATATTTAATATGTTTTACAATTGTCATGGTCGGCCCTCTCTAACGATATAATAAATGATTCTTTCGCCGTTTGAATCATACAGCTGTTTTAACAGTACAATATTTTTGTTCAATCTTATATAGTATGTATGACAAAGCTGGCAAAGACAGCGTTTTGTTCGTATATATTGCTGTGTTTAATAATTGTCCTTTTAAACTGAAACATGTACATGTTTTAACACAAAAAGTGAAGAATTACAGTAATTTTGCATTGAACCCTTTTATATTGTAAATGTACATCAATGAGCGTGACGGTGAGGGTGACGCGATGATGAGGTGCACTATGACGACAACGGCGACACGACGATATGATTATGGGGAAAAAATGATGCATATGAAGAAGAAATATTTCTAAAATCTACGAACTTTATCTATTTTTGGCTATTATAATCCTCGAATCATGTAAGTAAACAATTAGTAACACGAAAAATAATCACCCCTTTATATCATGTAATAATGTAATATAGGTTCTTCTAGAAGAGAGATAACATAAAATCGTTTTATATAAAAATAGTTTTGTGATTGCAAAAAAAAGCTCAATCTACTCTTAAGTATATTCAAAATATCCTGCAAAATCTGACGCCTAACTAGACTAATGCGTCATCCAATATAGAACGCAGATAGAAATGGCTTCCGAACACGCATGACCATTGAAACTGCATGTGTAACAAAACTAATAAAACACAGGCCACCTTTTTCTCAATTCAACTGTCCTCGGCTCATTTCGAGGGAATTTGAGATCCTGCGCGTCAGCCCTATGTAAAGCAATGCTTTTACAAAGTTTTAAGGTTGTGAAGTTTTGAACTATTTCTTCAATCAAGCTAGATTAAAACCACGACCTATGCCATCTGATATATGTTATGTTTTTTTCATGGTCATGGTCGCCCTCTAGAGCGAAATAATAATGAGCTTTCGTTTTTGAACTTATGGATGATTCCTGGAGGACGGTGTCCTTGGCAAAAATGCTATGCAATATTTTATTATTATTATTGAGATTTAGTCATTTTTTATTGAATCCATTTTTTTACCTGTAAGTCATGAGGTTTTCAACTAGTTGTTTTGCTACAGGTAATAAACAATGTAAGATCCTGTGGTATTATATTCACTATATAATTCCATGGAAAGATAATGAAGAGCCTAACTTCTATGAAAACGTGCACGTGGCCGATAGATAGAAGAAGCGGTCAAGATCAGCACTGCCGGTCCTGAGAGAAGATATGAGGCAGATTGTCCTTATATACCGTCGAGTTCAATTCAAGGAGGTTAGGATCTAATACTAGGTTATCAACTTGGAATAGAACGTCAACGTCAGGGATTAATCATTCGATCATGCCTTGCAAAGTTCCGTACTTTGAGTTTTGCTAATAACTATTTTTTTTTACCAGACCCCAGCAATTTTTATATTTGTCATTGTAAAAAAATATACACTTTCTTTCATTTATTTATTTCATACTTATTTTACCTGGGTCAAACACCAATCCATGCACTGGCATTGTTCTTCCTTGGTGCCCATTGCCCAAGGCCAACATTAAAATACAACCACAAAACATATAATACCTTATAATACTAATGTAAAAAGGCCCCAAAGGTACTACATTACAACCTTTAGAAAGTATATATTTTTGCACAATACAAAAATATAAAAAACCTTTTGTTAGTTATTTTTTGCCCGCCTCAACGGTAAAAATAAGGACCCATGCGGATCGATTTTTATGATGGAAGCGAAGAAACTGATCACATTTGTTATACAATGCACTTGTATTACTCGGCCTTACCGAATACATTCTAACAGTAACAGCACACTGCTGGCACACATTTTGTCGCTTGGTATAATTAAAACTTGGTTGGTTGTATGGTTGAACATTCACTAATGTTGCAATTAACAAGTGCACTCAAAGCAGGAGAAGGATGCGCAGGTGACTCGAGGTGTCAATTTCACCGTCGCAAAACCATTCCGTCCAAGACGAAAGCTCACTAATGTTCCTCACTTGAAACACTTTTTATACGTTAGTTGCTCACCAGGGGTTCGTTCGCGAAAGCAGTCGTAATTAGACTAACGTAGCCCTAGTTGCGACGTAAGTTACTACTAAGATTTTTTCGCGTTCGTGAAACTTGGACGTAGGCTACGTGTGTCTTACGAGTAAGCCAGATTTACGATTAAAACTACGTGTGGTCATGAGTACACGTAGCACACTCGTAGTGTGTGGAAGTGGACGGATCGGTCCGCTGTTCGCATTCCATCCATCTTATTAGCAATGTATCATGGCAACAGCATTTATAGTTCCAGAAAATGAAGAAAGACGCAGTCCTGAACGAAAAAATAATTTAGCAATCCCCTTCAATCTATTTCAGATCATATACACTGCAAAAAACAGTAATTAGAAATTACACCTTTTAAACACTATTTTGCACCACGTTTCTACTTTAAACATTTTGAAATAGCTGTTTAATATCTAAACATGTTTAAAGGTGCATCTCGTGATTTCAGCACCTTCTGTTTTATTCATTGATCTATATCCTTGAGAAAAGCTTAACCTCAAAATTTGAGCTGATCCTGATCTTGCGGTTTTGTGTTATGAGCAATTGCTCGTTTCCCACGGTCCCATAGGCTACTGTGCTGTAATTTCTGTCCGTTTACGGACAGAAAATACGAAATCGCGAATTTCTTACAGATGCGACCGAATTATCACGTAAGATTGGACACACGTGGATTACTAAGGCTAACGGTTCAGATCATATAATATCTCAACTTGTTTAGATAAGTTGGGGGAACGAGCTGTGGATCACGAAATGCCCCTTTACTATTAAACACGTTAGGCATTTGGCATCAGTCAAACTCCTCTTTTCCCATATGTCCATTTATTCACATAATTTATGGGTCAGGTTGGCTTGAATATTATTGCCAAAATTTGCACAGCAAAATCAATGCCTGTATAAATTTACAAAAAACGATTAACATTTATACCATTGTCTGCTGTAAAGCATGTCCTTTCAATAATTACATGCATCCCTCCATCTCTTTCCACACGGATTGCTCATCTATCCATGTCCTCTCATAGAAAAAAAAATAAGGAAGAAAGACAGCAGAAAGAAGAAAAGAAAGAAAGAAAGAAAGAAAGAAAGAAAGAAATGAAAGAAAGAAAGAAGAAGGAAGGAAGGAAGGAAGGAAGGAAGGAAGGAAGGAAAAACATATGAAAATCGACCCTCTGATCTATTCATTTAAAGTCTGACTCAAAGATTTTCCGAAGGATGGGTCCTAATTTTCGTATTATTTGGCATGTACTAATGCTATCCACATACTAATCGCTATTTCACATAGCGATTATATGTGGATAAGCATGTACATAATGCTTATCAACATACTATGCGCTATGTGAAATAGCTAAACTTTGTACTAAAATCGGGTATCACGGGATTTTTGTGTTATATACTACAGTAATGCTATTCCTATGATACTGTTACAACACTAACATAGATGTTGTACTACATCAAAAACGAAAAATCCATTTATCTCATCTTTGTGCAATTAATTTTTTAGGAGAGGTGCGAGAGGTGACTATTTTTAGTTCTAGGATGACAAACAATGCACATCCAAAAAATATCATATTTTGCAATCTCTGAGTCAGCAGTATCAAAGTAACACCGAACTTTTTTTTGTCATTATTGACTTATTTTCCAGTTTTTGTTGAACTCTTTACAAAATCAGTGTAAGTCTTTCTTCACTAGTATTGTATCTCTCCATTTTCTTCAATTGGGGGGGGCTTTACATGTGCAATCTAAGAGATTTCCCATAATGGTGTCCCTAAAAAATGTGAAAATTCTGATATTTGCACTGCTCCTCTATCCAAAAAATATCCCCATCAAAAAGGATTAAGCTGGGAACTGTTTTCTTTGGTACAAAATTATCAAATTCTAATTTCATATAGGAGCACAAATGCAACATTCACCTATGTTTTCTATGAAATATGAAGCATATACAAATCATCTTGTTTGTTTTCATTTTAAGTTATTTCTTGGTTTCCAAATGAATGATAGGGAATCTTTAATTCTCTATCCTATTGAAATCACTGCATCACAGAAAAAAGGATGACTTTAAATCTCCAAGTGGCACCTTTAAAACAGACCTTTCTCGTCGTGCTGGCTTCAGGCATTTCATTTTACCTTGCCGTATATTCATTAATATCCTCTTTGTTTTAGGCCTAATATGCTTTAAATAATTAAAATATTTTTTTTATAAAAATCCCGCCCCTCTTTGGTTTTGAGCCATTTTCTTTCTGTGCCGTTGTAGGCCTAGTATTTTACGTAAAGTAACACAGTTAAAAGTATAAGATTGGCCAATGGATATAATATAATTTAATTGTTTTATAATACTTTACTCCAATAGAAATTTAACGAGTTCTTCATACTAGGAGGAAATTCTATCTAAATACGCGAAAGGGGTAGTATACTTATCCGTTTCAATAGGTCTATGCTCACCCCAAAACACACCTATGCTTGTAAAATCCGTTAATCGATTTACTAGAACGGCATTCACCACCGACTCGTACATAATTGCACCCGCGATTGCACCCAAATAGAAGACACGTAATAACGATCATAAGTTATGCGGAGAGGTGTTCCTACGACTGTCTAACGTCCATTGTTCGCGAACGCACGTAAGTCACAACTTGTAGAAATCGTAACAAGCGCTCAGCAAGTTACGTATTATACTTACGATTCAAGTTTCGCAGACGAACCCGTGTCCGGCGAGTCACTCACCCAGAGTCACTCACGAAAATCAATTCAGTGAGAGGAGGGGGCTGGAAAGAATTTGAAGGTCAAAATTTTAAGGAAAGGTCAAGTTTGACAAAATCTGCCCCTCCGCTCGTGAAAATCTGGCTACGAGCCATTTCGAGGGGTTGAGATACGTGTCGGTTACCCTGGGTAATATAGTGAAATAAATGTAAAGTTGTTTTTAAGGAAGCTTCCTCAATCAAGTGACTTATGAAAATTCATGGCCTATATCATCTGAGACTTAAAGTATGGTTTGCTTCGTTATGTCGCCCTCTGGAGCGATATAACGTTTCTAGACGGGGAACGTTATTGCACTTCCGTAAGTGCATAACGAGGGGATCCTGGGGACCCATGCGTTATATAACCACTTTACCAAAGGATTTTTTAGATGAAATACACAATGCACTAATAAAATATAACCAAAAAACAAAACAATAAAGTAATAAAAACTGAAAATTTTTGTTTAGTAAGAAAACCAGGGGCAAAACATTGATTTGAATTTTGCGTCAAAATGAGCGAAAAAAGACACTAATTAGTTTTTAAAAATGAAACACTTTTTATACGTTAGTTGCTCACCAGGGGTTCGTTCGCGAAAGCAGTCGTAATTAGACTAACGTAGCCCTAGTTGCGACGTAAGTTACTACTAAGATTTTTTCGCGTTCGTGAAACTTGGACGTAGGCTACGTGTGTCTTACGAGTAAGCCAGATTTACGATTAAAACTACGTGTGGTCATGAGTACACGTAGCACACTCGTAGTGTGTGGGAAGTGGACGGATCGGTCCGCTGTTCGCATTCCATCCATCTTATTAGCAATGTATCATGGCAACAGCATTTATAGTTCCAGAAAATGAAGAAAGACGCAGTCCTGAACGAAAAATAATTTAGCAATCCCCTTCAATCTATTTCAGATCATATACACTGCAAAAAACAGTAATTAGAAATTACACCTTTTAAACACTATTTTGCACCACGTTTCTACTTTAAACATTTTGAAATAGCTGTTTAATATCTAAACATGTTTAAAGGTGCATCTCGTGATTTCAGCACCTTCTTTTTATTCATTGATCTATATCCTTGAGAAAAGCTACCTCCAAAATTTGAGATGAGCCTGATCTTGCGTTTGTGTTATAGCATTGCTCGTTTCCCACGGTCCATAAGGCTTTTACTGTGCTGTAATTTGTCCGTTACGGACAGAAAATACGAAATCGCGAATTTCTTACAGATGCGACGAAATTAGCACGTAAGATTGGACACACGTGGATTACTACGGATTAACGTTCAAGATCATATTAAATATTCTAACATTTTTATGAAAGTTGGGGGGACGAGGCTGTGGATCACGAATGCCCCTTTAATATCTAAAACACGTTTAGGCATTTGCCCAGTCAAAAATCTCGTTTTCCCAATATGCCATTTAGTCACAATAATTTATGGTCGGGTTGGCTGAATAATTATTGCAATTGCAGCAAAAATCAATGCCTGTAATAAATTAACAAAAACAGATTAAACAGTTATACCATGGTCTTCTGTAAGCATGTCATTGCAAAATTACATTCATCCCTCCATCTATTTCACAACACGGATTGGCTATATATGCCATGTCACTGATAGAAAAAAAAAATAAGGAAGAAAGAAAGAACGAAAGAAAGAAAGAAGAAAGAAAGAAAGGAAGGAAGGAAGGAAGGAAGGAAGTTAGGAAGGAAGGAAGGAAGAAGGAAAAAAATATGAATCACCCTCTGATCTAGTTCATTTAAAGGGGGGATGACTCAAAGATTTCCCGAGGATGGGGTTCCTTAATTTTCGTAGTATTGCATGTACATAATGCTATTCCACATTAAAACTAATCGCTATTTCACATAGCGAGTAGTATGTGGATAAGCAGTACATAATGCTTATCCACATACTAATCGTTGTGCGAAATAGCTAACTTTGTATAAAATTTCGGGATCCGGGATTTTTGGGTTATATATAAGTAAGTCTATCTTCCTATGATTACTGTTAAACTACACATAGAGGTTTACTACATCAAAACGAAAAAATCCATTAATCTCAATCTTTGGTGCAATTAAGTATTTTAGGTGATATTTTTAGTTCTAGATGACTAAACAATGCACACACAAAATATCATATTTGAAATCTCTGAGCAAGCAGATAAAAGTACACACTTTTTTTGTCAATTATTGACTTATTCCTAGTTTTGTTGAACTCTTTACAAAATCAGCGTAAGTCTTATTCACTAGTAATTGTATCTTTGACCAGTTTCTTCAATTGCTTAAAGGTGCACTAGAAGATTTCAAATAATAGGTGTCCCTAAAAACTGTGAAAATTCTCATAGGTGCACTGCTCTCTATCAAAAAATATCCCCATCAAAAAGGAATTAAGCTGGGAACTGTTTCTGGGTAACAAAAAAAAAAAAATTATCAAATTTCTAATTTCATATAGGAGCAAAAGCCAAAATTAGCAATGTTTTCTATTGAAATATGAGCATATACAAATCACCTTTTGTTTTCATTTTAAGTTATTTCTGTTTCCAAATGAAGGATAGGGAATCTTTAAATTCTCTAATCTATATGAAATCACTGCATCACAGAAAATAAGATGACTTGAAATCTCAGTTGCACCTTTTAACAGACCTTTCTTCGTGCTGGCTTCAGGCATTTATTTACCTTGCCTGTAATATTCATTAATATCTCGTGTTTATAGGGCATAATTGTTTAATATTTTTTATAAAAATAGCCGCCCTCTTTGGTTTTGAAGCCATTTCTTTTGTGCCGGTGTCGGCCTAGTATTTATCGAAAGTACCACAGGGTAAAAGTAATAGATGGGCCAATGCTAGAAGAGAAGGGAAGGCGTGATGAGAAGAAGTCGAGAAGAAAAGAAAGGAAAAAAGGGGTGGTGAAAGCGAGGGACGTAAGAGAGCTCGCTCATATTCGAGGAATTCTAAAATACGCGAGGGGTAGTCCGAGTACTTATCAGTTTCAATAGGTCTATGCTCACCCCAAAAACCACACGTATGCTTGTAAAACCGTTAATCGATGTACTAGAACGGCATTCACATCAACTCGTAATATTGCACCCGCGATTGCACCCAATAGAAGACACGTAATAACGATCATAAGTTATGCGGAGAGGTGTTCCTCGACTGTCTAACGTCCATTGTTCCCCGCGAACGCACGTAAGTTCACAACTGTAGAAATCCTAAACAAGCCTCCAGAAGTTACGTATTATACTTCGATTCAAGTTTCGCAGACGAACCCGTGTCCGGCGAGTCACTCACCCAGAGTCACTCACGAAAAGCCATTCAGTGAGAGGAGGGGGCTGGAAAGATTGTGAAGGTCAAAATTTTAAGGAAAGGTCAAGTTTGACAAAATCTGCCCCTCCGCTCGTGAAAATCTGGCTACGAGCCATTTCGAGGGGTTGAGATACGTGTCGGTTTAACCTGGTTATATAGTGAAATAAATGTAAAGATTGTTTTTAAGGAGATTTCAATCAAGTGACTATGAAAATTCAGGCCTATATCATCTGAGACTTAAAGTATGGTTTGCTTCGTTATGTCGCCCTCTGGAGCGATATAACGTTTCTAGACGGGGAACGTTATTGCACTTCCGTAAGTGCATAACGAGGGGATCCTGGGGACCCATGCGTTATATAACCACTTTACCAAAGGATTTTTTAGATGAAATCCACCCCATGTTAGAAGGATTCAAGTACGTCAACAATAAAGTAATAAAAACTGAAAATTTTTGTTTAGTAAGAAAACCAGGGGCAAAACATTGATTTGAATTTTGCGTCAAAATGAGCGAAAAAAGACACTAATTAGTTTTTGCATTTTCTACGGCGTTGACTCACATAGACTGAATGAACTATATAAGCTTAAATACAACATCTCATGCCATTTTTAAGGGTTACTTGTTTAATTAACTATAGGTTTCTGCAACCTATATGATGTGTAAAAAATATTATGGCATACTATACTTTCAAAGAATTATTTGATTAATTATTTACTTTGTTTACGTCGCTAGGTGTATACATTGTGAAAATCAGAATCACCGTAACTCTTTAAAGTTAGTTTTCATTTTTGTCAGGACACTGCCGTTAGTGCATAAAAGAGGGGGTTCCTAGGTACCCGTGTTAATTAAAGGGGATGGTCCAATTTAAGCGTATGAAGTTTTCATCTTGATAGAACGACTTTCACCCCCAAACCTCATCTGTAAAGTTTCACGCCGATATTTCAATCCTTTTCATGTGAGAACTAAAAACGTGATTTTGTGAGTACTCTCTAAAACTAATATTGGTCTACCAAAATGGGGCACATTTTCGCTTATTACTTCCAAACCAAACATCCTTTAGCCCTAAGATTTCACAGGGTAAATGAGAAAAATAGGAGCTTCTGATACCAAATTTGGACCGCTTTCGGTAAAATCTGGGGTTCTTGGGACGAGCAGTGGCGTAAATTTCTTGTTGACATTGGGGGGGATGGGGTTGATGAAAATTTATGAATGAAATGGGTTTAGCTGAAAAGGTCTATTACTAGTACATGTGCGCGCGAAGCGCGCTAAAAATTTTGCCATTTAGAAGCTAAAATCATTAAATATAATTGTTATTAGAACAAAATGCGCGCGAAGCGCGCGGAAATTTACCATTTTTAAACTATTTTGGTAAAATATGAGGTTATTTTGGGTCAAAAACACATGAATGGGCTTCAACATTGGGGGGGATGATCGTATTGACCATCCCCCCTCATCAAATATTGGGGGATATATCCCCCCACCCCCCCCCCGGGATTTACGCCTATGGGGACGAGGCTATTAGGGATCGGTCCATGGCCTTTGAAATCAAAAACGCCGCGATGGATTTGATTTTTTTTTTTGCGTCAATGCAAGCGCAACTTAAAGTTAGACAAATTCGAAAAAATATAAACGAAGTATATTGGAGGGTTAAAAAAACGCCGGCAGAAAAACAGAAATGGTTCCTTAGATCCCCCCCCCCCGTGCATTTAAGTGTTAAAGGCCGACTCAGAGATTTTCCGGGGAGGGGGCCCTCACAAATTGTGTTTTTTGCCTAAACATAATGATTGTCCATATAATAATCACTGTGTGAAATAACTAAGCTCAAATGCGAAGTCCTTCATATAGAAAATCACAACTTTGTTTAAAATTTCCGGATCCGGAAATTTTGTTATACACGGTATCCTGTGGCACTGTTATACTGTACATAAATGTGTACTGCATGAAAACGAAAAATCCGATTCATCTCTAACTTTGGAATTGAGCATTTTAGGTGAGTATCTTAAGTTCTAGTTGACTATTTTTAATTACTACACAAAAAATACACATTTTGAAATCTCTGAGTCAGCCTTTAATTGTCGTAACTTCGTCTGTTTAGAGACAGACTCAGCTGAAAAAATTGTTGGTGTATTATATGAAAATAGTTAACTAGAATTAAAGATAGTCCCCTATACTGCTCAATTCCTAATTTTGAGATGAATTGTTATTTTCGTTTTGATAAAGTAAACCTTTTGGGCAGCGTAACAGTGCTATAGGATACTGTGTAAAATAAAAAAAATCCGAATCTGGAATTATTACAAAGTTGTGATTTTCTGTGTGAAGGACATCGAATTGAGCTTAGCTCTTTCAGCAGCAATTAGTATATGGACAGGCATTAATATGTATCGGGTTATGTACATGCAAAAACACGATCTGTTAGAAAATTGAGGACACCATCCTCGGTAGATATTTGAGTCAGCCTTTAAAATCCAGCTAGTCACTCACTAAAATCAGTCAGTAAATGAAAGGAGTTGGGAAGAAATGATACAAGGCCAAATGTCCAATTCGCGAAGGATAAGTAAAAACTTTAGGTTTTACGAAGGCCCTATTATTCTTATTTTTCTAGATTATTGTGTGGCAAACAAGCCCGAATCAGAGTAAACGCGAGCATTACACCTCTGCTCACACTTTTATACCTCCAAGGCAAATCTGGATAGCTACTGGATTAGACTTCACACATTTTTTATTTCTTTATTGTTTGGCAAAAGCACTGGTCAATTTGAGGCTATACCATGCTAACATAATATGCCAAACATACCTCCATCCATTGGTTCCGCCAGGCATTTCGTTCAGTGCTTTTGTTTTACCTTTTTTACGTGTAGCGACAAAAAAAAAAACACGTTAGAGTACGGATGCATCCAGTGGCGGATTTAAGAGTCAGCGGTGTCAGCAGCTGCTGACAGCCCCTCCCCCTAAAATATTTCTCTTAGGGGCCTCAGACACCCTCGTAGTCACATAATAAAGTGCGACATTGCGTCGCTTCGCGATCGCTAAAGGGCCCCAATTAAGTTGCTGACAGGGTCCTTTTCCTTAAATCCACCACTGGATGCATCTCGTACAGGAAAAATAAGATTGCGCAAACCAACCGCTTTTACTCAACTTTGATGCTGTCGGCCTTTGCCTTAAATTGCCGCCGAGTACTAGTATATAATGGAGATTACAGAGACGACGACGACGGCGGCGGCGGCGACGGCGACGGTGACGACGACGAGAAAGGGACCAACCCGATTGTTAAAATGCATTTTTGACGGAAAATGCACTTTATAAGCGTGTCATATTATTAAATATGCAATTTAATTTTCAAAATATAATAATATAAACTGACTCACAGGTGGTGATCATTAGGTTTCGCTTAGGAGCCTTCTCTTTTGGTTTTATCATATTGTGTTGTTGTTTTTTCCAAGAACTTTTGTGTCGGTACCTATTTTTCCTAATCAGTGCCAAGTATTGGAAACCTCAGTATTCGCAAATCAGTGTGACGTGCTAAGTTTCTTCATAATAATAATGCAGAAGAAATATTAGTCAAGATACAATTAGTCTTACAATTATTCAGAAGCTATCCAATTGAGTTGTTCAACCAATAGAGGGCGCTCGCATTCACTCTGCATTTAGATTCTGTACAGCAAATGGCGGATCCCGCAGAGGTGAGTTGGGGCTCGCATAGCAGACATTGAGTTGGTAGCTACAGCTCTATTGAATGTTTGCTCATTTTCCCCAATGTATTACTATAATGAATAAATAAAGTGCCGGTAATTTTTTCCAACTCGTACTACCATGCATATTCATGAGTTAGAGAAAAGATGACGAGTATGATGCTATTGGTACTCTTTATGGCGAATACACCACTTGGTCAGTTGGTATCAAGACCCGTCCATCTCATTGTTATACTTTGCTGTCAACAGGAAGATCACTAAAACGTAAAAGGTGCCTTCATGGTTACCATCGCGGTAACTGAATTTCGTAAAGTCACATCTACTTCTAACATGTCATTATTCACCCAAACACAATGGTATTCTGAAAGGGAGACTAACTTTAGATCTGGGTTTAAACCAGGGTTAGTCCTACATGAGTGGAACCTTTTCCTTTCAACATACTAAGAAAGTTTAAAATAACGGGTGAGAAAATTCCCCATGGATGGGCCGTTCCAGCCCATCCACGAGGAATTTTTTCACCTGTTATGGCGCACGTTCAGACTATGGTGAAAGGGAAAAAGGTGCACCCATGTAGGACTATGGTTTAAACCAAGGTCTTAAGTTAGTCTCCCTTTCTTGAATACCAGCACAGGAGTCTTAATTAACATTGCAATAACATTGTAAATTTCTTATCCCTATTGTATCAACATTTTGGCATATATTTTAAAACCTGGTTTACATCTGATGTCGACGCATCATTAATCGATATTGGCGATTTTGCAATTGAGAACTGTATAAAGCAGGATCGGCGAGGAAGTGGAGTTTCGCTGTTTCGACTCCAATCTAAATTATAGCAACCGACCCAATCTTAGCTAAATTGTTCTGATTCTCTCTTTGTTGAAGGTACATATATCTCTACCAACATCATTGTTGGTATAATTTATACGCCTGACCATGTCAATCACAGTTCATACTGACTTCCTGTTGTAATGTAATAGAATTCTGAATACAATTTCCAATGAAAAAAAGTTATATAATGGGTGATTACAACTTGTTCTACTCGCATTATTTTATTTCCTGCTTTGACCGACCGACCGACCAACCAGGATCAGGCTTAATAAATGGTCAAATGATTGTAACTCTTATCGACAACAATAAACTAACATCTCATCAATTTGGTTTTAGGCCCAAAGGATTGACATTCATGGCAATTAATCAATTCTACTGTAAGGCAGTTAAAAATCTTGCCCAAACTACATACCATTGGCATTTTTTCTTGATCTTAGTAAAGTCTTTGATACTATTAATCATGATAATTATGTTACTCAATAAACTTAACACATATGGTATCAGAAGCCTTGACAACAACTGGATAAAAAATTATCTCTCTGGTAGAAAACAAAGGATTTAACAATGTCTTATGTGTGTGTGTGGGGGGGGGGCACGGCCATGATTATTCATTAAGAAAACAAAACACTTTTCTTGCATGGAAAACCCAAGTCCCCAGTGCCCTCTTTGTCTTTTTTTGAAAAACCTACGTACTCATCTTAAAAGTTCTCCGTCCTTTCTATCTTTTGCTTCAAAAACAAACTTATCAGTTTCTAAAACAATTACATATACCCTTCTCAATAATTTATTTCCATTTCTTGCATTTTTGGCTGATTCTTTAAAAAAATTAGGCTGTTTTTCCTCTGTCCTGTCAGAAGTATAAAGTCTAAGAAACGACAAAAATGAGGTTGCTAATACAACATATTATTTTGTGATTAGTCTTTTAAATATCTCTGATCAATTTGTCTTGCTTCATACTTCATATTTCACATTATTCATTGAGCAACTGATGACGGTCATATAGGTCAAACTACTTCAGTATATAGACGGGTATAATGGCACAGTGGTTACAGCGATCGACTCGTGATCGGAATGCCGTGGATTCGAACCCCGTCGGCGCTAACGTATTGTGTGCCTGGGCAAGGAATATAACCTTGCTTGTCTCTGCCATCCAGGAATGGGTAACGGTTTATGCTGTGAGAGTGAAAATGTAAACTCCAACACACCCGGAATATAATCTCATTTTGTAAGATTTTGTGGTTCTGAAAAGAGCCGTTTGGTTTTGAAGCATAATTTTACCTCTTCGCTGACGTTTCTTTGGCCTTGCAGCTTTGGCTTTGCAGCTTTCCTCAAACTAGTATGTACTTATCTGTGCTGGTATGTACTCAGTGCTATTTACTTATCAATACCAGTTCAAGCGATCTAATAGGTCGAATTTCGCTATCGGTTCTTTTTTGTTAGAGGACTGATCATTTTAACACTAAATTAAAAAAAAAGTTTCACAAACCTTCCTGTTACCCGATAGTTAGCATTTAACACGTTACGCTTTAAATACATGTATATATTACTGAAAGAGTCCTAGAATTAGAAAATATGCAGTCGTAATTTTATGCTGCTGTTGCCTGTTTGTTTTGTTTCAAATTTATTAAAACTTTCGTTATTTTGATAACAGGGGAAGCCAAAATTCAACTCTTTTATAAATTATATTTTCTTGTGCATCCGGACGTATAGAGGTCTCGATCTGCGGAGGACTTACTTAGTAGCCTTCTTAAGTACACTGTTAAAAATGTTCCTAATTTTACCACGGACTTTACCTTTTAAATTACGGTAAACCCCAATTATTCAATGATCTTCACGCTTTATTACCTATACCTAATATAAAATTACAGTTTGGAAGCAGAAAAATGTAAATAAACAGTGGCTAAAAATAATACTACACATTTTGAAAAAAGTAGTATTTATACGCTGACCGTTATTATATTTTCCGTAATATTAGGTTTTTTTGTAACTTACTTGTTTTTAATGTAAAAATACGAACAATGAAAATCGTTTTACCTATAAAATGTGTAATAACGTCGTAAGTAACGTCATTAAAAAAATGCAAAATTGTATTTTCCCTATCCTTTTTAGAAATAGTTTGAAAAACTCTTTTCCTCCTTTTTGTATTATATTTAGTTTAATTTGAAACCAAACTAAGTACACACACACATATATATTTAATTTTAGCATCTACTATCAGTAATGTCATGTAGTGTAGTGGATAAAGTTTAGGACTTGTAATCTTAAGGACCTGGTTCGAATCTATGTAAGGTTGTATTAAATTTATTCATATGATGATTAAGTAATAGGTGACATTTGAATGTGTACATTACCATATAAAACAAAGTGTATAAGCTGGTTTTATCTTTATATCTTCACGTTTTCCCTTTGTTGATTGCCTTTTTTCTCAAAATTGTTTGCCTGAAATATCATGCTTTTTTACAACCACGTGCGAAATACAACGTTTGTATGATGCCATAGCTACAACGTGAAAATTTGGTCAGAGGATTGTAATAACGTTTTAATTCTTAATATTGTTTAAACAAGTCAAAAACCAACAATAACGTTGAAACCGAGATTTTACGCCGTTATTTTACGTTCCCTGCAATGCTTTCGTATTTTTACGGCTCCAGTTATTTTACGTTCTGCATATAGTGAGTCCCAGCTCCCAGTCAAATGCCTGTTTATTTACAGGTTTATTTTTAACAGTGTAGACTACAATTCTTGTTATTCTGGCACGAATATGTGTATGTAATCTTTACTTTAAGCTTCCATTATCAGAAACTATATTACGCCATTTTTCATAGAAATGCCGCGGTGACTATCACGAGTTGAGCGAAGCTAGGATGAAAGCTCAATTTTCTTTCTGGGGTTTCTTTTAAGGATACATGACCACACTACCTGAACATTGCTGAATGATATTATTTCCGAAGAGAGGCGCTGTTATATAACATCAAACAGCTTAGGACAAGGTGAATGAATGAATGGATGAATGAATATGTGAACACTTAAAGCAATAACAGCACATTTTGAAGAGCGCCCCCAATTTTCAAAATTTTATATCTTTGCACAGTTATGTTGGTAATTGTCTAGGAAACTACACCTTCGAACGAGAATGCTCAAAAATGCGTATTTATCATAAAATAAACGAATTTGTAATTAGAATTGGGATCCCAGATTGTACTTAACGGCAGAGCTGGAAATGTTAAGTTTATCTCCGTCCATGATGAAATAGTGCCACCTCAAGAAAATGACCTCTAACTTGACTTACCTGAGCCAATAAAACAACTAATGGATGAGCGCAGATACGTACATGGCGCTATTTCCCGGCTATTTCATACTGGAAGGCCGTTTCCAGCAGCCGTTGAATTATTATCGGAGATCTCCGATGTTAATTATTCTAATTACAGAATCCCTTCGTTTACGACACATAGACATTTTCGAGCTTAACCATTATATATTGTATAGTTTACTAGCCAGTTACCAATGCAACCGTGTAAAAATCTCAAAATTTTTGAAAAATTGGGGACGCTCTTCAAAAAAATGTGCTATTATAATATTTCATCAGAATTCACAGGGAACAATGATACAGGGTGAGTAAAAAAAAATGACCCTGATTGTGTCCGCCATTTTTAATTTTTATGCGATATCATCTGAAAGATTTCATTATCTTTAATTTGATGCAAAGATAATTCCAATCGGATAAGTATAGGCTGAGCTACAGTCTTTTGAATCAAGTAGTCAGCTTTTACGGTGACTTGCCATTTGGTCTAATCCCACTTGGTCTAATGGCCCTTTTGGCTAACTCCAATTGGTCTAATACCATTTAGGCTAATAACCATTTAGGCTAATAACCATTTAGTCTAATAGCCATGTAGTCTCATATTCAACTGGTCTAAATCTCATATCGTCTAATATCCATATCAACTATAACCGATTTGGTCTAATGCCAATTGGTCTAATACCCATCTGGTCTAATATTCATTTTGTCTAATATCCATTTGGTCTAATACCCAATTGGTCTAATATCCATCTGGTCTAATATCCATCTGGTCTAATATCCATCTGGTCTAATACCCATTTGGTCTAATACCCATTTGGTCTAATTTCCATTTGGTCTAATATCCATTTGGTCTAATGTCAATCTGGTTCAAATGGGTATTAGACCAAATGGATATTAGACCAAATGGATATTAGACCAAATGGATATTAGACCAAATGGATATTAGACCAAATGGATATTAGACCAAATGGATATTAGACCAAATGGATATTAGACCAAATGGATATTAGACCAAATGGATATTAGACCAAATAGATATTAGACCAATTGGGTATTAGACCAAATGGATATTAGCCCAAATGAATATTAGACAAGATGGATATTAGACCAAATGGGAATTAGACCAAATGGTGTTTGTGGTTATTAGACCAAATGGTAGTAGACGAAATGGGCATTAGACTAGATGGGCATCAGACAAAATGGCTATTAGACATTTTGGTTGTTAGATAAATTGGATGTTAGACTTAATGGTTATTAGACAATTGGTATTAGACAATATGGGTTTAGACCAATTGAAGTTAGACCAAATGGCTATTAGACTTTTACTCCTGTCCACGGATTCATTTGAATGCACAACTAAGCAAATGATTTGATGATAAGAGTACGTCCATGGTTATGAACTTATGTCAAATAAAGCGGTATCTTGTAAAAGCCAGTGATAATGGCAAGTTTTATTTGAAACACTTTGTTCAACTTGTGGTATATTTTGGTCCACAAATATAAACAATACTTTAAACCTCAAAATGTTGTCACCAATGTCATAATAAACCTTGATTATTATTATTATTATTATGTAAATCTTTCACATAGAAGGTGTAGAAAACAGTACAATGCAGAATTGCCTGAACGTTGGACAACATTAACATGTCACATTTGTCCGACAAGTTGACTTTCTTACAGCAAACCGGGGTAACGTTTTTTATCCCCCAAATAGGTAAAAATACGCGATTCAATTCTAACGCACACACGTGTCTTAATTAATGTAACTTGTCGTATAATGATATTATCAAAGGATTCGAATACGATGCAAGATAAGCAAAAGTTAACTTTGTTAATATTACGTGAAGACATGCAATAGTAAGACCACCGTGAGTGATCATACACTAATGGTGAATCATAGCAAGCTTTGTACGAGTTTAGTTGCTTTAGGTTACCTTATATCATTAGGGGCGTGCGTTGGGTTGGTCTCAACGGAAACCCACAGAGAGCATCTTCATGGTTCAAGTTCATGGGCACAACACAAGGGAATTCCACTTATGACAATGTTATCTTATTTTCAAGATATATCCTATCTTGAGGAACTGTTTTATTTATAAATTATAGACTCTTGAAATATGAGTCTATCGTTATAGAGAATTTTGTGGTAACACTAAGTTCCATTCTTGGTGTTCACATTTGTTCCTCTCGGCTTATCCGGAGAGAATGAGCTATAGAAGTACTTCGAAAACTTTAACAATGTCATCTGCTATTTATAATTTTAGAATGAAGAGATTATCAAAGGTACATAGGTAACATGTCGCCTAAATCGAAGTCAAAGCGCCGTGGTTGGTTGAGCGTAGCTTTGGAGGAGACATTTTCGCTTTAGATGAGAACATCAAAAGTGCGCACTTTAGTTCGGTTTTACCAAAGCATTCTAGCCTTGCTTTGGTTTTACACTGTAACAATATCTCGGCAACAGACACGTAATGTGAAGCCAGCTTTGAGATATGTGCGCTTAGTTAGACAAAGTCACGTCATATGACGCCAGCTTTGAGATATGTGTGCTTAGAGAAAGTCACCTCATGTGAAGCCAACTTTGAGATATGTGTGCTTAGTTAGACAAAGTCACGTCATGTGAAGCCAGGTTTGAGAGATGTATGCTTAGTTAGACAGTCACGTCATGTGAAGCCAGCTTTGAGATATGTGTGTCTAGTTAGACAAAGTCACGTCATGTGAAGCCAGCTTTGAGATATATGTGCTTAGTTACACAAAGTCACGTCATGTGAATCCAGCTTTGAGATATGTGTGCTTAGTTAGACAAAGTCACGTCATGTGAAGCCAGCTTTGAGATATGTGTGCTTAGTTAGACAAAGTCACGTCATGTGAAGCCAGCTTTGAGATATGTGTGTCTAGTTAGACAACGTCACATCATGTGAAGCCAGCTTTGAGATATGTGTGCTAGTTAGACAAAGTCACGTCATGTGAATCCAGCTTTGAGATATGTGTGTCTAGTTAGACAAAGTCACGTCATGTGAAGCCAGCTTTGAGATATATGTGCTTAGTTACACAAAGTCACGTCATGTGAAGCCAGCTTTGAGATATGTGTGCTTAGTTAGACAAAGTCACATCATGTGAAGCCAGCTTTGAGATATGTGTGTCTAGTTAGACACAGTCACGTCTCTATGCAAGACAACCCAAACATAAGTCATGTTTTCATCATGCGAGACACTTCAGTTTCATAAGACATTTCTTTGAAGCCATTGTTGAGACACGACTTGATGCATGAAGGACGTGTTTTTGTGTCTTAAAGTGTTTTTTCGTTGTTTCTATTTCCTTTTATTTCCATTGTTTGCTCTCTAAATGTAAACGAGTGAAAATTTCACTCCCAAAAAGAGTGAAACTCTTTTAAACTACTCCAAAATGAGTGGTTTGTACTTAAAAAGAGCGAATTCCCACTCAAAAAGAGTGAACATCACTCCAAAAAAAAGTGGATTTCCACTCGATTTCGTGTTGTCCTTCGTTTCACTCCTCAAAAGTGTTGTCCTTCGTTTAACTCCTAAAACGTGTGGAAATCCACTCTTTTTGGAGTGATTTTTACTCTTTTTGAGTGGAAATACACTCTTTTTAAGTACAAACCACTCCTTTTGGAGTGATTTACAAGAGTTTCACTCTTATGGGGAGTGAAATTTTCACTCGTTTCACTCATCTCAAGAACGTAGGTAATTCTCCAAATGTATTTATGCTTCAAAAATAATAATATTTGTTTTGAATTGGCAGCAAAGAAATCACAAATGGAGCAATTAAGCTAGGCGTAAGCTAGTTAAATCATGCTACATGTTATTCGCGATTAATAAACAGAAAACGTATTCATTGATAAGACCATTATTTTACTCTTTAATTGTAAAAAAGTGAACTTCACTCTAAAAAAAAAAATCGGGCATAATTTACTTAATCATTTAAAAATATTAAGGCCAAATTTTGAATACTATTAAATCCTATTCAAATTATAGCCAAAATATCAAAAAAATCTCATTAACATATGAATGTTTAAAAATATAAGCATTTATATAGCGCCTTATACAATGAATTTCAAAGCGCTTGGCATTTATTCTGTTGTCACTAGGATATTTTCACATATTATTGATAATTTTGGAGCCAATGATAACGACGAAAATATGTTAACTGCTATAATATCAGGTCCCAATTTACACGTGGGTGAAGTCTGATAATCAAGATAGTGCCTCACAACTTCAACGGTCTAATGACTATGAGTCCTGCGCTTTTCCACTGGACCACATGGTATATTAATGTCAGCCTTGTGAATACACTCTAAATAGAAGTGTTAATGATATGGCTAACAGTTATTTAACATTTCAACGTGTTAAAACAAAACATCACTTGACCTCTTTGACTAGGTTAAAGGTCGCATAGGGGTCAATTTTTAACATTATTAACAGCTACAAACATGTTGCAGTGTTCATAATCAATCACTGAGTGTTAATAATTTATCAGGCAACATGTTAATATTTCGATGTAAACGTGTTTTAGTGTTAGGCCTAATCAAATTAATTTTTTTAGCACTCACATTCTTTCCTGTATTTTGACCAAACTTGGTCTCATGCATCATTGACTAAGACAGTGTCAATTCATATGGTATTGACCCCTATGCGACCTTTAACCTAGTCAAAGAGGTCAAGTGATGTTTTGTTTTAACACGTTGAAGTGTTAAATAACTGTTAGCCATATCATTAACACTTCTATTTAGAGTGTATTGAATTGCGAATGGAAACAGCACTCTGTTAGGTTTTGCATTTAACATGTTTAATGTAACACACTCATGTACATTGGACTGAACTGCGTCCTTGGTGGATGAGCATATTGATGAACATATTGTAACCCAGAGTGATTGTGAGTGCCGTGACGCGTGAGGCAACATGCGGGTCACAAGAAAAAAAAAAGACTCCGAATTAGGAACTCGGAGTAGTCCGACTTATTATCTCAGAATTCCGACTCGCTATCTCGGTTCCCCGTTGCTATCTCAAAATCCTGACTTGTTTTCTCGAAATTCCCACTTGCTCTCTGGGAATTCCGGCTTGCTAGCTCAGAATTCCGACTTTTGTCGCGGGATCTTATCTTGTTATCTCAAAATTTCGACTACCTCTCTCGCGATCCTTAGTAATGTTACTTGATGTCTCGGAATTCCGACATGCTATCTCGGAAGTCTGACTCGCTATCTCGAGAATTCCGAGACAGTAAGTCGGACTCCGAGTTAATCTTTCAGAGTCGCAATCCAGAGAAAATAAAACGGTAGAGGCTTGAACAATATATCAATTGGAAGGACACTCTCCTGGAGCAAATAATTCAAGAACTCAATTGGCTGCTCTTTTTACTGAAACTCCGACAGTGTCTGATGTCGCTTAATCATTTGCATGATATTTTTTTAAGCATTCATTTTCATTTAAGCTCTCCTTATATACATTATGATTCTGGATGATTCACACAATCCAATGTGAATTAAAGCTAATAGCTTGTAGTATATCGTTTTCCATCTTCGTCCTATACATTATACTATAATTATTTTTATTAATATAATCTGATGTTGATATTGATAGATTGCTGCTTTTTCTAACAATGCTACATGTAATATTGAGTGCAGAAGCTCTGATGTCAAAATCATGTTCTTGCTATGGTTTATAGCAATGATTCCAACACTATCATGTTACATTTGCAGTTAGCGGTATCCAAATCTCAAAACAACAGCACTTATTTATCAAGTTATTTACAGATGTTAACTTGTAGGAGTTTGGATATAATACCATGCAACAACGCTCGGAGAGCGCGTAGCAACAAAATTTGATGTCTACGAACTTCTCACAAACATAATCATATTTACTCCCTTTGCATAATTGCATAAATGAGTCGTGTGCCGTTTCTCTACCATAGGCGAGTAACGCTGAAAAATTATGATTTTACTGATGTATGAGCGTTATAATGCTCTTGAGAGCATATGAAGAATAGATATAGCTATAGATGCACTAAAAGAAAGTCATAAGGCACTAATAATGCCTATAAACATTTGGAGCTACTATCTTAATGTAAAAAAGGTAAAAAAAGAGAAAAATCCTTGTAAACCACTTCAAAAAGAGTGAAAATCACTGCAAAAGAGTGAAATTGAAGAGTTCACAGGGACAGCTCTAAAATACGTGTAGCTGTCCCTCTGTGAGCGCCTTCAAAGAGTAGAATTTCACTTTTGGGTAGTTGTCACTCGTTGTGGACATGTTGGAGTGGGATTTCACTCTTTCATAGTGATCTGCACTCTTTTTGGAAGTGGTTTTATAAGAGCTTTACTCTTTTGTAGAATGAGGTTTTCACTCGCTTACATTTAGAGAATATGTTTTTACAGAGCAAGTAGTCAGTAGTTTGAGTTTATAATTTCGCAGAGCTACAGTTGCAGGGACAACATTGAGGATGGCAAAGATCACGTCTATATGAAAATGCTATCGAGTACCGTTTTGAGCATGTTAAAATGTTTGCATTTTAGGCTTGGGCGAACAGCAAGTCCCCGGGCTGTAAGTTCAGAAAGTTGCTCTTAAGTGCCACTTAGAGTCTACATACCTTGAGGTAATGTCATTTACTATGCATCATTTTCATGATTTAAAACATCGTTCTTTTGTTTCATGTTTTGATTATTAATCATCGAAGCTATTAGCTAGGCTGTGAGTGCAAAAGTGTGATTTTAAGGTTGATTTTTGCGCACAAAAATGACAAGGTGATACCGTGATATTTTGGCCGTGGTATGAACTTGCTGACGGTTATAAGGGATCGTACACGCAATAGCCGCGGGGTAAGTGTCAACGGTAGACAATTGTAAGCGCGATACACCTTAAAACGTTCCGGTAACTGTCAGGAGTATGTCCGGCCGCTTGAGGTGTTTCTTGGTGAATTGAGGGGTGTCAGAATCGGCTCTGGCATGGGCAGGAAAAGGTGTAAATAACTGCCACGGGCTGAGGAAGCCGGTGTCTTATCGCATCTTTTATTACACTGCTACCTGTCTGTCATACAAAACTTGTTGGAAATGGGCAAAATATGACTACACGTGTGAATGGTATGCTTGTATACAGGTGTGAACGGTGGTAGACTGCAGCAAAGTAGATCCTACATGTCGTCTGCACGCACAGTACTCCAAATGTAAAAGTTATGGGAAAATAATATTTACAACCAGAATCTATACTTTGTCATGTAGTACTTCCATTTCACTTCGTGAGATGTTACATTACTGCAAATCCACGTATTGGATTTCCAAAATGATAACAAGAAGTGGCAGGGAATATTCCGTCGCGTTGTAAACTCACCTCCCAACAAGAACAGTCTTCAAGTAAGTCAGAGAAGAGTGGTTGAAATCATTGCTGTCAATCATCTCAACCCTATCGTTATAAGGCAAGCGATTTAGTTAAGCTAATAGTGTATGTTCATTTAAGAGAGGGAAGACCGTGTAGTATTGCACTGATTTCTTGGAATTCAGATTACAATATTCTTTACGTACAAAAAAACAAAGTAAGCTTAAAGAATTGGACGTATCGGAGTTGGGGGACTGCGTGGGTCTCGGAATAAGTGCGCAAAGCCTGGTCTTGTTGTAAAAGGGAGTTTCCGTAACCTGACACACTTTTTTCTGACACAATTATGAATTCGGAAACCCTTCACCATGTTAACGGAATAAAGCACAAGTTTATTGCGTTAAAGCGGCACTGGCACATTTTCACAAAATATGAAATTTCTTCAATTTGCTCTCAAATGATAGGTTAGGCCATTGGAAGAACAGAGATATATTTTACACATAAAAATAACAGACCCCAAAACAGATAGGGACATTGATATGAGGATAAAGACATATCCAGGTAATTTGTAGGCCAATTTTTAAGTTTTCCATGACTTTAATCAACAAATGTGTATGTTGCATGAATATGTTTGACTCGTACTCACTGATATTAAAACCACAAAGGTTATAGACCGGTCAAACAGTGTACATAGCGTGAGAAACATGCATACGGCGTGCGTGTCTTGTGTTAAACGCCATTTTCGTCGTCTGCTGAATTTCGCGTCACCGGCGACGCTAAAATTACAAAATCATTCCGTCTACCCATAAGGAAGCTGATTTGGTCTTAATTATTTCGGGTGAGGGCTTTTGTATATAAAAGCTTTACAACCATGCAAAAATATCGATTTTGAAAAATCTTGAGGGCGCACTATTTTTCAAATGTGCCAGTGTCTCTTTAACATGGTTAAGGTTTCCGAATTCATAACTGTGTCAGAAAAAAAGCGAGCCAGATAGGTCAGGTTTTACGGAAACTCCGTTGTAAAATGCAAACGTAGGACAAAATGGACTGACAATTACTCAACATACATTGAACATTATCTAATATCATAGTTTCTCATGTTTCTAGGGCACTGCAACCCCATGCTGGGAACCCCACGCTAATGCGTTTAGCAGTGTCCTTATCTCATTCGCCATTATTGTTTATCATGTATATTAGCTTGTATTTGATTGTATTTTTGATGTTGAGATAAAAGAATATGATTTGATTAATTGATTTTATTCATTCAATTTCAAAGATAATAATTAACTCTACGATTTGCGGTTTGAATGTACACATGGTACACGTGTTCAAACAAAAAATACCCAAATTCCCGAACGACTGGAACGGACAAATCACGACATATGTGATTAAAATATAACAATGCCCAAAGTCCACATTACAAATAACACCTGTATTTGTAGACAAATGTTGGGACAATGCCCAAATTCCAAAATTGCAAAGTATTAAGTTGTACATGTTGTATAGCTAAATCCCAGATATGCTCTTGTAAATTATCCAATTCTATCCGATACATCATTTGTACAGGAAAGCCAGAGCTTGATAATCCAATAATGCCCAAATTCTAGGATTGATAGCAAACACTACACTACAAAGGGGCGGATATTGACTGCTGACATAATTCCCACATTCCAGGATTGTGGCGCAAAATATAATTCGGTGGAAAAATGGCATGCATGTTTCAATGACACAATGCCACATTCTTGAATAACAGTACAAACAACGAATTATACAGACATTCCACAGAGCTTAACACTTAAGGGGACAATGTCTTCCTTCTTCGCCGGACAAGGAGGGGTTCCATGGAAACCACTTTCCTGCAGGAATTTTTGCACGAAAGTATGTAGGGTAATAAAACAATAACAATTAAGCAATAAAATTAGAATTCCACAAGAATCGCAAAAAGGGAATACAAATCACTGATCTCTATACATGGATTGGCTACACAACAGCAATTGTATATTAGATGAATGGAGCAACGGGCGGGCATCTTATACCGAACACAATACCATTCCAGAGACACCTGTTAACAGAAGTTGTATCCCGGGTGCACGTTTTAGAGGACATGCCATCCCATACGCGCAAATACAATGAGCTCACTGACTTGATTCTGTAGTCTGTTCTGTCGCTTATCCACATTTCAATGGGAACAATGTTGTATATATAAATGACCGGCTCTTACACCTTTTGGGTGGGCTCTTTTTTTGGGATAACCAACATGGCCATCAGTGCTTCAATTACGAAGCCCATGTTTCCAATCCTTTGTATAGGGATCAGTGATACAAAATAAAACGGCCTCGTTTTTCCACATAAAACAAAATGTAGATTTTGCAATGAAAAATGTTGTTAATATGTGTTTTAAAAGGTCCAATCTAGGTACTTAACAAAAAGTAGGCTGGTTCATTTTTGTGACCCCACTTTGTCTGACCCGACTCAGAATTCAGCAAGGCTTTACGGAATAAAGAACAGTATTACATGCACTTTATTGCATAAAGGCTGCTGAATTCCAAGTTGGGTCAGGCAAGTGGGTCACAAAAAAAAGTATTCGTTAGTCCTAAAACTGCAAAATGTGGTTTCGTCCCTAGGCAACCCCCCCCCCCCACATTATTGTTTTCGTATCTAAAGTACAATACCCTGCGCTTGGAACACGATGCTTACTTGGTCGATCAACAGTGTCATTTTAAAACTAGGTTGTCACCAAGAATTGTTTAGTAAGGTCCAAAATTTGGCATTTGTCAACTGAATATTTATTCTTTTTTAAGGTTGTTTTTCAAGTCAATGTAAAAAAGGATTTTACAGAAGCTCATTTTTTTTAGTAAATGTAATTGTTTTGTTCATTCCACAATCTACAACACGTAATTTAAAACTAGTGATCAAGTTGAAGTGACATCATTAACATGATTACCTTTGTTATTTAATTCCAGGTTTAGCTCACTTTAACCTCATCCAAGGGTCGCGACATGGCGTTGAGTCACGGCACTCAGAAGGTCTTGTGATCTTGATGACTACAGTCACTCTAGGAATAGACACCGGTTGTATTTGACCTAACCTTCCCCCTTCACGGCCGTCACTATATCCTTTCCTGTTCTGTTCTTAAACCAATCAACATTGTCGCCGGCCAACCCACTCAAGGGGATAGCTGCCAGCCTTTCATGCTGCTTGCCAGCCCAGATGCTGTCAGGGCTGTTAAAAAAACAGGGATATGATCATGCTCAATAGTCAGAGAGGAGTGGACAAGGATTCACAACGCAACACTATGTGCCAATATTGTTGCTGTATTTGTGTCAGATTGAATTACTTGTCAAATTTGATTCTTTCCGGTGACCGAGCTATATTGTGGGGTCAATCCTTGACCATGTTTACTGACATTTGAAAAGGTTCGTTGTTTCAAGTAGTTTGACGTTCATTTTTAACAGTGGATACCGAACTTTTACAAATTTAAACAAAATACGAAATACCTTCAAAGGTTTTAAGGTAAATAACGAAATGTGGGATTAGCTTCGAGATGCATTAAATTTAATCACTTCCAATGAAACGTTTGAATTAGAGAATAAAGGTATGATTTTGGTACAATGGTACTCTCTTTACGACGAATTAACCCAAGCATACCATATTTTAAGTGGAAGAACGAGGCCGAAGGCCGAGTCTCACGCAAAAATAATGGTGTCGCCGGGTTCATTCGTCGTAAGAGAGTACCGGTTGCCCAAAATCATACCTTTTTCATTCTTAAACAGCTTTCTCATTTAAGGTCATCTTTAACCCAATTTCGCGATGCTTAACGACTTAAATACAACAAAAAGGACTGCCACCACACAGTGACAACAAGCGAACAACCCGGGGACCAAAACGATCATACGCAACGAGTACGCAACGTTTGCAGGCGCGCACGAACGTAGCTAAACGCAGTATGACGCGAGCTCTTCAACCTAATAATAACAAGCAAATACGAAGCGCGTACTATCTGGGTTCAATTAACGAATTAAGCCAATGAATTACTTGCATTTTCACAGCTGTTAGAATAATATTTAAACCAGTTCAGCAAATAGCGATAAAAGTGGGAATTGGAGACTTAAGCTCATTTGCCATAATTTACGTAAACATGAACAATGGCACACGATTAAATGGTTGTATATTTCAGTAACTTCTACTCTATTTGTAAACATGATGGTACCTTATAATGAGAACTGTGATGGTGATATGACGTTATCATCAAAGGTCTCTTAGGTCAGATTGACAAAAAGAGTTAGACCAGTATGAAGTTAGACTGGGTCTTAGTGTAATTTTGTCCCACCGAAAAGACATGTTCATTTACACTGACGTGATGGTTTTGTATTTGTTTGAAACTGCTGAATTTTAATCTGTCACATTTACTAGTGACTTTAAGAAGCAAGTGTGGAAAAATATCAATTTTGACAAAACTATTTTGGACGAGACCGCTCTAACTTTAAACCAGGTCTAACTTTGTGCATACGGACCTTATTGCCTAAATGTGTAGTATGAAGACATTACAAAGCAAGTTATTGCGGGTACGTGAAACTTTATTTTAATTTACATTAAAAAACTTAAAAAAAAAATCACAATATACATGTATACTGATTTCCAATTGTTTGAAAATATTATGGCCCTTTTAATTCCACATGCATAATGAAGGCACCAGTAGAAGGCCCAATGGATACCCAGAACACATTGACATCATAACAAATAGCGCCATATTAGTGTCTACAAAGAGTTAGATGGATGTCCCCCATTACCTACACACACAGTTGGCGTAACCAGCGGGGGGGGGGGGGGGGCGGGGCGCCCCCCCCCCCCAACAGAACTCTTGCCCCCCGCTTTCACCCCCCCCAATGAAACGTGACCTTTTGTACAGGTTCTATGGAGGAAGAGACCCAAATTTGCCCCCTCAAAAAAGCCTCGGGGGGGGGGGGGGGGGGGTGGCACCCCTTCTCCTCCCTTTGCAAAGGTCTGGTTCCCCCACTGTACACCATTATTGCTCGACATTGTTCTTTGTGGTCCACAGTATCACCCATACACTAACACACTATGGCAATTTCGTGTTGTGTGGTGCTATCTCACTTCTTACACTTTCTATTACATTTACCTTTACATACCACCTCTTCATTTGGGTAAACACCTCCCATCATCCCTTACAAAATGTATTTTTATTCAAGCAAAATTTTAGATGGAAAGTTTTTTTCCATTAATGCCTACAGTAATGTTGTCAGAGTGTTGTTATCTCCCCGGAGGACGGAAGAGTGAGGGAAGGGGAACAAGAAAATCGCAAATTCGGGTGGGGATTTGAACCCACGGACTTCGGGCCCCCGCCCCATGACCCGGGATAGCACGCTACGGCCGTGTCGCTGGCCCGCCAGATTTCTGTCCTGTATCTGTTTGATGACTTCATCGGCTACTTTTCTGGACTTAGTGCATTTTCTCAATTAACACAGTGAGTTTTGGTGAGATTAGTTAGTGCTAAGGGAAGGTTGTTTAATGGTCTCCTACTCCCTGCAGTCTATACTTACCTACACTACCCAAACAACGTCCACACACCATTTGCAAAGACTTTGCGCCTGATCAGCAAAGATTTTGCCGTCAATGTAACCCGTGTTTAAAAAGTTCTGCAAACATGGAAAACAGTCCGGAAGGACCACTAACATTCAGGACAGGTAAAACCTTCTATTTGTTTTGCATAATTAATTTACCTTCGCAATCACTCTGTATCGTGCTAGCACATGATACAGAGTAGGTGTGAAGAAATATAATAGTAAAACGGTAGTACAAAACATATTGGAGGAAAGCTTTAAAATATGAACGGTAAATGGTTTCTGCTCGTTTAATATTGCAAAGGATAGCGGATGGGCGATCTGTTTAATTTCGTTTCTGTATAATTATTTTGTTTGACGGTATAATTGGTTTGTTCGATTGATTTGGTAATTCTTGAATTCGAAACATTGACATACCGTATTTTAAGTTATTTCGATCAGTCTTAAAGTAAACGGATTTCGTAACATCGCGGATTGATTTGAAATGATGGCGCACGCGTTATAACAATCACCAGCGTAAAACGTGTTTTATTGGCATCCCGAAAAATAAGAAACATTTGTCTTTGCTTTCATAGTCGGATAAAAATTATGCAAGTTAATCAGTAAGGCCAGCATTCCCCACCCCCAAAACGGCGCAACGCTAGCACTGGGTAACTATTTCGACGCCGTTTCACGCGAGCAACGCGAGCGTGTGGTGTGTATGCATGTGTGTGAAATGGCCAAGAAATTTTGACCCAGGACTATACCCGTTTCCTCCTCCGGGCAGTGACATCAGCGCGATATTTGATGGTCAGCGCCAGTAAACCGCTCGCGCTGGTCTAAAGAGATGGCGTTTTATACGCGCGCACAAAGAGGCATATCCTGACGCGTGCGTAAAAACTGCGTCAAGGGTGGTGGCAATCACGCACGGAAGTAGACAAATGGACTATAGAGTACTAATCTCTCTACAGGAAAGAATTGTGGTAGTTGCAACTGCCATAAGCAACGCATTTGATTGCAAACAAAAACAAACCAGCTGGAAAGACGGTATCAAGGTAGGTTGTTAACTTCAGCTAATCTGACGATACGTCTGACCACTATTATGAACGCATAAGATGAATGTGGCAGAACACACGAAAACACTGATCCTGGCGATAAGTCAGAATTGAACTCATTGTGAATGGCTTAATTCCCTTAACAATTTACAAGAAGTTGGCTAGTGATAATAATAGCACTCCTAATTCATGTCATCGCGTTTGAGTAATATAGTTGTACCAGGTGACAACTGGAGAGAGTTATCTTTACTTTCCGTTGACTGCAACTCAACCTCACCTTGCAGCTTGCCCGTGGATGGACCAGTGTCCTCTAACTGACAATCAATGACAAGATAAATAAAAATAAAGCATAGTGCAGTTAGTGTCCCACTGTAGACGGGTCTCGACCTTTTGCCCCCAACCGAATCATTGTGACATGAATGCATTCATAAGTTTGATCGTATGTAAATGCATCTCCCCACTTCACAGGCACCATCCAATCACGCTCTGACATTTGGAGGTGATTAAGTAGGCCCTGTATTTTTACACATGTTGGAAGCCTTCGTACAAAATGGTCGTTTTCAGTATTTTTCAAGTCACCAGATAATGTCAACCAAATTTACACCACCTTATCAGAAAATAAGATTAATTTGGTTGTCAGCTCTACCGAGAGTATAGGTCTACCGTTTGTCCCTGGCGCTCTCTTGAATCTGCACATCAATCACTGGTGATTTTTTTGGCCATAGATTTAGCATTATACCTAACTAACCAAAATACCACTCTTATAAATTAACCATTTTCGGATTTTTCTGAATGTTCCATCATAATAAAATTCCATATTTTTTTTTTTTTTTTTTTTTTTAATTTTTTATCCAAATATTCTACAATTAATCCCTTGAGCACTTTTTTTCGCAACGACGTGAGTTTTTCTCATGTCCTATGCGTAGCACAGAGTACGCGTGACAGGTCATAGGCCTATTGACTGCACGTGTGCACAGTGAATAGGAAAAAGACAGTAACTGCAAGATGGCCAAACTCCATTATGCTTCTTTTGCCCTTGAACTATTCACAACATTATTGAAATTTACTATGAAATGAAATGACATGCAAACGAAGTAAGAAACCAAGCCATATATTTGACATTATCAGACTGTGGTCCCGTTGGCATGGTTGGAGTATCTTACATTTGCTCAATCGCCCCAATTTCTCTTGGTGGCATTTCGTGATTTTAGTTATTTCATGCTTTGACACCTAACACCACACCCAGGTTGGTGAGTTTCGAGCCCCCGCTGCCAGCAACGCGTCCTGCCCTGGTACGCGTTTTACCTCAGTACTACTGTCCCACCTCTCCACACTCGCAAAAACAATCGGTGTTAGATTTAACACCGAGTGTGTTGATTTTAACACCAGCCGGGTTTTGGAGAGAGGACCACACCTATTGGTGTTTAAACGTACACCAAATTGGGTGTTATATTGACACTAATTGTGGTGTTCCAATATATGGCACTATAACACTTTTTGGTGTTAATCTTACACCACATGTCAGTGTTTATTATATAGTATTTAACACCGCTCTGGGTTATATGACACAATTGTTACTTAACACCCATCTTGTTTAAATTTGACATCACTAACACTAATATGGTGTTATTTAACACCCTCCTTGTGTCCCAGGAAGGACACACTCTTTGGGTGGTAATTAACCCAAATGTTGGTGTTAACTGTTATCGCTTTAACACATCTAACTTGTTAGTAGAAATGTTTTGTTGTTTTTGGTATTGTTTGTTTCTATATTATGCTGCTTACTTATATGTCATTCATAAGTCAGACCACCAAAATGCATAACAAAAATTTTGCAGCAACACCAAGCGGTGGTAAATCCTAACTTTACACCAGCAATTAAAACTGACAAGCTTAACACCGACCTGGTGTTGCATATTCAACACCAGAGTTTTTGTGCTGCAAATGTGTATGGGTCCGGTATTATTCAATATCTGAAGGTAACAGATTCGCTGTGGAATGAGGTGCAGCAATCCCCTCAGTACAGCAACATGTTGGAGTCTGTCCCAATCTGGCCAAAAGAGAGATGGGCAGTCCGTGTCCTGTTTATTATTATTTATGCGCTCCCATTTTACCCCATTATGGAAACGAAAGCTTTTCAAAAATTGGAAAATATCTTTCCAGTGGCGGAGTTATATAGCTATTCAAGAAATTACCGTGTTACTTTACGGACAAATTTTTTTAGATTTTTTTCATTAATCTGGTCCTTTAACAGTGCTCTGTGGCAGTTGATTAACCATTACTAGGTAAATCACCCTGCTTTCAATCACTACTCCCTGGCGCGTGCGATTTTTTTAAAATACTTGTACTGAACAATCGTTTCACGATTACCGACTTTCATGATAGTAGCACCCCCGTAAATATAAAATTGTTTGGTACAGCCCCGTTAACCTACCCACCTACCACATTTGACGGTGTACGATATGTGCGTCTTCTGAGAAATACCTGTTTACCGCAAGATATAGAGATCGTATCATTATCCATTACAGGGTGGTATGTTCCAGATTTATGTGTATTGTGTTTCTCTACTTGATATAGGCCTGGCACTTGCACATACCCCTCATCAAGTACCGTGGTAAACAACTTTGCGGTTTTGATGGTAGCGCAACTTATGCATGTTGCACCATTCCCCTATTCAATATCTGTGCTAATAAGGTGGTTAACCACTAAAACGAAACGAGGCGTAGTTTTGTTTATATCTTGGAATGAAAGATTCGAGGGCTCAAATTTCAGGACGACCAATGAAAAAAATACGGCCTTACATCTGATATCAAAATCGATACTACTACTTCCGCTAACTTTTCAAAAAAAGGGGGGTCCCAAGACGAATCGAACACAGCCCCCTTTAAATAATATATAGATTGTTAATGGAACATTCTTCTACCCTTATCAGACAAGGTTAAAGGGACATAATGGCATGAAAAAAAAACTTGACCTAATGAAAAGGACCTTACTGAAATACTTCCACGAGTTTGAAAACCTTGGATGTTTACATCTGTAAAAACGGAAGAGTCCAGGGAGGTGCAGTTTGTTGTTGCAATTTCTGGAACACGGATGCTGACATTACTGGCCATCTTTACCAAACTTGAAAAGCATGCTGTTCATCAGCTCACAGACCATTGCTTTTGTATATGTCTATCCCGGCTAATCCATCTTTCACTTGCCCAATCATCTCTTACTACCAGCCTAAAGTACATGCCTGAATCCGTCTGAATGCTAAATCCACTGTAATTTCTTTCAGGGATGTGAACACCTTGCATTTTTCTGTCAAGAAATTGCCACAACTGCCAAATTCCCCCCCCCCGACCTCTTCCTGTTTTTTACTGCTTTTACAGATTAAACATTCCAAATTGTTTTCAAATCGTGGGAAGTGATTTTCAGTAAATGTCCTGTTGTTTTTTTTTTTTTGTTTTCCCCAACAAAAAATTTAGGTTTCCCATTTTTTTCATGCCATTATGTCCCTTTAAATAAAATGTTTCAAATTTGATAATTTTTCAAAGGAAAAAGTGTTGGAGTTGACTCTTTTTAATGAACATCTTCAGTCTTGTTGATAGCAGTAAAGCAAAAATATTCGTTCATGTACGATTTATTTTTGCCTTGTTGGGGTTTTTAATTGTTTCCTTTATTTATCATGGCACTTAATCATTATCTGATTTCCTCCTGGCTAGCCTTGAGGCAAAATCATTTCATTTCTTTTTTCTCATATTCTGTATATGTTTGATTTGATTGTTTAGCAAATAGGTAAACATAAATAAAATAATCTAGGTTTTGGGGGGGGTGAGTATGGGTTGCGCTCTAAATTTCAGGGATTTAAAGGTCAATTCTATAGACAGTTAACATCCTTCGTCACTTCTTTTGTTTCCTGCTAATCCATTCTGCGAATCGTTATGGCCCATGTATTAAAACTCTAACAGATACAATTGCCCAGTGTGTAACAGTCGAGCCGACCTATTTCAAGGATACCAGGCCCTACATGTTTACAAACATTGCTGTTAACGGTCTATTAGGATGTAGCTAGGCACCATCACAATATATTAAATTCCATGTTTGTTTAATAGAATCTTAACAGATTTGAGGTCAAATCTAATATGAGTTTAATGGTAACGCAATATTGATAATTTTAAATCCTTACATTGATTGTCCCTCTAACTACAATCCTAAGTATTAACTTTATACTTGAAATTTGAGTTGGTATTTGACTGTATGGTTTTGTGACACTCAAACGTTTCTGATAAAGACTTATTACCAGACTTCATCAGTATAAGAGGGAAATAACATATATTTTCGAACTAATGTGTATATTTTAGTGTTTTGTTTTAATTAGAGTAGAGTAAATGGTTCATGGGTATACAGAGTGATTACCTCAATATACTGCAGCTGCCAATTGAAGATAAATGCATAACAAGATCCACACATAGCCGGTGTCCTATTGTAGCGGTCGAAAAATGCCGTTTCATTAAGTGGCCTATAACTCAAGGCATTTTTTACAACCTGGGCAATATATATTCTATGAGTTTGTAGTTTTTAAAATTTAAATAATAATAAACATTTCCACTGTTTGGAAATTAAATGAATCAATGGGACAAAATGTCGAAATGGTCGGCCCTTTTTCATGTAATTCCTTCAAAAGTACTTCTTGATTTTGGAATCCCATATTCATTTACATCGGTAAAGTGTAGGCCTATAATTTATATTTCCTACATTGATATTTATGAAGATTCCCCGTCTACAAAACTTTCCCATAAGACAGATGCCTCGCGTATAAACTCGTCTACAACGGTTCCTTCTATCGCGTCTCCGATGTTTAAAAATTGACGGTGCCATAATTTCTAAACGCAGCCATCTTTGCCACTTTTCAGGTCCGATCGTTGGCGCTTTCGAACGCAAGTATTTGCCAGACACTCCTTTTGTGTTCCTGTACATAACTTTGTGATTTTGAAAGTACACGCTCAAAGTGAACTATAAATTAGCTTATTTACTGCTTATTAAATTACTCTGTAAAAGCCATATACGTAGAGTTAAAATTTTAATGCACGCATATGTATATTTGGCTCATTGGTAAAATTAGATTGCCTAGTGGGATTCCTTTCACAGTACGAACCCTATCTCCCTCTTTCTCTTACTTTCACTGTCCTATTGATATATATCGTCCTTCAGACTGGAGGGTCCTATGTGTTATCTATGGGTATCACAAGCGCGCAGTGTGCAAAAATACGGAAACCATTCACGGAACAGTAACCAGTAATTACCTTATAAAATGATGATAGCAGCTTTCTAGAAAAGTTTGTTGAAAGACTTGGGATAAACCTAACTTACACTAGCAAAATCTACGATTGTGCTAAGGACTGTCTTTTGCGAAAGCACGAAATCACAAAACTAGTTAGAATCGCAACTCGTGCTAAAAATAGGTTCTACACAATTTTTACGACTCAAGTTTCGCGGAACGGACCCCAGGTAGACAAGGAGGAATATTTATTATTATTAATTATTTGTACTCGCATCCGGGCATTTTGGAATGGAATCAATGAACATGATGAAGCACTATCGTTCAGACTACTTATGGGGTGTGGCATCATGGTGATCAAGACTGCAGTTGGACTACGAAACCACTGCCAATGCTAGGATTGGTTGAGTCGCCCTGATATTTAAATAAAATAATAAAAACTTGCTAGTAAAAAATCTTGTTACTCGTCTTCGACTCGTAAATTTTTTGGATCGTGCAATATATACTTGAATCATACTCAAAGCCATTCAATATATATAAAATCTTTCCCTGGAGATGCCTGGCCAGCACGAAGTATGGGAAAAACATCTGCGGTTGGTCGGAATCGAACCGCAACATCGTATTACTAGCACAGCCATCTTACCCAAAAAGCTAACAGCCAGGAGTGATGATATCTTTATGTCCGAAAGGCAAAAGGTCATCGCTTCCTAAGCAGCATAGGCATCAGAACAGTATATTTCCTATATACGATTTATATCTGTTTTAAATTTAACTATTAGTTCTTCAAGTAGACAAGGCCAGCACGTTTCAAGGTGTTGAGAAAAAAATGGGCCCCTCCTGGGACTCGGAACGGCAACCTCCGTAGAGCACGGCGCTTTACCAATGAAGATAACAAGCCAGGGTTGATAGAGGGAAGCCATCGACTTCAGTCATTCCTACATATTACCTTATATTGCCTTTTACCTTATGTATTTCTAGTTACTGTATATTGCTTTTGTGATGTGAACATTTGACTGGATTGATTGATTGATTGGTCGATATATTAATATGCTGGGTCCGAAGGTCATCCGCTTTCCTAGCGGATAGCTCAGAACGGTATATTTACCATTATGATTTATATTTATTTTGAAGTTTCACTTTTATGTCCTCAAGGGGTTCGTTCCCACCAAAGTTGATGCGTTAAGTGGTGTAGCAACTACGCATTTCTATTATTTGCGACTTACGTCTGTTCCCCAAACGCCTGCTCAGATGGTTCTCAACTGGTAGATACGCATCAAGAGTTACGAACATTCTAAAGACATTTCTATACCAACCATCGATAAAACGATGGAAGTATTGTGGGTTTGTGTAAGTATGCGAGATGGTGATGTTGCCTCTATTGTTCTTTTTCGCGTAACGAATATGATGAAAAGTCGTGGTATAAGCAGAACCGGCATATTACTCGGACGACCGTGTCTACCATATCGTCGTGGGTTCGGATACTGTCGAACAAATCAGCATAAATGCTAGTGTCTGAGAATGAAAACGGCGTTTTTTAAAAAATTTGCGCCGTACTTATGATGCGGGTTGTAAAATTAAATTAAAAGCTGAAATGGCCATTTAAGGGTGTATTTTAAAGACATGAATTGGTTACTAACTGACGACAGTATTAAAATACAGACACAACTTTTTTCTTATTCAAAAGGTCACTGAATGGTGATTTTGCACTTTGTCACAACCCAAATTTTTTATTCGCTGTGTTCTAAGGATTCGAATACGTATTCGACGCATGAAACCGTGATTTCTAATGATGGTATGGTGAGAAAACTATAGCTACGGGTTTTTCCATATCCAATCTAATCCAGGGCTTTGATCACTCACAATGGAGGAACCCCTTCCGAGAATGCTTCCACAAATTTCTATCTTTGGCCATTCTTGGGCCAAGTTGACAAGTTGTTTTGTCATTACGTCTTCTTGCCGTATGGTTTTGGACGTCCTGGCTTTCTGGTCCATTCTCTGGGGTCCACTATGTCACTCTGATGGTCCAGCTGTTATCCTGCAGTCTATAGCAACATGGCCTGCCCCTCTATGTTTGGCACTCCTAATGCAGTCGATAATATCAGTAACTCCTGTCTTGATAGATCCAGCAGTTTCTTTTTATCTTGGAGTCTGTGCCAAGCATGATTCGCCTCCATATTCCTCTGTGCAACACCATCGTGGTGTTATTCAAAGCCCACGTTTCACTGCCGTTTGTCATAACAGAAAGATGTTTCATTGAACACCTTTCTCTTAACTCCATACTTGTTTATCTTATTTTTCATGATTTTTCCACTTTTGCAAATGCTGCCCAGCCTAGTCCAATTCTCCTTTTGATCTCAGGGCTAGTCACCATCACGCATCACTGTTTTCCTAAGGTAGATGTAGCTGTTGACGTCTTCAATGACTTCCCGTCTACAGTATTTGGATTTCCTGGTGTGGTCATTAAACCTCACTTTGGTTTTCCCAACATGCATGCTGAGGACCGACAGGTTTGCTGGTGCTTTGAATGTAATTTAGCATGCTTTCCAATCCCTCTGGTGACTTGGCAATCAAGATAATATCGTCGGCAAAGATCAGTGAGAGAGATTTTCACCATCAATGTTTAGTCCTCTTTCCTTCCCATTTAATATCCTTATATGGCATCGTGAAGGCATGAGGTGAAGAGTTTTGGGTGAAATTTTGTCTCCCTTGTCTTCTCCCCTCTCTAGCTTGATCTTGTCAACTGCCTTGGGAGCTTTGTAAAGGCCACGTAAGAGATTGATGTATGCGGGGTCAACTCCTTGGTTTTCAAATGCTGTGAAGAGTGGTTTGAATTCACCAGAGTCAAACGCCTTCTCATGTAGTCAACAAAGGCAAAGTTGAGCGGGATTTTATCCATTGACTTTCTCTTGTAGCTGGCTAAAACATGTTATGTGATAGTGGGTAGAAAATCCTGGTCTAAACCAGCTTGGGCTCTTGTTTTGGTGTGTGTTCCAAGAGTGTTCAGCATCTTTTCCAGCAGGACCTGTGAGTAATTACCTTGTCATTACAGTAGCAGGCTTATTGGCCTGTAGTTTTTTGATGTCAGATGTATCTCTTTCTTATGGCAGAATAATGCATTCTTCCTTGCTGGGGATTTACTATTTTTAAATGATTATGCCGATGATGCCACAGAATAAGACTAACGATGGCGGTGATGATGGCGGGCCCCCCCCCCCCCCAAATTACGATGACATAAGGAAACAACGAGCTTGACGACGATAATGATTCTACGACGATGATGATATGACGATGATGACGTAACGATGATGATGAGGACGATATACGATGGCGATGAATAATGGTAATGAAGTGATGATGATGATGATGATGATGGGCGGCATTCACAGATTGAAAATAAGTAAACATCGAGCTTTGACGACGATCATTATGCTGACTGATCGATATGATGATGACGATGTTACGATAACGATATGATGATACGATGGTGATGCGATGAAATGTTAATGATGACTTTATGATGAGATGATGATTATGAATAATGATACGACGACGCCGATGACGATGATGACTATGACGATGACAATGGTAATGTATGAATGATTAGACGACGACACGATTATGTCTATTCCATTGTGTTTATGGCTACAAACATTGCAATTTGTATACAACGTAACTTTCATAAGCTGTTAAAATGGGAATCATTCTACTCGTTGCATTATCTTCGTTGTAAAATATAGCTCAGACCGACCACGATGACCAACGAATTTTCATGAAAATTACACCTCTTACATCTGGCTCCTAAATTATACTTGGAAGATAGTCACAATAGTCCCTCATTTTTGCAGAAAACATAATTTCAGGTGTAAATACGTTAGAAAGGAACACAAACCTTGTAGTGCATGTTATATAAAAAATTAATAAATTAGTAGGCATTTTGCAACACAAAATAAATATTGGCTAAACTTGTTCAACTTGAGCTGACCAATTTTAAAATTAACTGGGAATGTTTCATAACTCAAAAGGTTTTGAGGATAAAATTGGTCTATACAACTTTATGACAACCATATTTTTCCTCGGGGTTGTTGTTTTTTTTTGCCATTAAATTCAAATTACCTATATAGGTCATCTTTTAAATTAATTGTACATGCAATTAAATATATACCAAACTTGAAACGAATTACACAGTAATGGTTAATAATAATAGTAAATCTAACATAATCTGAACAATGTAGATGCACTCGCTATACAAACAACTTCCCAAAGAAAGTCAATTGTTCCTGAAAGGCGAGTTTTAGTAATTATTTGCGTTTGCAGATATCGAATTTAACCTCAAATAAAATCAAATTTTCACAATATATTTCCAAGGTGCTATTTTTTAACCGTTTACTAAGGGGTGGGGTGGTAAACACCCCGAGAATCATTATTATCAAGCAAAGAATAATGAGTTGGTAACCATTTGATAGCTTGGGTCCTCCGTGTTGTATATTGCTTTCCAACATAACCTAGTGTGGCGTCAACACTGACGTCAAAGTTTCCAAGTTGTCAAATTGGTCATTCCACAGACAATACAACTCAGAGTAGAAAATGGAAAAAAAGAATTTTGCATCAAAAAAGGTATGAAGTATTGGATTTTCCTGCGGGTTTGGCCCCAAATGATATGGAAAAATGACTATTTTTTAATCAACATATAATTTTTAGAGCCATACAGTGCAACAATATTAAAACGAATGAATAATAACCAAAGGGTAATGCAGTAATTTATAGGCGAATCATGTGCCCAGGTCTAAAACCCTATAATGATGGCGCCCATTATTTTTTTATTTTTTTCCGTCCGAGGATACATTATGAGCCCATAGGATGATACTGAAAACCATTTATTTCTATTCATTAACTAAAACAACTTATTTTAGTTTTTTATTGTTTTGTATGGGATTTTAAGGTCTTATATGCCAATTTATTGATTTGATAACTAATAAAATAAATGATAAGAAAATGCATTAGCGGCCATTATTGCAGAATATGGCATAAACTGACCAATCAATGCTGCATTTTCAATAATGGGTATGAGAGGTATAACCCCGTGACGGTGCTACCTTCATATTTGTTTCGCCAAAATGAGCAAAGGATGGATAATTATATGGAAGACTACGAAAGTTTTTACGTTTTGGGCACCGGAAATTTACCTGGATGGTAACTCCTCTCCTTTGGTAATATGAGGTTACTGTCCACTATGTCCCCCCAATGTGATAAATGTTTTATGTGTATTTGTACAAAGGTTAAAACTACAACACTTAATAGTTCCTTTTTTCACTACGCACAGACCGTAGGTTCAATTCAGTACAAGTAACATAATCAAAACACAAAAATTAAATGTGAATAACATGACCAATTCCTCATGAAGAAAGGTAAATTCCCATTGCCTTAAATCTTGACATACCTATTATCGATTTTGATCACTGAAGTAAGGCAATTTTTGGTCCCAGCAATCGTATTCGTTCGCATTTATATGTGTGCTTGTGAGATATTTGGACACGCAAAGCTATCAAATACGAATTCGATTGTTTGTGAAACCCGTTTTTATACAAAGGGGTGTTATTCGACTGCGCTATTTTGGTTAGGGAGATTGTAAATTTCACTTTTATTTTTGGGTACAATTTAAAGAGTACTAAATCCAACCAGAATCAACTAATTAACTCAATTTGACCAAAAAATCAGATTCGAACACTAGTCGTGGCCACACATATAAAAGAGGTTATCACTGTATTGGTGTTCGTACGAGTCATATAGGCCCATAATAGCAGCTCTTGCAAATCCTTAGGTTTCCCGACCGCGCTGTTTTTTATCAGTCTTTTTTTCCTATTCCTATAATTTATTTTAGCCCACATCTTTATTGGGTATATTCTTCGAACAATAACGAAAGTGATATAGTTTGAACGTTTAAAATATTTAAAGGGAAGATTAAATCGTTTCTTTTTATGAGTTGAAAACATATTCTAATACTTCATTTTTTTAAATGCACCTAATATCACAGCTATCTAAGGTAAACAAAAGGCATTGGGCAAAGGTATTTGGTTCAGCATCGGTTTGGGGAAATTTCTCACCATTGGGCCCGTCTTAATTTTCGATTTCTCTCATTTTTTTTCACTGTTAATATTGTTAACATTTAAAAAAAAAAAAAAAAAAAAAAACCCCTTTGTATTCACTAAGTAGCCAAACTTGCTGTTAATATTTGGATAGGGTTTAGTTTTTTTGGGGGGGTGGGGGACACACTCTGTATATATACAAAGTTCTTTACAGTTTAATTAGTTTTTAATGTCTCCATTTGGTTAGAATAAGATGATAATGAAGAAAGAGAATAAAAAGAAGATCACGAAGAAAAGAAAAAAGATCATTAAAAAACAGGATTTTGATAATAATACTATGCGGTCCGAAAAGTGATTGTGCACACTTTTAACATAAAAGCGTTATATTTTTTTCGGATACAAAAATAACAATCAAAAAATCCCATTTGAAAAACTTAACACATCCTCAAAATTCCAAAATGTTACTGCAGATAAAAAGTCTGATACATAAAATATAATCACCAAGAATTAACAAATCTTTAACTTTAAAACCATCCTTTTAACTAATCATAATTTAAAAAACAAATGTGTTTAACAAGCCTTGGATGCTAAGTTGTAAATTTATGGTATAAACATGACAAAATTAATAGACTATCGTTTCGTTATTAAGAGGTATACCAATAACTTAGATGATAGAAGTGTATTTAGTCATATTTTAATCTTATGAAGTATTCTTATTTTACTTTCCCCAGGGTTTTCATATAAACCGGTCTAGGACATCTACTCTACTATTCTTTCATATCCCTTTAAGAGGGTGCATATGTCATATAGCTCGTATAGTGGGCCGATATCAAATGTGGTGTAAGCCTTTAGTCTCAAAACCTCCGCCATTGGTTTGTATCATCTTGATTTTGTATTTTGGGATCCAATTCTCCCTCCTCGATCAAATGAAAAGCGTTTTCTTAAGCCTTGCTTCCTAGCTTACGTGTGGTGTTAAGTCACCCCCGAGTAGACGTCGTTTTGTGCGTAACTTTTGGGCGGACCTTATTTCACAACTGCATTACGTGTCATTTTGGGGAACGCGTGGAACCAATGTTGTGTACTAATCACAACTATATTGACTAAACCCCCAGTCGTAAATTTTAGTTTGGCAGGTGTAAAAAAGTCCCCCTTCCGTACGAGTGTCGGAACGCGGTATGACTTGGTAGTGAAAGTTTACGCATTACTTTTAGTATGAAGGTAAGGCTCACCATGTCGTAAGTACGTGTTGGTGAACGGAACCCTGGTAACAAGGATGAATATTTATTAATTTTTCCCTGGAGATGGCCAGCGCACCTACGTGTTGAAAAGAAAAACATGTGAGCTTGGCTGGACTCGAACCGGCAACCTCCGTATTACTAGCACGGCGCTCTTACCAATAAAGATAAAATCGCGTCGACCCGTCAAAGGAAACAGCAGACCATGTTCAAAACATTTATTTCGATGGCGAGTTTATTTGGTTGTAGGCAAAAATGTACATGGCAAGTCCTCCCCATGAGTTTTCGATTTTTTCCCTTTATAAGATTGGAATTTGCATCTACCGTCACTCAACTCAACGACCCCCCCCCCCCTTATCATCTTGATTTTACCTGTAACCCATGTACTCCGATCCTGTGCAGCCGAAGTAGGCCTTGGTCTACATTAACGCTTATTAAGTCATGCGCCCTCTTTTGCTACAACAAAATGTGTTGTGACCTTTCCGTGACCTATAACCCTAGGCCATTTGCCTGCATGACAGGTATCCTGGAAGAATGTCGACAATATCATCTCGCGCAAGTCGCTTACTCATTCTCCGCTTTGCTGACATTTTGACTTGGGAGCATAATTGAAGACAAACCGAGCCTTGCCCCCAGTCTTCCGCAACATTTAAGGTCACAGAGGTTGTCATTTACTGTGTTTTGCGGTGTCAGCTTAGGATAAAAGGGGGTAAATCTGGATTACCAGACAAGGCAAAAGTGCGAAGTATTGATATCGTGCGTTGTAACTCATATAAGTGGTCGTACGCGATATCATTCGCCAAATACTGATATACTTTTTGTTACCGTTTAGAGCGCCCAGCACCACGCAGTGTCTGATTTAAGGTGGGCAAGGTAGGGATCATACCCGAGCACCTGCTCTTTTGTCCAGAATGCTCTTGTTTTCCCCTTTTTCTGCCTTAATAGATAAACGATGGATACCTCCTCACTCTCACTAACGGAACGTATATAGTGCCAATGCATGCTATAGAATCCCAAAATCCACAAATGGGGGGGGGGAGGGGGAGGTCTGGTCATCACAAAATGACTCCCAAACAACTTTGCCAACTGGCCTGGGCCCCTTTCATTTAATCCACGCCATTTTTTGCATGGCAGACATTGAATCCTGAATAAGAATAGATATGCAAAGCAATCGTGAATATTTAAAATCACACTGTTAACAATCTTCGTAAATTTACATGCACTAATAGTAACTTCATGTAATTTTACAGATTGAAAACGGCTTAATAACATAAAAAAAAATATCTAGTGTGATATAAAACTGTTTTTAGAAATCTGTAAAATTACGGTAATTTACTGGCAATTCGAGAATGCATTCAGACTATACTATTGAAACCGTCAATTTCTAACTGTAACAATGATATTTAATAGTGTTTTTTGTGTTTTTCTGTCCTCGTTTACTGCAAAGTATTAATTGTGCCTTGTCCAACCAATGCATAATATTTATGCTGAAAATAGTCTGCAATAATGCCCATTTCATGTAAAAATCAAGAAGAAGATCTGTGAAATTACGGTATTTACCGTAGTCATGTAAGTTACATGTAGTGATTTCTTACAGTGTTGTTGAACAGAATTCCACCAGTTATTGTATTTGCATTTGTTGTATAACTTTGCCATAGTTTCATGTTTAGGGGGACTTATTGTGGATAATTTGCCTTTAAATTTAACATTAACATGCCCAAAATTACATATTTTCTATACCCTTTAATACAGTAGAGGAACAATTAATAGAAACGAAAACACTATAAATTATAGACCTAACTAACTTTCCAAAGTGTACCCAATTTGACATCTTTTGGACGTGCTGGTGTGCAAGCCGACCACCTTTGATATATAGCAAACCCGATCCCTTTTACTGACGACGCCCCTCGTTATAGCCCGCCTGTGAGGCGCGTCGCAATTTCATTTCACGCTGCAAACGACACGTTTACATAATGATTATGTCTTTGTATCTGCTCCCTCTGATATCTAGTCAATTTCCTCAACCTCCTCGCACCTCGAGTACCTATGTATAACCACCCACATTAGTATCGTTTATCACCTTCCCCGTTCACTACATTTGTTACCCTTCACCGTTAGTATACCACATTATTTCACGAATGCCTGTTCTCCACATGGATATTTCCATTTTTAGCTCAACTACCAAAAAAAAAAATCCGTGATTTGCCGAAGATGCACCTTGTGCCCTAGCTGATGTTAATGCACGGATCACGCTGTACCCCGCCCATTTTTTCGTTACTCCCTAACGCTCCTTTCATTATTTTTCAAGTGTCATATAAATCGCTGACGCAGGTACAATATCATGTGGTCTCGCAGTAGTGTCCCGGTTAAATCTCTATAGCAGTAGCAGTTTTTTCAGTTACGTTAGCACTTTTTTAGTCTGTGTCTCCCCGACAGCAGTTAGCAGCCTCCGCGCCCCCCCCCGCCCTACCGCGCAGTGGTACCGCGTCACACAGCCTCTAGTCCTCGGCAGTGTGTCTACAACAAACTACGATTGACCACCTCATGTTTATTGTGTTTCACCTGAATATACCCTACATCGCTTACCACGTATTTACCCCCTTTTTGACCAGGTCCTATGCGTACGCAGATCACCCCTCAGAGCTTCAGTATTGTCCTAGCCAATAGTACAGTCACCCGTTAGTAGTCTAGCTATGTGAGAGTCATGTTCCAGTTAGTAGCAGGTACGCCACGCTACGTACCGCCAGGTGGTCGGTTTTTTTGTCCAGCATCAGTGTCAGTGTCATGTGTCAAGTTTAGTTAGGCGTATTACGCATCAGGTGGCTCGTCAGTAGTGCTAGTACGCTAGCGTGTGCTTGCATTTATTTTGTGCCGTCAGAGTTGCGAGTTCTCAGTAGTCACACAGCTAGTCTTTTAGTAGCCGTTCCGTCCACTTCGCAGTCTGACTCTGACCTATTTCAGAGTCTCGTAGTTTTACATAAGTTCTTCAGTACCTTTCCCGAGTTACAAAACATTGCTGCATTTGCGCTGTCCTTTTTTCGTGGAACTAATTGTCGACTGTTTAGGGTCCCAATTTGTTTGGGTGAGCTTTCGAGTTATCACAAATTTCGAGTGTCTGTTTATTGTCAGAGACACAGTTTGCTCGAGTTATCGAGTTACTACCCCACCAGTTCGAGTTTCGATTGGTGTACGATAATGACCTTCTCGAGTTTCGAGTTATCTAATCTTGTAGTGTTGTTTCGCGATGTGTATGACTATATTTCGAGTGTGTATTTGAGGTGTTATTTTGTGTGTTCGGTCGTGGTGTGTGAGGTGTGTGGCTCGTGGTTTACCATTGTGGTTTTGGGGGGTGTTTATTTGTGTGTTTGTGCCTGTGTGTGGTGTTGGGGTTTTTTGTTGAGAATGTGGTAGTTGTGTGTAAATTGTACGCGTGCACGGTGTGAGTGTTCAAGGGGGGGGTAAGGGTGGGGTCAATGTCGCGGGGGGTTTTCTTGTTTGTGGGTAGGGTGTGGTGCGGGTACAGTGTACGTGAATTAACAGCGACTATTTAGCTTACAGTTTAGATATGACTTTATCAGAAGGTAGGTTGTATGGATTATACCTAAACAGCTATGTTGGAGTTCTAGGACGCAGAACTGATTCGGGACTTTCTTATACGAGTAGTAAGTCTGAAGAACTGATGTGAAGGAAAAGAAAGTAGGAGTAAATACCAAGAGGAACTATATGAATCGGCATCCTGTATGCACGAGCCCTCACCAAACAAGTACGCATGGTTTGAAATACCGGTGACGGTTATTCACTTGCTATTTCTCCATCTTCCCTCGTTCCATTCTCTTTCCCCTTTCCTCCTGTCCCCTCCCTCCGTTCTATTCCGTTACATCCTTCACCGACCACTATCCCGAGTGCTTACTCTCATTTTACCCAACTACCCCCAAGCATTGATTTTTCGCCACTACCAACCACACCTCTACCAGAGACTGAAAATCCTAACTCGAAATTGTGACCACCTTTGAGTTATAACTCCGAAAATGATTCACCTTTCCAAATTTCGAGCTTTGGCATTTTATCATGTTTATGAAACTTCAAAAACATTTATTTCTTTCCAAATGTTGTAATTAGATGTGTGACGTTGTGTAGACTGATGAGACCGGTGTCGAAGTAACCATTGTCCGGGCGTATCATAGTCGGTGAACAAATGGTGAACAATAGGGCATCGATTCATTTGACTCTTAACACATATTATTTCACGCTTTATTCCGTTATCGTATATGGAGCACAGGACATGGCTACAGCCGGACTATATCTGCCTTTCACACCGGCACTAACTCGTTGCCAATCCCGTGTGTTACATTTTCAAAATGGTCAATTCGGGAACTTTTAAGGGACGAAATTCATGCTCTTTATATATAAACCTTAATTGATCTACACCTGTAGGTAATACGTGTTAATCAAGAGTGTTCGAGTTAGGATATTCTCATGTTACAGAGCTTGATAATTATTATTTTTCCTCAAATACTCTGTTCCTCGTTGTCTACACTGCTCAGAGACCGGTATTTGTTCTAAAATCGCGCGGTTTATATTTTCAATTGCTCCCTTTTGGTACATACATCAGTCTTCCTGTCACCCAACACCCACAACAGACCCCCATCGTCTCAGTCGTAAAATTCTACAAGCAGGGATTTTGTCGAATCAAAACATTTTTACAGGGGGCACTTAAAATCCTAACTCGAAATTTGGACCATTTTCGAGTTATACTCGAAATGTCCAAATTTCGAGTTAGGATTTTACCATGTTATTGAGCGATAACATTATTTTTCTTCAAATAATATTACACTGTCTACATTTGATAAACGTATTGTTCTAAATCGCCGCGGTATATTTCAATGGATCCATTTTGGGTAAATAAATACAGTTATTCATGCAACAAGCATCGCTCTAAGAGTTAAAATTTCTACCAAGCATGGATTTTGCCGATCAAACACTTCTTTACAGGGGACTTAAAAATCCTAAAAAAAAAAACAAAAATCTCGAAATTGGACATTTTCGAGTATAACTCGAAAATATCAAATTTTCGAGTTAGGATTTTACAGGTTTATTGAACTCAAAAAAAACATTATTATGTTTCTTTCAAATGTTTTGTTAATGAGATGTTGGTTGTGTAGATTGATGAGACGGCACTAATCGTTTCAAATCCCGTGCTACATTTTCAGGATTTGATACCATTTCGTAACTTTAATGAGATATTTCATGCTCCTGATCAAATATTTAAACTTATTGATCTAAAAAACTGTAGGTAACAATACGCTCGTGGTATCAAGAGTGTTCCACTTCACCGACCAAGCATGGATTTGTCGATTTCAAACACTTCGTTCAGGGATAAAATCCTAACTCGAAAATTTTGGACATTTTCATTTTATAACTCGAAAATGTCCAAATTTCGGAGTTCAGGTTTTTATCATGTTATTGCGCGCTTTATAACATTATTTTCTTCAAATAATGGTCCTACGTTTTATCAAAAATAGACCTGATTTCATGATCTAAACACTGTAGGTAAATACGTCTGTAAATCAACGAGTCGGTTAACTTCAAACTACCATGCATATCTTTGATAAGACACCTCTTTCCAATGACTTAAAATCCTAACTCGAATTTGGACATTTTCGAGTATAACTCGAAAATGTCCAATTTTCGAGTGAGTTGGATTTTATCACGTTTATTAAGCTTTATAACATTTATTTTTCTTGAAATAATATTTTCCTACGTTATCTACACTGCTTAGAACAGGGTTGTTTCTAAATCACACGGTAGACTTGTAAAAATTGATCTCCACTCCCCCCTCTCCAGCACCGGCCTACCATTTTTAATACAGTGATTTACATGTTTCATTATCAAAAAATTAAACCTTTTTATGATCTGTAGCTGCATGTAAATTCGCTTTTGTCAAGAGTGTTCAATTCCAAACAACCAGGGCATAGATTTACATCGATCAAACACTCTTTTCATGACTTAAAATCCTAACTCGAAATTTGGACATTTTCGAGTTTGTTATAACTCGAAACTGACCAAAAATTTCGATTGTGGTTAGGATTTTATCATGGTTATTGACCTTCAGAACATTATTATTTTTCTTCAAAATGTTGTAATTAGATGGTTTGACGTTGTGTAGATTGATGAGACCGGCACTATTCGTTTCCATCCCGTGCTACATTTTCAACTGATCCATTTCGGTATCTTTAATGCAAGATATTCATGCTCTTTATCAAATATTTAAACCTCTTCATGATCTAAACTGTAGGTAATAGCTGTTAATTCAAGGTGTTAACTTCAAACTACCAAGCATGGATTTTGTCGATCTCAAACACTTCGTTATAACAGGGACTATAAATCCTAACTCGAAATTTGGAATTTTCGAGTTATAACTCGAAAATGTCAATTCGAGTTAGGATTTTATCATGGTGATTGCCCCTTCAAAAACATTATTTTTCTTTCAATGTTGAATTAATGTGGACGTGTGTAGATTGAATGCGAACCGGCCACTAAGTCGTTTCCAAATCCCGTGCTACATTTTCAATTGATCCATTTAGGTTAAAACTTTAATGCAGATTTCATGCTCTTATCAACTATTTTCAAACCTCTTCATTGATATAACCGGTAGGTAAAAGACGCTGTTAATCAAGAGTGTTCACTTACAAAATACCAAGCAGGGATTTTGTCGATCAACCACTCTTGTACAGGGATAAAATCCTAACTCGAAATTTGGACATTTTCGAGTTATAACTCAAAAATGTCAAAATTTCGAGTCAGGTTTTTTTTTAACATGTTTATGAGCTTTATAAACATTATTTTCTTTCAAAATAATGTTCCTACGTTTTATAAATAATTAGATGTCATGTGATTAAAACTGGAGGTGGTAAATACGCTGTGTTAATCACGAGTGTTAACTTCAAATTACCAATGCAATTTCGATAAGACACCTCTTTCCAATGAACTTAAATCCTAACTCGAAATTTGGACATTTCGAGTTAGAAACCGAAATGTCAATTTTCGAGTTAGGATTTTTTTCATGTTTATAAGCCTTTATAACATTATTTTTTCTTCAAATGATATTTCCTACGTTATCTACACTGCTTAGAACAGGTATGGTTCTAAATCGCACGGTAGTATATTTCAATTGATCCATTTTAGGTAAATTATACAGTTCCTACATGTTCATTATCAAAAACATTAAACCTTTAGTTGATCGTAGCTGCATGTAAAATTCATTTTGTCAAGAGTGTTCAATTCAACAACCAGGCATAGATTTAATCGATCAAACACTCTTTCCATGGACTTAAAATTCCTAACTCGAAATTTTTGACATTTTCGAGAGTTATAACTCGAAAACTGTCAAAATTTCGAGTTGGGGATTTATATGTTTTATTGAGCTTCAAAACACTTATTTTCTTCAAATGTTGTAATTCGAATGTTTTGTTTTGACGTTTTCTAGACATGCTTGAGAACGGTGTAGAGTAAATAGTGTACGGCCCCCGTTCTCATAGTCGGGGAACAATGGGAACAATAGGCAATCGATTCAGTTGACTAGTCATTGATTAGTTTCACGTTTTATTCCGTATCGTCTATGGAGGGCACCGGACTGTGGCTCCCGACCCGGACTATAATCTGCTTTCACACCAGTACATGTTTCATCGCGTTGATTTCACACTTTAAATGAGCTTATTTCGGTAACCAATTAGATATCATGCTCTTTGTCAAAATATTTTTACAACTCTTCAGTGATTTAAACCTGTAGGTAAATACGTGGCTGTTAATCAGAGTGTCACTTAAAACTAGCAGCATGGATTTTGTCTTTTGCGATCAAACGCCCCCTCTTTCCATGGTAGTAAAATCCTAACTCGAAATTTGAATTTTCGAGTTACTCGAAAATGTCAAAATTTCGAGTTAGGATTTCATGTTGATGAGCTTATATATTTTTCATCAAATATTATGTTCCACGTTGTCTTACACTGCTGAGAAACCGATGTAGAAGGAACCATTTCCGGCGTACTATGTCCGGGAACCCAATGGATGAACAATAGGGCAATCGATTCAGTGCATCTTTACGCAACATTAGTTTCAAGCTTTATTCTTATCGTCTATGGAGCACCGGACTTGGTCCTACCGGACTATATCTGCTTTCACACAGGTATATGTTCTAAACGCCGCGGTATATTTCAGTCTCATGGAATGAATTTATCCTTCCTACCTTTAAACCGTTACAGAGTAGTAACCTTATGGGATCTTTGGGTGCATAACTCTGGGTCAAATGACAGCTAGTTCCCGCGCTTCTTAGGCCATACACTTTTCCCTCATGGCGATGTCGGCAGGGGGTACTAGGGATCCGTTCCCGCCTAAAAGTCTCAAAATAAGGTTGACCCCTACTCAAGATACACTTAAAAGATCTGAGAGGTGTTTTTGGTCAATTCGAGGCGCGAGTTCAAAATATGCTGACATGCAAAATGAGAAAATGGTGGAATGTTGGAATTTGGAAAGAAAGTGGTGAAATTCTTTGATTAAGGCGACACTACCCGATTTTATGATAAAACATAGCTTTTTAATACGATACAAGTAGCAAATCTTCGAAAATGTCAATGTCACATTAAAGGTCAGGATATTTAAATTTGTTGATTTTTTTATTAAAAATGTATGAAAACCTCTCTACCGCTAAATGATTAAAGGGTGGGTACGTTACCTGATTTAAGAGTCGTGAAGTACAGCACCAACGTGGGTGTGAATATTATCGGCACCTTAAACCTTTACACGTGTGATGTTGACAACTTTTGTAACAATGACAGCATCAGTACGAATATCTAATAGCAATAATGTGATATTCTTTTTCAGAAAACGATATAAGTTCTAATTTGAACGTCAAAATAAGTACTTGGACTGCAGTCTTTTCCTTCAAGTGGAGGGGCAAGCATTTTAGTCTATCGCTCTGTAATAGTTATAACAAACGAGTCTTGATTGCTATGGAAAGTTTCAAGGTCACGATCTTCAGTCCAAGTTCCGGGGGGCCACTGCCTATCTGAAAGTGGACGGTTATGTGTCTCGGCCATGAGGTGAAAAGTCGGGGCCTTTCGGGTATAAAATATGTACCAAAAAATAAGGAGGCGTAAGGACACAGCCATGAATAAGAGCGGTGTCATTAAGTATTGTAAACTTTACAAAGGGGGCCATTGAGGTAACAAACTGAAAGTTCAAAAGGAAGTGGTCTCTTCCAGAGTTCAAATTGCCATGAAATTATAAAACTTATAAAAAACTTAAAAAATAAAATGTTCAAAATGTGCGCGTAGCTTGCGAGCAAAATTTTGAATTGTGCGATACTTTCTGGAAAACTTGTGAAAAAAAATTGTGAAAAAAAGGTGGGGGTAGCAGGAAAGAGAAAATGGGGGTGGGTGGGTTTTGGAGTACCTGGCGTTTTAAAAGGGGTTATTGGGACAAGGAAGACAGCAGCACAAAAAAAGGGTGTGGGTGGTTGGGTGTAATGTGTACAAAAAAGTTAGAAAAAGGGGTCTATTTGCGTGCCTCCACACCACCCACCACCGGGTCACTGACCTTGAAACGACGGCAAGTTGTGACATGTCGCGTCAAGGGAATGCTACGTCGATTGGTCGCCGAAGTTGTTGAAAAGGTACAGGTCACCAAAGAAGAAAAACCCGCGACGAGCCAGACTCTACCCAAACTACACAAGACCACATTTTTTTTTTCAAAATGGCTGCAGTCTGTTCAAATATACAAAACTACAGACAAGAGATGCTCAATGCCTTAGCAGTAGGCGACAGCATCAGAACATCAACAAGATCAAGCATGGCACTTGTTCAGTTCCCAATCAGTGGCAGACCTTAACATGACACACAAGTTTTTGTGACATGTTCTGTCAAGGACTGCAAGTCGGCCGACTATCTTCTGTAGTCGGCCCGAGTTTAGTCGCCCCGCGATTTAACATGTCCAGGTGGCTTGCATTTTCTCTCACGCTTGGAGCAGCCTCATCTGCCGACCACTTTCCAATTGCACACAACCACTCATGATCCGCGCCAACTCATCGGCTACCGATTCCAAACCGCTCATGTGTTACGCACCGACCTTCCCGATTTCCAAAACCGCCACGATTTTTTTTAAGCTGAAAGGAAAAAACATATGGCGTTTTTTGGTTCCCACCCACACAAGACTGCAGAAGACTGACAGGACTACAGTCCCAGCAGACTTGGCCAAAACCAAAAACTTACCAATGAAAAAGGAGAAAAATACTCACGATTTTCGAAAAATGCCAATCGGCACCAGTTTTGAACGTCTTGGAAGGGATGGAAGTGGTTTTCTAGCACTAATCGGTTAAATAAGACCTACTTGCCCCAACTCCCAAAACTACAAATGAAAAAAAAATGGCTCACGATTTTCGAAAATTGGCCAATTGGCAACAGTCTTGACAGTTATGGAGTGGTTTTTTTCTAGCAAAAAAAGGCTGTGTGACTGAGCCTTAAGAAAAAAATGATGCTCCGTGGAGAAAAGGCTGTTTTGTGATTATGTTCAGTGGACCCTTTAATCATGAGAACCACCTTCAACCAAAATAAACAATTCTTTAAGGCTGGAACCTCTTTAGATCATTTTTTCCCAGTGGTGTACTATTTCCACTGGGGGAGGGTGCGGGCAGCAGGGGAGAGGCATCGATTGGGGGGGGGGGGCACACATTATTCGACATGAACCTTGTACTGACCTTGCTTCATTGGGCAAGAAGACAAATTCTAAACGCGATTTGACCTTCCCCCGCTTGCTTTACGGCACTGTTTGGATCATATTTATTTGCCCTTTGTTTTTAGAAATGATGAATACTCTAAATGCATTTAGAATAGTTCTTGAAACAAGATAATTTATTATGATTGTAGGTGAATGTTCTCTAACAAGGCGGGAAGGAGGGGAAAAGTATAAGTTCGTTGAAATAATTGTAAACACCTTATTCCCTGTCGTAAATAATTATGGTTTGAAATTTACAAACGTAAACAGATTAATGAGATGGGTAAATAAAAAAAAAGTGAGTGTAGGTTTTTCCGAGGGGAATCAACTTTCTTTAGTAAAATTGGGGTGCTAAAAGCTGGGATCGTCCTTTTTAATAGGGGTCACAAGCAAATTTTGATATTTTTTTTATTTTTTTTAATATAATTTCAATTTCCAACTTCCACTTTTAAGCTATTCTTAAAATTGAATTTTTTCTCGTTTTCCGTAAAATTCATTGATACTTTAAAGTGACCTAATTTCATGAAAAAAATTGACACCAATGGAAAGGACCCTTACTGAAATCACTTCTGAGGTTGAAAACAATTTGGGATGTTTACATTCTGGAAAAACAGTAAAAACAGGAAGAGTTCCAGGGGAGGTGGCATTTTGTGGAATTTCTGGACAAGGATCTGACATTACTGCCATCATTTACCAAACTTGACTAAAGATGTTGTCTTCAGCTCACAGACCATTGCTATTGTATATGTGCTAATCCCGGCAATCCATCTTTCCACTTGACCGATTCATATCTTACTACAAGGCCTAAGACAATGCCTGAATCCCGGTCTGAATGCTTTTGAATTGTGTAGCAAACTGCAATCACTGTAAATTCTGTCAGGGATGTGAACACCTTGCTTTTCTGTTCCAAAATTGGCCCACCAACTGCCACCCCCCCCTAAAAAAACAACAAAAAACCCTTCTTTCCTGTTTTTAACAGAATGTAAACACCAAATTGTTTTCAAACTCGGGGAGTGCTTTCAGTAAGGTCCTTTTTCATTATGTCATTTTATTTCATGCATTATGTCCCCTTTAATTACGAATATATGAATTTTGGCCAAAACATTTAAAAAGGCCCATAACTGCAGCAAATTGTACACATTATCTGTAAAGTGTAGCAATTAGTAAAAAATATACCTATTCTACACTCTTTATTGAATTTGTCAAATTTTCCCGTGTCATTAATTTTTGACACTTTTTTGTGTCAGAGTGACCACTTTTATAGGGGAAAAGTGTGAAACTTCTTTTTCCGATTCGCAGCGTTGTGATTGGTTGTCCACTGTTTAATCGCAAAATCTGCGATTTGGTTATGCCACCGGACTTTATGAATGGATCATTGATCTAAGACGCGCGAAACACCACGGTAGTATGTTTGACAGGAAAAACTTATGCACTTGTTATTTTAAGCAAATGCAGCTGTATTCTCACGCTTTTATGCACAATACTGTGTTCCCTTTACTGTTTTGCCTTGAGTATTCATGAATATAAATGGATACCACTTTCCAAATTTGCATTGTGGTTATTTTTCTTTTGGTGTCAAATTTCCCGATTGATTTGAACCTCCCAGAATTTTAAAAATTTACACAGAAATCTATTCCATTTGACACGGAAATATTCATTTTGAAACTGATGGTTTGTCTATCCGATTCTTTTTTTCACAAAAAATGTTCATTTTGACTCCGATTTTTAGTGATTTCTAACACTTTCTGTGTCATTTCATCTGACACATTTTCCCTGTCGTTTTGACCCATAATTTGTGGTTTCCCGTCGGACTAATGCCGTGTCAAATATGACATTTTTGTGTCCAAATTGAACCATCTAGAATAAGAGTGTACCACCCTCTCTCACCTGATTCTGCACCAGAATACCAATGAAGGCTCAATTGATTATGCATCCGCAGCTACTGAGGCTCAGTTGGAGCTGCACTCAAGATGCCACTGAAGGCTCAGTGATTCTACACGAGAATACCACTGAAGGGATTCGTGGCACCAGAATGCCACCGAAGGCTCAGTGATTCTGCACCAGAATGCGTGAAGGGATTCTGCACCAGAATGCCACCGAAGGCTCATGATTCTGCACCAGAATGCCAGTGAAGGTAGTCTGCACCAGAATGCCACCGAAGGCTCAGTGATTCTGCACCAGAATGCCGCTGAAGGGATTCTGTAAAAACACCAGAATGCACCGAGGCTCAGTGTTCTGCACCAGATGCTGCTAATGCTCAGTGATTCTGCACCATGAATTCTGCTGAAGGCTCAGGCGGTGACAACGCCATTAGAGGTACTTACTTCGGAGTACCCCTTCGAACGGCAAGAGAGCTGCAATAGCCATCTGCTCCCACCTTGCCAATACATCTTGCAGGCAACCCAGAAAAAACAAAAAAGCGCTCAAAGCGGATTGGGAGCGGAATCCTGAGCCCGGACATGGGGAAACAGTCACCCGATCTTGACATTTTGCGTATAGGCGCTTCGGATGAAATAGAATGTCACCCAGTCTTCTCGGTACGTTTAAAGATTATAATTTAAGAGCTCCTGAGTTCCGACCGGGACCGAGAAAGAAAATGGTTTGGGGGGAACCCGGAACACCATGCGGCCACAAGCTTACGCCAACAAAAAGCCGAAGTCTTGGCCAGGTCCAACATACATGGGCTGATACGGCCAGGTGTTGGAGCACCAGGGGAAGGTATACTGTATACCTTGGTGCAACAAACTACTTCACCGGAAGTCTCCCCGCAAACATTCCTTTTAATGGGAGGGAACAAAGAGGAGCGGACTAGAAGAAACGGTCATATTATCTCTGAAGACATGGTGACAGCAGCATGAAGTTATATACGCTAGGCGGTCCTAGGGAAAGGGGTGTCCTGAAGCACCTCGGTCTGTAATGGCTATAGATGAAGACGGTGGATTAACCTAATTGGTTAACATATGGGAAAAACCGTTGGACAGTTAGCATGGGATCCTAACGAAGGCTGGGTCACTGAGAGAGGTACCTCCGAGGGTGGAGAGGACCATTAGGACCAGGCGCGTAACCAGCCTGAGCCTCCGGGGGGCAAAGACTTCAGAAGTTTCCCATTTCTTCCGGGCTCGCTTCGCTCGCCGGGGTTTAAGACCTATTTCCCCTTCTCCCCCTTCTTCTCGTCCCCATTTTAGCTTCTCCGTCCCAATTTAGTTGTACGGGGGCCGTTGCCCCTGGCCCCCCCCCCCGCTGGTTACGCCATGAGTTAGGAATCAGGCTTAGTGGACTATTAGGTTTGGCTGTGACCACAGTGTCCCAGTTCACGGAGTCAGAACACCGTCCAAAATTCCAGCACGTTGATGTGCGGACGGGCCTGGGTCGGCGGCGTCCACCTTCCGATAGTGTGTCGCCAACCCCCCCCCCCCCCCACCCCCCCCCCCCCCATATTAAGCTTGGAGGCATCTGCCGTCAGATCAGGGAGTGACCTGAAGTTGGGGAAAGCCTACCCCAAAATGTGGGGGGATGCATCCACCATCGAGATCTAAAAGGAGGCTTCGGAAGAACAAGTATTATTTTTAGCGTTAAACGGCGAACCAATGGACGGTATAAGACTGAATTTGATTTCAAATTCGCCTCATGTTTCAGCCTGCACGAGGTGGGGGGCTAGCATATCAGCTGCCTGTCAGTTCCCCAAACTGAAGCCATTACCGTGACGGTGCTGGACTTCCAGCATGGATAATCTCTGCACACTGGGGACCTTCTGCACTGAATCTAGGCCTTCCCTCCTGTACGGAGTCCTATGACCGCTCCCAGAAATATGAAATGCGGGAAGGGTTGCACTAGGATTTGGCATACAAAATTCCAATGGAATCCACCAAACGCAAATCTCCCTGGATTGCCTGAGCAGCTCGACTTGCGAGAGGACTGTCAAAGGCCAGCCGCCGAGAGAGAGAGGATCTGGACCCCTTCTTCGAGGGATTCTGAGTACGAAGTGTAATTTATTAGTTTTATCAATTTACTAACATTTTGAGATGATTTTGTACAATGTTCTGTAAACATATTTTGGCGGCATTTGGGCGCCATCTTGGTTTTGGATATAGCAAAAAATTCCAAATATTTAGAAATTAAATGCCAATGACCATGCAGCAACTATATTAAATTTTAATGTCGCCAATTTATTAAATGTTTGTATAACGTACCGCCTTTTCTTAAATTTGATTATTTTGGCGGCCATTTTGGTCACCATCTAGGATTTTTCGATATGTCAAAAAATCAAATACTAGAAACTAGATGCCAATGACCAGGCAACTATATCTAAATATTAATTTTCTAATTTATTACATAAATATCGCGAGAGTGCCGGGAAATTTATTTTGTTAACACCTCAATATGTTTTAGGACCATAAAATGAAGCTAAAAGGTTGGTTTGGTAGAGTCCGTGGGTCACCGGACACTTTCCCTTGATACTCAACTAATTTAATTCGGCGGTATAACTTACGAACATCTATTAAAATTAGAGCACGTTGAAGTGAGTAAGTTTTTCAAGTCATTTTAAGGTAGTTTTATCGAAATAGATTGGGTGCCTTGATTTCCAAGTTTGAAGTTTGTTAAACTATTTGGACGGCCAATTCTGTTTTGAGGCATCGTACGAAGTGCCAAAGTTGTTGGTTGAATCCTCGGGCAATTTGAAGCCAAGATAATTTTTTATCTCCAAGGCTCTAAATAAGCGAGTGCCAAAGTTATTCTTGCTGATATTTATTCCAGAAACTGCACTAAACATGCTTATAGACTCAAATATTTATGGTATACATTTTGAATTGTTTACCATTATATTTGTGTCATCAACTAACTGGAATTGATACCATAGCTATTTTCATCACTGTTTGATATAGCATTTCTACAGCAGTAATGAAATAGTAAACGAAATAAACTAACAAATAAACATCCGCTGCTCGCAACACATTCGACATGAAAATTGATCCCAAGTCCAAAACTATAGTGGCTTCAGCAAGCAGGAAAACTAACTACAACCAAGTCTTTCTCCCCATTTCATGATAAAAAGCAAGGCTCTAAATAAGCGAGTGCCAGAGTTATTTGAACATGTTGACTCTCCAGTTTGCTCTAATAGGAATGTATCCTTTAAATGTTTTTGTTATTGTTATTGCTGTTGTTGTTATTGCTGTTCATGTCGTTATTGTTGCTGTTGTTCTTGTTCTCCTGTTCTTCGTCTTGTTCAGTTGTTGTTGCTGTTATTGTTTTTGTTGTTGCTTTTTAGTGTTTTGCGGGACGCCTATATCATGATTAAACCATCAATTGCCTTGATTGTATCATTATGTATATAATCGGACAAAATGGAGATTTAGTATCACAGTATCATGTGCCAGGCGTGTACCACTCACGAAATGTGGAATTCATCTGTTCATGAATCGATCGAACAAGATATTGCCATGTTTCACGAACAATTACAGACTGCCGTACTCGCAACTACACTCCCCCTAACTAAAAGAGACGAGTACCATGATTGGATACGCCAAGATAGGCTTGATTTAAAATGCCTTTGCTGTAAAGAGTCAACTTTTTGAAGCATGTTATTTGAGTGTATTTCTATACTCGGTACTATACATGCCCCAACCAAAGGCTTTTTCGCCAGCCAATCAAATCCCACGCCATCCTGATTGACAGAAATATAGGACGCAACATTAACCGCCTATGTTGAAACTGCCATTGGTATATCCAAAGCAACAAATGCAAAGGATTCAAAGAAAAAAGTTCTTGTACCACTTTAACCCTTTCTTACTGCGAAACTACCCCTTAGTTACATTTAATATTTGCAGCCTTATTTGAAAGTATATCACAGTGGTTGGGCAAAACCCATAGAGAGTCGGCGCATCATGTTTGTTTTAGTTTCAACAAGTTACGATTTGAAAGAAAATACTAAAATTGGAAATATACATATAACTGGTCATGTTTAGTTAATCCCTGAGGGTACATGTTACTCATACCAAAAATTCATCGCACTATTATAACACTTACGCATATGCAAGTGGCATGTGCAAACATAAATGCTCCTGGTTCTCTTTACTCGTTGATTTTCGAATGCTCATTGTAATTTTACTCGATATTTGCTTTATGACTGGAAAATATTAATTTTCAGACTCTTTCAGAAAGATGACAATGGAAAATTATGCTAATAAGCAGACATAAATGGTCACGGACATTTCAAAATAAGTTGTAAAAACACAATATTTGCATTTTCAATTGAAACTAGCATGAGATGATATTTGCACATGTTGAACGCGACTGAGTCGTTGTTAGTGAAAACGTGTTTGCTTTCTAATCAAGTAGGATGATAAATATAAACAAACCTATTTCGGTTCTGTTTGTTTATTTGTTCCTAGTCACTTTGACCCGATATGACAACAATACGTTCATACTTTTATGAGGAGTTTCAATCCAGACAAGTTTTCAAGAACCTTAGTTCTTAGCGAAAATGTATCCCCACGATAATTAGACTCTTCACGGTCCAGAATACGTTCTTTTTGATGGGTATAAGTACAGTCATGAGATTAGACGGCCTCATTCGAACTAGGGAGTTGCTATATACTCAAAACACCGTCGTTGACGTGCTGTATGCTTTCAATTTTGAAACACCCATTCTAAAATAATCTGGGTTGTATAAATACCCGGCATATAAGGGGTTGTATCCGAATTGGTTCAAGTGCGGATTATGTTGTAGCTGACAAAAGAACAATGACAACCTCGGCAGTGTTATGTTACAACGCAGTGCCAGTAACTCTCTTCAAACAAAGTTGTTCTACGATGAGTTTCGCCTACTACTCCCATCCTTCAAATTATAACTCTGTCATTTGAATGAAACTTTGATTATCAAACTTTTTAAGGAATACGACTACAAGCTAAGAGATTACACAAACAGAAAAAGAAGGCGCATGCTCGTCACTATGGAACAAACTACATCCAACAACTTGGTGACAATTATCACAGTATGTTTGGAGATAGAGTGGTGATGGGCGTACGTGTGCCTGGAATTGGCAAAATGTCTGACTTCACTCGGTTAAGAATGGGTGAATCGCTAGGAATTATTTTGGAAATGATCTTCTTAATTCCAAAATTTATTCTCGCTGGTTTCCCATATTGTAATTGTGTTAATTGAAAAAAGTATAGATGTATTTTGCTACCAAGATGCATCTATCTATTACCAGGGTAGCAGGTTCCCATGCTCAAAGTTTGGGGAAGAAAGTTTAGAGATGTTTTCCTGTTTGGAGGATGCTGAGTCAGAATATTGGGGTCCAAGCTCTGGTAAATGGGGGAATAGTTTGTAAAATACGGGGGGTTAAAATTAAACAGGCCGGTTAAATGGTTGAAATCGGCTGCAAATTGGGTTTAAATGTACACCGAGACATAGGTACAGCCCTTAGGTCAGCATTTTCTTTTTCAGTATAGACAAGAGCAATAATTTGCACCAGTATCAACAAATTTTGGAACATTTGGATAAGTTGTACCCATGAGAAATTTGAACCATATAGGTAAGACAGTAGACGTGTAACTAACGTCCACTATACCTTTTTAATCCTATAATAATGAAACAAATACATTAGTGTACACCACACAATTCGAATTGATTTCAAAGTTACCTGGACTAATTTTCTTTTTACCCCCCCCCCCCCTCTTTACAAGGTTCTTTACATTTCAGAAATTGGGACCCAAAAATTTAATTCAGCACCCTTCAATCTAAGAATAACGTCTTCGAACTATCTTCCCTAAACTCATGAGAACGGGACCCTCATGATGAAACACAGACTATTATATTCACCTCCATGTTATTCACTAAGATATTTAATAAATCGCGCACAAACATTTTAATCGATTTAAGATTATAATAATATATTATGCCGGACATTACAGCCTATTCCAAATAAATACTCCCAATTAATAGAAACCAAGTTTGTGAAATCAAATGAGTGAAAATTCCATTCCGGAATAACAAATAAACCGCCACTTTAAGCTTTGGGTACGGTCTGTATTTCCTGGAGCTATGACGCCCCCGTGCTTTACACACTTATTCAAGTTGTTGCAACCTGATATGATCGTTCGTGCATAGGATCGGCATTGCTAGCCACATTATGCGTCCTCACACACCATTTGCTGTTATTTATTTGGAGGGAGCATTAAAAAAGTAGAATCCAGGATGTATCGATTTTGAGTTTTTATTTGATTTAAATTGTCATGTTATATAGTTAAAATCCAGGTCAAAATTGGAATAGGCAATTCAAATTTCAGAAAATCATCTTGGTATTTGTTCGTATTACCTTTTGGATAATAACACCAAGTTCTTGCTGTCGTCCGATCAATTCTTTTGGATAATGACCTAGCTGATTGCTGTAGTCTGCTCAAGTCTTTTGAATAATGACACAGGTTCTTTTGTATGCACTCGTCTTTTCAGTTCGTTTCGGTTAATGACACACATGTCGTGGCTCCTCATACCCCAACTTACGCTTAATTCCGAGAAAACCGTGACTAAAATTCGGGACGTTATTATTTGTTTTCACCCTGCTGTAGTTTTAAAAGAATCATCATTTTTTGTGAAGTAAACAGATGTAAATTATTTATTAACTTGCTAAAGCGTTACAATTATGTGTTTTACATGATAAATCACATCTGTTTCACTCCATGCAAATTGTCTTTGATATTTTTAGAATAATTTTAAGCAGTGGCGACAACTTTGACAAGATCCTCAGTTCTCATGGTTCTTGTCATAAGACATATGCAAGAACCTCAGTAAAAATCAGAAAAATCCATGGCGCCGTGGAATCTTGCCATAAAGATCTATACAAAGATCATGATTTGTATATTATAGCGCCCTCTATATGCCAATTTCCACAGAAATCTGTGTTGAACTAGATTTGTTAGTCAATTATATTTACCCGTTATGACATTTCGTAAAATTTGCACATATAGGTAGCTCATAAATATTCCAAATCAGTTACAAAAACTGTGTCGACATTGCTATTTTTGGTCATTTTTGGTTTTTTGTCATAATAAATGAGACTTTCAAAAAGCTGTGTGAAAAAGTTATACGTCTCTATATCAAAGGAACACGTTTCATGACTCCCATTTCTACATTAGTTATACGTTTCTACATTACGTATTTGAAGTATTTCCTACTGTAAAAGAGCAGCCGTAACTGCATGTGAAATGACAAATACGCCTTAGTTCATATGGACGATTGAATACCTCACACATGAGCGTAAATTAAAGCTAACGTGTAACGCATTTTTTAAATGTATTCGATTTAAAGGTGTGTCACCCGATCACTATCCTAGTCTCTTCCCCTTCAAACCTACCATCGTAATTTGTTGCATGGAAATGTACAACTTTATTACATGTGCCAAATGTCTCCAAAAAGTAACATTGGCAAACACGCCGGTATGTGATACGGGCAATTAAAGACTTGTGTAACTAGGAAGGTCGTCAACAAAGTCAGAAATTACACCAGCATTTTTCTCACTTCTTCGAATATTGTGTTAACGTTCAAAATGTAAGGATTCATTTTTGGAACAATAAGTGAAGTGTCGTAAGACTGGAGACAAAACAATTACTTGCTTGATGGAATTTCTACTCTTCTGAATGAAGAGTACAGTAGTTTAAGAACCTCGGGGGGAAACAGAGATTGTGTCTACACTCGTTACAACAACCTTCCTCTACTGATTTTTCTTTGAAAATTTCGAAGTATTTTGATGGTCGTTTACCCTCATATATGATTATGATTATACTAATGATAATCCAGTTTATTCATTAAGCACCAAATATTGCAGCGTCAGTTATACAACAACCCTCGTGAAATATCAAAGCTTTTAAGTCATCAAATCCCAGTTTGCGCCTTTGACAGCTCTTATTTCGTCGTTTTCAGGTAATCAGATCAGGGCAGCATATATTTGATATATGGCGATAAAAATTCAGTTTGTTTTTAAAGTCAAACGAGATCTTATGAGGTTTTAAATGCGTTTGAAGACGACTTAATACAACGACTAGACGATTAGTACAGATTTGTTCCAAGGAGCTCGTTTACTTGTTTTCTATTATCATGTTATGCTTAGACGCGTTTTGTAGTGACACTTGTGCATTTTCCATCGGGTGGCATAAACGAAATGACAAACGGATCAAACAAGAAAATAACCATATTGTCCTAAAATTTCAGTTGGAAGATTTTTTCTTCACTAGGGATCGGAGTAAAAAGGAATAATCAAGCTTTTATACATGTATAAACTTTATTCCACCCGAACAAAAGCTATGTTTCAGCAAACAATAAGGTGTAAAATCGCTTTCTGCATTTTATCTGCGTATCAAAACTTCATTAAAGCAATGTGTACTTTTTGGAGAAGTGTAACAATAGAAAATATTCTCTGATATTGCTCTTATATTAGGGGAATCAGGCCTCTAAAATATCACCAACTTCCATTTAAAGTCTAATAAGACAAGAAAATATACCAAACGCTTGATAAAAACATCGACCTTTCACTTACTTTACAAACGGGTGAAGATCAGGGATCTCCGATTTTAATTAAAAACTTATATCAAACTTGACAATTTTAATGTTAAAAGAATTAACCAGTCGTGTTTCTTGTATAGATCGAATGTAAGATGAGTGATGGGTTACTGTCAACTCGAGAGCGAAAGATCGAAATTAGGCCTCTTTGTTTAATGAAGCATAGCTTTTGTTCTAGACCACTGTAATTTTACGCTTGATCTTTCTTCTTTACCGAACACTTTTAAGATATTACAATTTTAAAGATTTTTTTGAGAAACACTGTAGGGTTTATGAAACAGTGCTATATCTTTACGTATGGTACACTGTTATTTATTTTACAACTTTTTGGAAATAAGTTAGAAACCAATATGAATTTCGACCTTTTGAGTAGTCAAGATAGACAACACAAAAAGACTACTCTGGAAGCAATATTTAACATTCTTAAACATGGGATTGTGACAACAATGGCAACGAGATGCCTACTCGATCAATGCACTCTCCTTCAATGCATTCTACTGCGTTCGACTTATGATCCAAATGTTGTGGGTTCGAGCTACGTCAAGGCCAACGTGCATGGCAAGCTAAATGGGTCATAACTTATTGGTCACAATGAGTTGCTTTCTTAGCAACGTGTTGCATTCAGAAAACAACGTATTGCTTAGCTAACCAATAAGAAAAGTGAAAAAGCAACGCGTGATAAAAGCAATGCGTTGCTTTCAGACAGTGCTTAAATAACGCATTACTTTCATTAGCAACGCGTTGCTTAGCCAACCAATCAGAAAAGCTAAAAAGCAACACGTTGCTAAGCCATCCAATCAGGAAAGTGAAAAAACAACGCGATTCTAAAGAGAACAACGCGTTGTTTAAGTATTGTCTGAAAGCAATGCGTTGCTAGTGTTTTTCACTTTTTCTGATTGGTTAGCTAAGCAACGCGTTGTTTTCTGAAAGCAACGAGTTGCTAAGAAAGCAATACGTAATGACATTTTAGCGTGCCATATACGTGTCTCCCCGGCGTGTCTTACTTCACCCAGGTGTAAATGTTGAGCTGTTATAGGTCATTCTGCGGCTGCCAAATTTTCAATATGTGAAAATGTGATCCTTGTGAAAGCGAAAAATAATGTAAAGTGGTTTGAAACACAATGCCTACAACATGCTTTGTTGCATTCCAGAACAAGCAAATCACGCTATGGACAGATACAAATGATTACCACGTAATCCTGCCTTTACCACAACATTTCTTGATATACCGTATTTGATACACAATAATTGGAACATGCTTATTGAAGCAATTAACACTTCTGATTAAACCTACAGCCTCTTATACAATTACTCCACTTGCTTATTCTTGGATCACCTCTCTCGACTTCAATCAAACAAGCATGCAATATAGCTAACTATTGTTATGACGTTTCGTAGACATCAAAGTCGAAATACCTTTTCGAAAACCCAATAAATGAGCCCTTGTGCACAAGTGATTCTGAATTTTATATAATATCACAGATTTTTAATGATTTGTAACTTGGTTCAAGACTTTGGTATGTCCAAAACATCATTATATATATGTAAAATTTAAAAAACACAATTACCAACCTATGTTTATACTTATTGTCCTCAAGAAGGTCCAGTAATGTCCACAAGACGCGTTGCAGTTCACGATGATATGTCCTTACAGCTAAGACTTCAAAATGACAGCATGAAAAAAAAAAAAAAAAAGTCACCAATAATAAATCCTCCGGTAGTATTCCATTGGAATCTTCTAGTCCTGAAGGTAACTTTTGTTCCAGCATTCAAGACGACAAGGTTAATTAAGTCCCTCGACGAGATAAATCCACAGTGTATTCGTCCAAGATAATAACCCACGATTTCTATCTGTCTGTCCCCATTTGGAATCTAAAATTTTGATTCCAGCACTTTGGCTTCAAAGATGCAGTAGAATAATTACAAGCAACTCACATGCAATTATAAATCCTGGCACTACTCTTGAAGCTGCTCCTTCAATGCAGAGTAAAACTATCTATCTTCTAGCTACTTCTTAGTAGTGGATGCTGGCAGAGAGTCCTTCCAGTGAATAGTATTTAACTACTCACAGATATATTCCCCTTTTAACATATCATTACATCATTCTTATGCAGAAACATAACCTTACACACTAGCTGACCATCGGATTCATCATCCGAATTACTCACTCACTTCAATATATAACTCTATGGGGGATTCCCAGATCTTGCAGAATGTTTTTATTTTTACAAGCATAAACACGCTGACTCAGTTAGACTAATTTTACAATCGGTGGGGAATTCCACACTTCCCATTATTGTGCAATCTAAAACCTAGGTGCAGCCTGCATAAACCACTCTAGGGAATCCCCTTTTTCCTCTTTTAATAGTAACAAATACGTTTCCTGTGCTAAATCCAATGGAAGAAAAAAATTTTCTAAATAAACTTGAGAAAGAATATTTATCAAATTTTGAGGTAATATAAACACTATTTATTTATGTATACATGGTTTCATTAATCTCTTTCGCTGATTTTAAACAAATGTGGTCCAAGTGCTACAATCCGCCTCTGCTCTCCCGTGTTATTTTATACCTTGGTAGTTGTCATATTAATAAAATAACTATGTAAAAAGTTATTTTTGTGCTTATTCACCATGAAACACAAGATGTATATTTTCTCTTTGACTGCTACATGTTATCTAAAGGTTAACACCAGAGATCAGTAGAGTTTAAAGAACGATTCACACCATAACGACAACTTACTTAAACTAAGAGTTGTTATTTTACGGGCAGAAACAAATTAAAGGGACGGGAACACAGAGGAGCACCATCGCTCTTTCGAGAGGTTGGCCAGACTCAACCATAATGTTGCTAAAGGGGGATCGTTACAACTTACCCGTTACACACCTCCTCTATAGCTGTTACCCCCTTCCCAACATTGAATAATGTCCGGTACCCATTTATATACCTGGGTAGAGAGAGTAATTGGGTAGCACCTATTCCAAAGGGGAAACACTTGGCCACAGCGGTGCCTCTAATCACCAACCTTTGACGTGCCGGGTCGAGCACTTTATCCACTGGGTCACACATCTGCCCTCAACCAGAAACAACTCGTTGTAAAAAAAAATTGTGTCTGGAATATGGCTTGGATTTACACATGATTTCAATATTAAATAACATACTTAGTTAAACAAATGAACACATATGGAGGCAGGCCTATAAAGTTGCTTAGATAACTGTTTTGCGCGGCAAGCCTATAAAATTTAGTGATCAAATTGTTTTTTGGGAAATAATTATTAAATTATAAATATCTATGAGATATTATGAATATTTATGAGATTTTGATATGAATATTCATAGACTTACAAATTTTCTTAGATAACTGTTTTGCGCCGCAGGCCTATAAAATTTAGTGATCTGGTTTTTTTTTAATAATAAGCTTGTGCCGCAGGCCGATAAACCCTAAACGAGGGCAAGGCTTGAAGAATGAGGGAAATTATGGGGTAAAAGAAAAAGAGATCTTAGATAAGAGGGTTGCGCCGCAGTCCTTTAAATTTACTAATCTAAGTCGTTTTCTTATATAAGAAGGTTGCCCCGCGCCCCAGTGACTTAGGGTTAGGGCGAAAGCCCAGTGATCTACTCGCCCCAGTGACTTAGAGTTACGGCGAAAGCCCAGTGGTCTAGTGATGGTTAGGGTCGGGTTAGTGCCGGATAGGTTACCGTTGGAGTTGAGTTAGAGTTTGAGTTGAGTTAGGGTCGGGTTAGTGAAAGGTTACGGTTAGAGTTTGGTTAGGGTTTGAGTCGAGTTAGGGTCGAGTTCCGGGGTCGAGTTGGTAATGGGTTACTGTTAGAGTTGGATTAGGGTTTGGGTTGGATTAGGGTTTGATTTAGGTCACGGTTTGGATAGGGTTAGGTTATGGTTTGGTTTTGGATTAAGTTAGGCAGGCTTATGATTGGTATCGAAGTTATATGGTTCGGACTAAGGCTGGAGATTGAGCTATGGTTAGGTCGGAAGTTATAGTAAATACGCCTATTCTGTAATGGAAACACTAGTGTAAATACAACAACGGCCGTCTCAAGTTGCTTTTGTTGTTGGTATCCATGTATTGCATCGTCTATGAAAGATATTATCTTCAAACATTTTTTGCTATCAATTTTGCTACTTTTCAAGTTCGTCGAAGGCCTGTAATACTAAAATTACATTTTAGCTTGCCCACCAATTCTTTACGTCGCATGGTCCCCTCCATGATCCAATGAGCTTAATATACATGTATATCATGTAGTCCCAGGTCATTGTATTTGGGTCAAATCCACCAGTCTGCAGGAATGCTGTCAGATCTAAACTGTAGAAATGCCTACAGCAATAATGAAAGTCATGGGAATATTTTAGCTTGAATTTTACCGATTTCTCCTCAAACAGAATTCATAACAACTGAAATTGAACTTATGGTATACGCTACTAAATACTGATGATGACAACATTTGTCGCTTCAGATTATTATTACAATGAATTTGTTGTTTCTCTGAATTCCACACATATAACAAACATGAGATAGACGAATCCGACGTGTCACGATTTAAATCTTTGACCTTCAGTGACCCTAAAACATCCATGTCAGCCGCCGCCATTTTGCTTTATGTGTATGCGAGTGAGAGAGTGTATGTGTGTGTGTATGGAGTTGTGAATGTGAACTTACGCACCGAGCAAACTAGCTTGGCTGATTGTTTCAACATGACGCTATCAAGAGTTCGTGTTGTGTAGGTATTACATGCTTTATCCATATTATCAAATTACAAGTTTTTCATCGCAATATTAGGGTATTTTTTTATTAATTTTTGAAGAATTTGCTCGGCTCTTTATATTGAAGCAATGTTGTTATTATTAAATGGTTCGTGATTAAATGAACGCCATAAATTTACCGAAAGACTGTGAACTGATGACATTGTTAACATGTTTCTTTTGGAAATATATGAAATGTGATTTATTAGATTCCTTTGTGATTAACTAGGAAATTGTGTAGGCGTCAACATATGTAGATGCTAGTGTTTTAAGAGGTTTGAAAATATTTCGTTTTCAACCGGGCTGGGGCACCGAATGTGCGTATTTTCTAGGGCACCACGATGGAGCTTCCACAGCCGTGTGTTTCTGCAGATAATATGAGCCATCAGTAGGCTCACGAATGTAAAATAGTGTTCAATGTATGATGTAGGCCTACAATAGCTTTGAACACACTCCTTATAACATGATCATGTTAATTACCAATAGTAAACAGAATTAGACTATTTATGGTGTTAGGGGAAAATACGTAAATCCCCAGGACCTCAAAATCAAGATTGCGGTGAATTTATCATACATGTACACATGTTTGAAACAAACAACTGTGGACAGTGATGCTTGAAATTAGCAAGATATTATTCCTACATCCGTATATTCGATTTTTGAGTGTACTCGTAGAAGATGTAATCACTGAGTAAATTATGCTGTACCAGCTGATTAGGGCTACGGTAAAATGGCTAACTATAAAATACGCTAAAGCAAGTAAGGCTTTAGAGAAGATTTGGTATCATTTTGTCCGGCCATCATACCATACCGAACAACGACTCGGGTTGGTTGTTTGCAAATCGCATTACAGTTTTCAAATCTGTTGGTCTAGTCTCCGATTTTTCATCGCATTTCCGATTCATTTGTTCTCCTTAATTGGATTAAGAAATATGATTGAATTTTCACATTGAATACATGTGCCAGATAATTACAGACAGGTGAAGGGTATGTTAAGCACGTTAAAAATAACGTTGCCTTTCTAAAGGAATTATAGAGTGATCCGTGGGAAGTAGACTGGAGCGCCAACTCTTATCACAGTCTGCATGTTCTTCGTACACGTGTACACCCTTGATCTTTAGCATGTTTACCCAGAACTACCCCACTACTTCCCCGTGACATACCCGCCGAGACTCTAGCATATCCCCTTTCTTTTACCTACCTTACGTCTAGCTTAATTCACTTTCTCAAGCACTCTCAGAGAGTAATGTGCATAATAATAAACTCGTATCTATATTCATTTTATCAGTAATAACGAAATTCAGTTCTTGGGGCTATACATCACAAGTAATGCAATGGCTGTTGTAGAGAACGACTTCTTCAAAAATTGGAACTCCTTCGTGTAAATGCTCTGGATATTTTTTGTAACCTTTCAACTTTGAATTATAATATCCACTAAATTCACAGACACAGGTACAACTGTGAAGGAAGTCACAAAATAATGTAGTCACATGTGCTTATGCGTGTATCTATCTGTTGGATGTTAATGTTTACAGTCTAGAAGTGGAATAGTGCAGTGGGTAGCAATAATGAAGTCTATCTCAATTTATATTCATACCTTTTATATCAAGTGTACTCATATTTCTTTTATTATTATTTATTTTATCAATTTTATTTAGTTAGTGCTTGTTTTTTGTTATCAAGTTCGGTTTCAAAATAATAATAGAGCAAACTGGATAACTTATCATAGGTAAAAACAATGAATATAAAGTGTATATAAATAATCAACAAATCAACATCGTGCCAATAGAAAACTGTACTTCAAGTCCTATGTGACCCCGTATGCGGACGTGTTCATCGCGTCTACGCCGGGGCCAGGGAAAACCAAGTGAGGGGAAACACCGCATGAAATCTGCCACATCGTTCCGCTGGGACGGCCATCGCACACAGCGTAGTACGCGAACATCTGCCCTTGTTTCTTCGAAAAATAACGAAACGTAGCAACAAAATTAGTGAGAGCGTTTAATTATGCGCATATTTCATGAGCTCTAGGGTTGCTGCTCTTTCAAGAGAGTTCAATTTGGTGTACTTTTGGGTTATCAATAAATTGGTTATATTTTGATTGTATATTTGACAATGAAGCCAAATCTACGCTCATATAAAGTAAATTAAGAGCCTTGGAATACTAATTAAAAGAGGTTACAATTTAATCTAAGTAGCGTCACAGTGTTAAGAGTGATCGTAAAAAAATACAATTTTATTTAATAATCCAAAGCGCATGTATTCATGGCGTTAAGAATTAATTAAAGGGATAAGTAGGATGATGATCAGTAGAATTTTGATGAATGAAGTTGTTTGAAAGTTAAATTGTATATTTCTGTCTTTTCTCTTGAACTTAAATCACAATATAAGTTTAATTTTAAAATAAAGAGAGGTACTGAATCGCAAACATTACACCCTTCATTTCAGCCAGCCTGTGGTTACTGAATCAGCACAATCCTCGACACAATTTCCTATTCCAGTTAGACTTATAGAGAATGTAGCAATCGTATAGTTGCCTGGAATTATGTAGTCATATCGACCACTTTCTTAACATAAAACTTCCGTTCATACTTTTTTTCGAGTGTTTGTCACCTTAGAAATGATAAGTTGAGACTAAGTATTCCGAAGAAAGCTCATGGGTTGCCCATATATAACAAAAGTGCTTTGGCCTAGTGATACATAATTTGGAAAAAGTACTTCCTGATGAAGGAGAAAAAAACATAATCCATCCACTCGACGTCTTTTCATAATAGTCCTCTTTTACTTGAATTATTCTTTCATATACTGGAACATTAAATATGATCAAAACATATTTCTCTTCTTATAATCTCTCCATGATTTTTTCAAAGTATCTTATTTCCTCCACTATATTGAAAAATAAATCCAGATATATATCCCATAGTTTTCAGTTCCTTGAGCTTTTTGTAAGATAACATGCATAGTGGTCGGTGAGGATGTTGTGGCCATATTTTAATTGCCAATATACATTCTCTGGCTTACATTAGAGTTTTCCCTTTAAACTTGATAATAGGATGAGCTCGCTCTGAAGAGAACGGTACCGCCTGGCTTGTCGTACTGAGCTTTAATGCAATGTATACCATGAAGAAGGCGATAAGCACGCATCAAAAAGCACGCACACGTATATCACGCCAGAGATGTTCGGCCGGGGTACATTACCCATGTTGTTGTAAGATTTGAATGGGGGAAAAGAGCTCAGATGGGAGGCCTAATCGCGCCGCAAGGGGGATCCAGGGTCTCAAATTACCCCTGGGTAAAATGGGCCGAACCCTTCTCCATGCCCCTTTGACCCTCAACGTACTGATGATATAGCAATCCTGTTGGAAAGTACTCTCTGCTAATGATTTTCGATACACCACCGATTCCGTTTTTCTACCGGTTCCATCATGTTTTTTCATCTCAAATGTCTACGCAATAAAGCATCGACAAATGTATCCGTGAGTCGCCTGGCTTCTTGCCTATTCCGCAGGTTGATAACACAAGTGTGATGTGATGAGCCATGATACATGCTCACTGACTGCTAGTATAATGTTGATGCAGTCACTTATAGGATGCGTAGGGATCAACGGTACACGAGGAACCATGCTTGCAGGGTAGACCTTGTCCCTCCTTTGGATTCCTCTGCCTCAATTCAATGTGTAGTTTGTCTTTGTCGCTGTTCATTCTCACTATCACTATTACAACTAGGCCTACCACCTTGCAATAACAACAACCAACCCCTACAAGTCCGACTTACTAGCACTACCACCCTACCACTATTAATACCACTACTACTACCATTACCACTACTACCACCACCACTACTACCACTAATTCTACTACTACTACTACTATTACTACTACTACTACTACTACTACTACTATTACTACTACTACTACACTACTACTACTACTACTACTATACTACTACTACTACTACTACTACTACTACTACTACTACTACTACTGTACTACTACTACTACTACACTACTACTACTACTGTACTACTACTACCGACGACGACGGCGACTGCTACTTCTACTATACTACTATAAACGTGATAAAATAATAATATTTCTACCATTACTGCTACTGCTAAAGGTAGTCCTTTTTGAGGTAACTTAAAATGGGAACAACATGCTATACAAGTATTGATCAGGTTTATTTTGTCGTTTGCCTTCTATAACGGGGTAACATGTTAACTCGCATGGACACCACCCAGCAGTAAAAGGGTTTCGCAAGCAAAGGGCTACTACAATGTCTTTTTGTTCAGTTATATGCTAATATAGCATCTATCAATCAATCAATCCTGGATATCCCACCGCTCCATTCAGGTGCACCGCTGAAAAAAGCGTCTTTGGCGGTGAATTCAAATACCTTCTATAAACCGTGTGTCTTGTAGCTAGAAATGTTCATCACGATTTTAGGTGAATAGCACTGTAGGTCAGGTTGCCTCCAATATCATTGCTTAACAATCCAAACTCCAATGGGGGAAATTGTAAGGTTTCCCCGCTAAGCCGCCAAGACCTGGACCTGGATCCCAGAACTTGAAAGAAGCGGACTCATAAATCCTCCCGTAGTGTGCAAATTTTAAAAGCTGGAAGAAAAACATTTTAATCAAATTGACAATAAGAGCGGATCGATGCTGACCCACTATTGTGAGCTGAATTTCCCCCTTCCCGGTCTTTGATCTGCTGGCAACCCCCCCCCCAAAAAATAATGCTCTTTAAGGCAGGATTCAAACATTTAAAATTGACATAACCCTAATAGGTGGTGACATCTGGAAATGTTGTTCAACGTTTCCGACATTATGTATCAATTTAGAATTTCAAACAGGAAGCATAGTGATTCAGAATTAGGTGAATCTCTCTTGGCTAACGTTCGTATTTAGACTTATAAGTTACATAACGTGAATCACATGACCGACTAAATGAAAAAAGTAGCCGTTTACAGCTCATGTGATAAACGATTTCAAGATAATATAAACCCGACCTTGCCATTACTCCAAATGTAATTAAACACCGAAGCTTTTATTTGACCAAAATCATGGTATAAATGAATATTCAAATAAAGCATAGCCAATGAGACCGTTTGATATCACAAAACCTGGGTTATTAAAATATTTCTTACCTTTTATCGAAGTGCACCTTGGAATTCAAGTAGGATACATTAATGTATTGTGTCATTTCATAAATGTTTACTGGAAATATTTTTGATGTAATGTTCTGTTTCAAATCATGACTAACACTTGACGCATTTTGAGGTCAGCCTTTTTTTACCTGCCATGCCAGGATAGATAATAATGTCTCATTACTTACTGTTTTTAATTTTCATTGTTTTGTTTATGTTCTTGGAGGTACCAAATTTTCGACTGACAAGCATTACTGATAGGAATCTAACAAAGTTAATCAAATTTGAGATTGTTGACTTGACCAGCCAGTATCACAGTGTTGCTTATAGACCCATACGCGGATTTATAGGGGGGCGCACCCGGCGCGCGCCCCCCTATTTTTTGCAAACCAAAGGGCGCCGGGCGCCTTGTAGATGTAGAAAAGTGCCTTTTGCCGCACAGGGCGCCGGACGCCCTGTATATCTAGGAAAATGACCTTTTGTGGGCGCCCTTGGCGACACATTCCTGCTCGCTCCGCTCGCCGGGTAGACACGATTTTTCTTTGCACTCGGTTTGAAAAATTCTGAAGAGCAGTGGGGTAATCTTCTTTGTTGCGATGTTTGTTGCTTGAACAATTTAGGCGTCGGCCCTCCCCCCCCCCCCCCCCCCCCCCTATTGAGAATTCCTGGATCCGCCCCTGAGACCCACCCCAAAACGATTTAGGCCTAACTTTGTTTTTGCTGTAGCGTGCAGGATAACTCTCACTGGCTCTTGAAAATCTCTACCTCTCTAGGTATGGCAGCCTCAGGCCCCAAACTTGGCATTAGAGAGCCGGGGGTAGATTATCCACTGGAAGACTCGTTCCCAGAGGTCAAAGATCATATGAAACACAATATGAATCTAGTAATACAGAGTCTTGCAACTAAATTAAGCATGGCTCTCCCATTCTATTTCCATTCACTGACCTTAGGACGTATCTTTGAGTCTTTGACATCACCTTATGATTGAAAGTTAAATTGTATATTTCTGTCTTTTCTCTTGAACTTAAATCACAATAAGTTTAATTTTAAAATAAAGAGAGGTACTGAATCGCAAACATTACACCCTTCATTTCAGCAAGCCTGTGGTTACTGAATCAGCACAATCCTCGACACAATTTCCAGTTAGACTTATATAGATGTAGCAATCGTATAAGTGCCTGGAATTATGTAGTCATATCGACCACTTTCTTAACATAAAACTTACCGTTCATACTTATTTCGAGATGTTTTTCACCTTAGAAAGGAAATTAAGTTGAGACTAAGTATTCCGAAGAAAGCTGCATGGGTTGACCAGCCAGTATCACAGTGTTGCTTATAGACCCACCCCAAAACGATTTAGGCCTAACTTTTTTTTTGCTGTAGCGTGCAGGATAACTCTCACTGGCTCTTGAAAATCTCTACCTCTCTAGGTATGGCAGCCTCAGGCGGACACACACACATGTTACTGATTTATCTTTATATTTTTAAAACACCAAGGGCTACTTCTGATACAACGCCCATGCTGTTACAAATGTACTAAACACAGTTTTGAACTGCGTGAAGTACATGCAGGCAATTCACTTGAAACAAACAAAGAGATCATTAATTCTGAGCAACATAATTACAAGTAACTATGCAGAATCTACGGTGGTTGAAGGGTTAAAATTGATACTGTAGCTACAGTATCCATTTTAACCCTTTCACCCACCGTAGATTCTGCATAGATTATTGCACACCAATCTGTCAGTTTTTAGATATCTCAAAAACCACCGAACTAAGAGTAGGTTTGTTTGGACTTATTTAAATGCGTGAATATTGTAATGGCAATAAAGGCCGGGGCTCCGCATGGCCGGGGATTGTACCCCCATCGAAATATGCAAGAAGTCTCACTTAATTTGAAATCTACTATAGAGTATAAAACTCATAACTTAAATAAATAACTATGCGCAGAATCCATGGTTTTAACTATACACTACAAAGATCAATTAAGGGGCCCTATAGTGTACACGATTTCAATTCAATTCAATGGTAATTCAATTTGCTTGCAGATTCTTAAGAAGCATGAGAAACTACTGTGTTTGGCAAATATTAACTAAATTTTGCGGAAAAATGCACTAGGGACATGATGTGTTTTAAGTCTAAAATAAAAACCCCATGAGTTCATAAAGGGACACAATGGAATTTCTAAACATTTAAAGGAATAGTTGGGTTTTTACGTTCCTGGTGCCCCCCCCCCCCATAAAATACGTTGCGCAAACCGATACACTTCAATTTCTTCAAACTACTTTACCTGAGTATTCCATCTTCATGAAGCATATTAATTATACCCTGGTGTACAATCCATGGCAATCTGTCCATGCAAACCAGAGATGTAACAGATTATTAAAGGATATGTTTTTGCACATTGCATAAAATTTACACAGTTACCACAAATGGTGATAATTTGCCCATTCCGGTGCCGGGTGAGCAGATTTCCAACATATTCAATGCACTGTTGTATTCATGATATACCTAAAATATTGATACTGAATAAAATGGGCATGATATTATTTCTTTTCTTGAATTTAATTATTAATAAAGTTGCAATCATAGTTAAGTTTGTTTTTACAAAAAAGAAGTTAAAAAATAGCTTAATAACGTCAAAGTCCTTTGCTCGGAAGTAAATTTTGGCCTGGCATCTTTGACCCCCATCCAAATGTGGAATGATACATATATGACAACTCATACTTTTTCAAATCAATTTCGTACTTTTCAAGTTCGTCGAAGGCCTGTAATAATAAAATCACATACATTAGCCTGCCCACCAATTGTTTACGTCGCAGATCTACCCCCCCCCCTTTTTTTTTTTTTTTTTTTTTGTAACAGATTATTAAAGGATATGTTTTTGCACATTGCATAAAATTTACACAGTTACCACAAATGGTGATAATTTGCCCATTCCGGTGCCGGGTGAGCAGATTTCCAACATATTCAATGCACTGTTGTATTCATGATATACCTAAAATATTGATACTGAATAAAATGGGCATGATATTATTTCTTTTCTTGAATTTAATTATTAATAAAGTTGCAATCATAGTTAAGTTTGGTTTTACAAAAAAGAAGTTAAAAAATAGCTTAATAACGTCAAAGTCCTTTGCTCGGAAGTAAATTTTGGCCTGGCATCTTTGACCCCCATCCAAATGTGGAATGATACATATATGACAACTCATACTTTTTCAAATCAATTTCGTACTTTTCAAGTTCGTCGAAGGCCTGTAATAATAAAATCACATACATTAGCCTGCCCACCAATTGTTTACGTCGCAGATCTACCCCCCCCCCTCCAATGAGCCTAATATACATGTATATCATGTAGTCCCAGGTCATTGTATTTGGGTCAAATCCACCAGTCTGTAGGAATGCTGTCAGATCTAAACTCTATAGAAATGCCTACAGCACTAATTTGAAATTTTACCGAATATCTCCTGAAACAGAATTCATATTAACAACTGAAATTGAACTTATGGTATATATCGTACATGTCGTATGTACGCTACTAAATACTGATGGTGACAACATTTGTCGCTTCAGATTATTATTACAATAAATTTGTTCTTTCTCTGAATTGCACACATATAACAAACATGAGATAGACGAATCCGACATGTCACGATTTAAATCTTTGACCTTCAGTGACCCTAAAACATCCATGTCAGCCGCCGCCATTTTGAATCTTATTGTAAAGCTTCATAGGGACTCATCGCAATATACACATACGCCTGACAATACACATTCCAACGGGGGAAACTGTTTTGAATGTGCATTTTCAGCTTAAAAGCTATTCTTGTGTTTTTATGCAAGACATCCTGGCACACAACACAGTATATAAAAGGGCATATGCCTGTTATTATTTAATCAATTAATGCACATGATTGAGCCACTAAATTATTATCTGAGGTACTGACGACTGTGTATTAGAATGGATAAAAATCAGATATAGTCTTTAATAAAAATTGTTATATCTCTGGTTTATGTGCTGATTTAAGTAGTTCATTATTCAAGTCAAGGGGGTATTAGTTCAGGGGTAATTTAAAAATCAAGTTAAATTGTGTTAGATAGAATATACACCAATATAACCGTCTTGTTGAGAGAGTTAAAATAAGGTATATGGTTGGCTAGGTTCTGGCCGATAGTTACAGAGATATAGGGCTGTACAAGTTCAAGGTCATACTGGGGTAAATGCTTAGTTGTTGTTGAAAGTGGTATCAAATGATTCCTCTTGTCATATACTGAAGCACAAAATGTATTTCAACTGATTTGGTGATAGCGCTGTTGGCAACATGCAACATCCAGGGCATGTCTTCGTTACCCATAGAGCATGTAGACCCTTGATACATTTTGCCATTTATTTGTGCAACCAAATGCCACATACTGTAAAATGATGTATTTTTGGATTCTATGAGACAATACGAACAACTCGTCACCAATTTCAACAAAATCTGAGCATCGGGTAAATTTAACCCCAGGATGACCTTGGACCATAATGAAGCTCTAACTATTTAACTTAAGGTTAGAACCTAGGCAGGTCAATACTTCTTTTAATCTTAATAAAGGGACAAACACGTTGGTGTACATTAAAACACTCTATTTCAAATTCCCCCGTACTAACATTTACCCTCCTTGAGGAAGGGGCAGCGGTCTGAAATTTTGTACCTTCTGACAGTCTGGTCCCTACTTGAATATAAAACCGCAAGAAACAACCAATGGGAGCCGTTTCCACACTATGTATTACTTTGAATATCTCATAGATTTGTATTCCTTTAATTGACATGCCTCTGCTGTTATTATACTCAAAGAAAAAATGAATTAGTAAGCTCTGAAAAAAGTGCCCCCGGCCGGATTCGAACCGGCGATCTTGTGGGTACTAGACACATATCTTACCAGTAGTCACCACGGGGAGCTTAGTGAGCAGCAGAAATATAAGTCTTAGATGATTTGTATTTAATAATTACCTCGTTCTGATACAATCAAGAAGTTAAATTAGTGTCTTTATGATGTCAATAAACAGATAAATGAAAATAAAATGCCTTGGAACAACAAATGAATTAGCCGCAATGTTGTGCTGCAAAAGTTCTAAAAGTTTGTTTGCTTATTTTTTTTGTGTGTGTGTGTGTATGTGTGTGTGTTTTTTGTATGTGTGTTTTTTTATTGTTTGTTTGTGTGTTTTGTTGTTTTTTGTTTTTGTTTTCTTTTGTGATAAATTAGTTGGCACTTCCTCAATATACTTTTAGTAGTTGATACTCAGTGAACCATTGGCAATGGCGTATCCAGGTCCCCTCATCACCCCACCCACTCCCCCATAGTCTGTCGACACAACGTGGTAAGTCGACCAATGGTGCATTCAGAGTGTGATTTTAATCAGTCGACGTCACTCGACGCTAATCTCTCACCCACGCTACGCATGATTCAGCGTACTGCGCGTAGCGTGCGCAAAAGACTAGCGTCGAGCGATGCCGACCGATGGAAATCGCCGAACTCTGAATGCACCAAAAGTAAGACAACGATATTGCTGCTTATGGGTAAAGGTACATTACTTTTGTCACCAAATTGTCAATTTTCGGCCACTGACCATTTGTTTATTATTTTTTAAGAATAAATATAATTTCAGCTCTATTTGTATATTGTATTTTTGAGAAAACGGTATTATGCCTTCGTACCTTCTGCTATACTGGTACAGGAATTAGCATGTTTTACTGCCGTTGATTACACCTTTTCAAATAATTTAATTAGCCAGAAATGCATTTAAAAGTAACTTGTACAATAACAAATTTTTGAGTGAACATTATTAAATTGATTAAATCATTTTTGTGATTACACTTGTGATATTGTAGGGAGACATTTCATTAAACAATAAGCTTAATACCGGTGGGTGCGCATATCGAAATAACGTTTAATTCTAGTTGACATCAGGCATCGACATGTACAAGTGACAATTCCAAGTTTAAGTCACATATAATTATCACTGGCCCATTTGAAGGTTATAAAACGGAATCCAAAGTGCACCAAGGTCAAGTTAAAATTATGTCTGGACTCAAGGGCATAGAATGCAATTGCTTACGATTAAAATCCATAACATTCAGAATTGAGAATCGACTAGTAATTTACGGATGTGTCTAGTTACTACTTGGTGATGGGACTGACAGCATGTATCTTATAAAATTTACATTGTTATTTCTAGTTTTGGGGATTTTAGCTAAAATAACGTAGGTCGTGTAGGCTGTGATAAGGATAGCGATGATGGTGGTGGTGGTGGTGGTGGTCCTCCAAACTCATATTGTTACATATAGCGCGTGTAACAATTTTACAAAATAAGCAGAAAATCTTATCTTACTAGTATTTATGTTTCTGTCTATTTTTCTGACTGCATGGCTCACTTTCTGCTTATGAGGCACTGTCACCCACTGTCGTCGCTCTCGGATGTAGCACTTCTCCTGTAATATTTATTTGTTCTTCTTTTGCATCCCTTGCTTATATTGCTCCAAATGAACATTAGTTGTGTCATTGTGCAAACTACGTTTTGCCCTTCTCTTGTCCATTTCTTGATCTTGGTTTTCGTTCAGCCTCGAGTTAGAAATTTAGAGTTTCGAGTTAGAAATTTGAAGTTCCGAGTTTAAAAAGTCGAATTTCGAGTTAGGAATTTCGAGTTAGAAATTTAGAGTTTCGAGTTTGATTGATTTTATTCGGTTCCGTAAACATAAAAGGAACAATTTGTACAGCGAGTAAATATACTTATATAAAATATTTAAATAGAAAATACATGATAAATCGATAAATAAGAGATACAAATTAGGTAATATTACCCACTAATTGGGCTTGTTGAATGAAAAAAAAAATCCCTATGGTTTCACGGCTTTAATACACCAGTATACATGGTATACTTCCTATCTTAAAGTACATTATTAGTGACAGAAAATCAATTTACCTTGACCGGGAATCAAACCAGGGACCATTGTATTCCAAGTCTGATGCCTTACCGTTTGAGGTAAACTTACCTTGGTTGATATAAATATATATGATTAAAATAATCTTTTTTCTAGTATGTAGACACTAAGTAAAAACTAAAGACTCATAAAATGGCGACCTACGTCACAGAGCTTCACAGCGGAGAAAACAAAATAAATTGGCTTAATTACTTCATATAAATCGTCTTGACCAGTTATGCTTTGACCGATTAGACAGAATGAGTCATTTGCTTGTAGACTGACTCATCTTGAAGTGTCATTATTCGGCTAGTATTGTAAGTTGTTGTACTAACTTTGTTGAGTCCGCTAATCAATTATTTTTCCAATTTAATTAACATTATTAAGCCATACTCATTTTGTAATTGAAGTCTGCACATTTGCTTCTCTCATTGTTATAGAAATGATGACTCAAGCTGATACGAGTTATCCCATTGACGATCGATGATTTTAAGCATATAATATATGATATCGATTTAATCCATCTGCATGACTCATATTATTTTTGTAATGTTGCTAAACTCATATTGATGAGTCCATGCACCTAAACTTAATTTACCTTAAATTTGAGTCGCTATTTCTTTGACTAACTATAGGATGAGTCACGTGATACATATTCTGGATCCAATTCTTTACTATATGACTCAGTTTAATGATTCTGTGTGACTAGCCTAGTCAATATCTATGCAAGGATGACTCATTTAATATTGTTTGACTACTATACTCTGATTAATTTTTCTAACCGGCCCGGAGAACGAGTCAAGTATCTTGACCTAATTCTTGCTTTACTCGTTTTGATGAGTCAACGTGACTCACTTATGCCATTCAATATTATTTGACTAACGATTATGAGTCATTTGAAATTATTAACTAATCTACATGAGTCATATATTGTTCTCATTGTTGATGAAATCAATGCGATGAGTTCAAATGACTCACTTCGGCTCATTTAATCTAGTAATTTCTAGTATGAGTCACGTGATACAGGAGACTCATTAGGTTCTAATTGTTAATAATAATCCGTGTTCTTCCAGGTGGCTCAGTCAGATCAGTAACCTGGGGGTACTCATCAATGATAACGATAATAATAATCATAATAATAAATGCAGTATTTTATATAGCACCTTCCTATAAGACCAAAGCGCTTTACTATAAATAATAATAATAACAATATTAATAATAGTACTGATCATATAAATAACAAAGTAGTAGTAGTAGTCGTAGTAGTAGTAGTCGTAGTAGTAGTAGTAGTAGTAGTAGTAGTTAGTAGTAGTAGTAGTAGAAGTAGTAGTAGTAGTAGTAGTAGTATAGTAGTAGTAGTAGTAGTATAGTAGTAGTAGTAGAGTAGTAGTAGTAGTAGCAGTAGTAGTAGTAGTAAGTAGTAGTAGTAGTAGCAGCAGTAGTAGTTGTACTAGTTGTACATGCAGTAAGTACAAGATTCTGCTAAGTCTTTAGCAGGCTAGTTAAATCTATTTAACGTGATCATGATAGTTATAGCTACTCATATCATGTAATCATATCAAAGTAATATTTTGATGAACGCTGAGGATCAGCCGGCGGTCGCGGAATCAGGTGGAGTATTACAGAGTCCGTGTTCCGCATGGTAAGCAGGATTCGTTGCGCTGACTGGGGAGTCTTTCTCCATGGGTCAGTTCCCCGCAATCACATCGAACACTATTAAGTTCGTCTAAATGACGATTTAATGGGAAATCTAATTACAATACTACATCCTATAGGGGCTCCAGTGTATACATTATTCACAGATTTCAGCCACACTTCGACGCCCGGTAATTATACAAGGGAAAATTCAAGAAATTTCCTCATTGTATACATTGTAGTAATCTCATCTGTATTGATCATATATATTCCCTCTTGAGAATTTAATGGAAATATTTACTCATAACAAGCCTGCTTATGCAAAGAAAGTGTTTCTATAAGTTAATGAAAAGGGGTGTCAGATTTTAGCTTTATTCACTTTTGTCAGTCATTTTATCAAATCAATATGGCCACAATACCGTATAAGCTAGGCATGTCAGATGATGATGTCCAAAAGTTTTCTTTTTTTATTACTAATTGCCCAGAATATGCGGCTTGTATACATGCAAGCGTTAGTTGATTCTTTATTTTAATGTTTAACAAATTCCATCAACATTTGTGATTATCAATTTTTTTGGCTGTAAGAAAGATAACCCTATCCCCAGCCACAAATCAACCAACGCCCATTAGTGTTATAATAAAATTATTTTTCACTTTCTTTGGTTTGGTAGTACAAAATGTAAGCAGCCGATCTCTTGATCGCCTACGAAACTTGTTTCCCTTTTTTAATAAGTAAAATGAAATACGCTGACTTTTAAAAGGCAGGTGCCACAAGTAATCTTAAAGTTCATAAAGTTCGAAGAGGGAATACAATAACGCTGTATAACATTCAAAAGCAATTATCGTCATAATCAATGTTAAGCTTTCGTTACAGTGAAGATAACGTGTAAACTTGTTTACTGGCAAGATTAATCTTTTCTCCACTAATTTTGCCTACAAAGTATGCACAAAGTGAAATAGGCCAAAGTATAGACATTAGTGTGCTCGTCTCCTTTGAGGCCAGTTTAGCTTTACCTCCAATCTGAACTTGATGATAATATGTATAGTGTGCTTTAGAGCTAGCAAGCGCTTCTTTTCAGTATGTGATGTCGTGTTTGCTGGTGTGCACAATAAATCATTACCTAAATTAGTTCAAAACTACTGTACATCTTCATAAATGTTTACGGCGTCGTCTGCACCGTGTGCGTGAATTCTAGGATCTTTTAAAAATCTACAGGTTTAATGGAAATCTTAATTTAGAGCTTGTCAAGTAGATAATTATGTCATACTTGACGTTCTTTGAACTTACAAATAATCTAGATTATTTCCGTTTTTTTAAGCAAAACTAACAACACGGAAACGAAATTTTTCAGAACGTTTCGTTCTGAAATCCTTTTTTTTTCTATAACATATTATGGCAATATTATGGCTCAAGTTGGTTGGATTAAAACTAAACACGACCTATGCATAGAAAACGCACTCGACGAGTACACTTGACATTATCAAAATTTACTGATTGCTGTGTGGAAGTCAAAGGGTTTAAGAGACACACAAAACGATGGTGATACTTTAAGAGCTTGAAAGCATCACACCATAAAAACATGTTTAATAAATTACACTTAATAAGGCTATGTTTCTTAAAATCATGTTATTCCAAAGGGAATTACAATACACCCACATCGGGTTATTACATCATGTGGAAGATTTAAAACTGCCAGCCCTAATCAAGATATTAAGTATAAAACATAGACCTGTACGGCTGATATAATTAAAAATATTTCAAATGGATTCATTGTATTCATCATTTTACATAGAATATAATTGAACGTGTAGTTTAAAGTGCGTGTTCGGGTTTTATAAGGTTATTAGTCCCACTCCTAGGCCTTCAGATAAGCCTACCTTCTCACATAATTACGTCTTCTCCTCATTCCATAAAATATGATTAATATAATATAGTAAAACATAACTTGATGTAGTACAAAAAGGTCTAACTATAGTAAGACGTTATACAGTTTAGAACACAGCCCCACCTTCTTGCGTACGTTGGTAATTATCGTTTTTGATGTTTTGATCTTTGGAATCAATGTTTAATTTCTAGTATTTTTGCAAATCATCCAAAGGACTTAGAAAGCTTACCATATCTGTATCTATAACTATCTATCTATACATCTATGTAGCTCTCTATCTATGAAGATTTCTTATATATCCTGTACTTGGTGAGCACTCTCGACTATTTGCGGAGTACAGACCAGTGCTGGGAATGCCTTAGTCGTGACACCATAGCATGTATATAGATACATGCCTTTTGGTTAAGACACGCGACAATGAAACATCTCCCGAGACTCGGATCCTAAACTCAGAGTATCTGTTGCCTTTATATATATATATATATATATATATATATATATATATATATATATATATATATATATATATATATATATATATATATATATATATATATATATATATATATATATATCGTTATTACCGTCATACTTTATCACACTATTTTAATGGAGGTTTCCTCCTTATTTCATAGGCTCAAATCCTTTTTCCCAATCCCCAAAAGTAAACATATCTTTGGAATGCATGGAAAGTCGGGATCGTATTGAATTAGCCATAATTATGTATTACCTTACATGAGTAATAATCTCTTCTGAACTATTTATCCGCTTGGCTTCAACTAAAGTTACTAAAGAGGTAGGTAGGTTGCGAATTTATTCGTGTTTTTTTTATTCGTTTAGCTTGTTTATTCATAAAAAAATCTCTTCTACCTTCTCCAGCTCTTAAAAAAAATAACATAAAAATCACAAGCTAAATGCACCTAATCCTATTTTGGTTTCCTGTTCACGCAAACTACTTGTCATTCCCCAAAATAGTCTTTTTTTCATATTGCTCCTAAACATGGTAATGAAATCATGACAGCAGTGAATCCATCGATATGCTGTGAAATGTTCACAACATACCTTTGTCTTTAGAAACTAAATGTAACTCTATCTGGTTAGCTCAGTGACCAAAGTCGCCAATAATGCTATTGAAATATGAAGCATGGCGAAATTGATAGAATAGAAGATGTAGTGGAGAAGATGTAGTGGCACAATTGTTCTTTTATTGTAACTGTAGATAAATGCTTCGAAATACGGTAGAATTAAATTCAAAATAATTTTAAATTATATGGTTTCCCTTGAGTTAAATATAATACAATGGTTGGTGATTATCCTGACTATGTGCAGAATAGTATTAAGGTAAACTTGTCTTTGCCTATGTGGCATATTTTGGTGCTTGTGTCACTAAATCCGTATATTTCAATATAATGCACATCACTTTCGGATTAAATCTTCTCAGTGAACAGCACTTAATATTCAAACTCAATAGTAGGTATATTGCCCTGCTTGAATCTCACAATAACAATCCGTATCGATTTCGCTGGGACTACAGTAGATTTCAAAATGAGTGAGACCTCATTAAAAGTTTTAGGTCTGTCCATTATTTCAATAGCCACGGAAAATGGTACTCATATTAACGTACAGTATAGCTATGCCGGTATGAAGATTATATTTGATTCAAAGATACTTCAAATATTCAACAAGGTGTTTCAATTGAAGTATCGGGATGAACTTCGCAATTGTTTAATAGTTATTTGGACACAACTTACCTTTGACACTGCAATATATTATTCTTTATCAGAGCCTAGATGAAAGAATGCATTCTTTATATCAATACACACAAAACCCAACACAAAAGGTTTTATTTGGCCATCCAATCTTGTACAAGAGATTAGCGCAAAGCGGAACGGATTAGGAATTCTTTGAAATATCCCGGCCAACCGTGGCATTAGTCTTTTATCATTAACACACCATTACGTAAGAACTGAATTCATCACTTCCAGTAAGCCCATTCTGTGCAATAACATTGTACAATGGCTACGATATGTTTTGTAATGGCAACAAAAGCCTAGTCTCCATATGGCCGAGGATTGAATCGTCATATCAACATCCGGCACCCCATGGAAATATGCAAGAACTCTCACTTTGAAATCTGGTATAATATACTAGGAAATCTTGCACCATACTACTGAAAGACTTTCCCGCCCACTTACAAGAAGTAGGAAAAGAGTAAATGTCAATTGAGAATCTTGAAACCAATTCCATCCAACTTCATTCAGCCTAGATTGATCTAACATAGAAGAAAGATTTCCACTTATCAATTAAAGAACTGTAATTTACAATAAGCGATCTGGCAACTGGAACTGACGGTATTGTTATGCAATACGAAAAGCATGAAATGACCCAGAGCCAGATTTCTTTATCTATTCAAATTATGAGCTCCTATACCTCTGCCAGTTGGCCGCCGGGCATGCAGCAACTGACAGCAGCTTGCAAAGGGAGTAGTTGCACATTTCACACATTGCAGTTATGTAATTGGGTTAACTGGTTCACTGGCTATTCTAAGTATTAATGCGCTGCTAGTTCGCTGTTACGTTAATGGTCGTCTGTGGGAATAAGCGCACATTGTACATCACAACATACAAATTGTATTGGCTCGATAGATTTTTCTATAATCGGAGAATTCAGTTTTAATCCATTTCGCTTACATGACCAGTTCAGGTTGGGAAGCAGCACACTATCCATAATGTTCCCAAACTTTTGTGTTAAAGTATACCGTTACATAAGTTACCACACATGACACGCCACACTGATACGTGTAAGCGATGAAAAGCTTGAACAATTCAAAATTATTAAAGCGCGTCATTGCTAAGTAGCACGCCATGTCATTCATTTCCAATGTCTCATTGCAACCAGCAGTTCACCCCCGAACATGCCCGTAGGCGCGATTATAGCGCCACCGTCTCGCGGACAATTTAATCGCCCCCTCCTCTAACCCCAGTCACCACACCCCAAACCCCCTACTCCAACTCCCTTGGTGAAGCAATAATCTAGAGGAATACGTGTTATAGGCGCTAGCAAATGTGAAATCCGAATCCAAATTCATTAAATTTACAATGTTTTGGATAACATCACTGACTTGAGTTCGTTATGCTCGACAGACATCACAGCGCCGGATGGTCTCCGCCTCGCTTGGAAATTCGCCAGGGTTGTATTGACAATCTCGTCCTCTGAACTTGGCATTCTACTCGTTCTTACCTATCTGTAAATTAACACAAACACATGAGGCCGAGAAATTCATGCAACGTACAAAAGCGAACTGAATGATTCCCCCAAGGATTGGCATGACCGTGAATGATCCGGTGGATGTTCATGACCCTGACCCTGACCCCTGTACTTGGTCTGCGCGGCATGCATGCCGAGAGCCTCCCCCTAAAACAATTTCAAACATTTGCAAGCCATACAGTTCAACGTTTGATGAATTATGACGACGACGTCAGGAACATCGAGCCAGACAAACGCAGGCTGACGGGCGTCGTATGTTCCTATATTACATAAATCAGTGATGTACTAGCCGCTGTTTTGCTTTGATCATACAAGCGAGAATGGTTTGATTTTTTGGCTCATGTTCCCCTCGTTATTGTCATTAAAATCGATATTATGTCAAAATGATGGAAGAGCATTAACTCGTTTCATCTCCTCTGGAGTTTAATTACTTTCTGTATGGACAATCGAGTTTATAATGTTAAATATCGGTTATAAAAAAGGACAAACACAACTTCCAAACAGAGTATTTCGCGCTTTTTTAATTATTTCAGCATGCTATGCCAGTTAGTTTTTGTCTATAGCACTCGTTATTTATATATCCGTCATTCTATGATAGTGAACCGTCATGTTGCAGTAAGAATAGTTAACTTTCTGCCAATAGAGGGCGTTTATCAATTCCAACACAATTCCTTACTTTCATATTCGTGTATTTAGAAATGTATATTAAAAGAAAACTTTATTGTGAACAGTGGCAGTTATTTGTTATTTATACATGAAATCATCATAAACAAATTGGCAGTTTATCAAAATCAGTGATATGCATTGCACTGACACTCGAACCGACACTGGAACAACATAGATTTAGTACAGCCTGAATTAAATGTAGGGACAATTTCCAATAGCATTATTTTAATCCCGTGTAATCACGATATTACAATTAATTCCAGGTTTAAATCTAAGTTTATTCTGTTAATAGCAGTTCAATTCGTTGTTGAAGATATTACACAGTACAACCAAAATGCAAACGCGACGCCGAGTCTCCAATACCAATGGTTTTTTGAAGTCTAACTTGGGATGAATATGGCCAATGCAGGTACACAGCCCTTTGTATTTGTACATTATCTGTTCAATCTTTTCTATCATCATGATCATTGTAATACGTGGATTTTGGGTATTTTAGTACAACTCAACTTCCTTTTCAAAATACATTGCGTGGCTAAGACAATAAATTCTGTCTTTTCTTGATTCATCTGCAGCATGTTTTGAGACATCAATGTGTTATGTCAGATTTTCATCTTGAAAGTTTTGAAGACCACGCTCACAATCACCCAGAATCTTTGGATCAAACTTACAGAAAAGATGATCACCAACGTAAGAGTGAAAGTTAACATTGTGATGTCACCGATTGGATGAATATACATTATGGAAGCTTGCGGGCTAACAATGTTGCCCTGCGGGACATAGCAATTGAAAGTATGATGCTTGGACATTTCGTCGTCAACCCGTCACTCGGGTTCATGATCGGTGAGATATGATCTAAACCATACTAGAGTAGTGCCCGTGATAACGAAACTTGCTTCAAACCTGATACTGAATCAAATTGTCATGGAAAATGGTATCACTCAAGTCAAGACGTACGAGCAAGACAGCCGTATTAGCATCCAAGGCTTGAAGGATGGTTTCTAACCTGGAGAAGAGCAGTCTCAGTGGAATGGTGAGCTTTGTATGCAAATTGAAAAGGCTCACCAAGATCATGGTAGCCAATATGCTGCATTACCTGCCGTGATGCGGCCTTTTCAGTCAATTTGGCCCGCATGAATTTGATAATGGCCAATGGCTTTTAAGAGCATCATGATCCAAAGTACGGGGATATTGATAGGATGTTCAAAGTGTGAGGAAATGTTCCTGACAATTTAGAGAACTGTATACAATCCTAGTGATGATAGGTAAAAAACATCGCAAGTTCTGTTTAAAGAGCCAGAAAGGAAGAGTGTCCATAGTGCAAGCCTTGGACATTTGGCTAATTACTTCAGAGTCAGACAGTGCTATAAAACATGGCATATAGCATTTGCAATTTCTTTCAACCTGAAGAGATTCAGCACTGACAGTCATATTGTTCCTGATCTTTCCAACCGTATCAACAAAAAAGTCAAGAAATCATTGTCAAGATCAGCGTCAGAGTTAACGCTGGGTAAAGCCCTTGAAGAAGTCCAAAGACGTTTTAGTGTTATGAACATGTCATTTCTACAACAAAGTACTACACCACCACTACTACTACTGCTGCTGCTGCTGCAAAGATATACCCTCATGATTTGGTGTGGTTTTTTTTTTCGGATTAATGTAATACCACCCCCACTCCTCACCCCATTTAATTTAATAGTTGGATCTTTCACAAGAGAGATGTCATTTAAACTAGTGGACTGAGCAATCACAAGTCTGACTTTTCACATTGGAGTCAGACTTGTAAACGTCGAGGTTCAAAACTTCCTCAGCATTCCAGTGTCAGCTCCACCTGACTATAGGGTACTAAGTATAGGAGGTCAATAGATGTCTTGACCACACGTGTCAGAACAACCCAAGCATATCCAGAATACAAAAGAATCACCTGTAGAAATATCTGGAATGTTCAGGTGAACCAGGCACATGTAGTAGGGTTAATGAGAACCCTATTCTCGAAGTTTGAGGAAGAAAGTTTTAAGTTTCAGGATGACCTTGAACCTTAATTGGACTGTTTAACTAATGGTCGGAAACTAGACAAACTATACCTTTTTAATCCTTATAATGCGGCAAATACATAGATGTACATTTAAACACAATTTCGCTTAATTTCAAATTTACCCCTGTACTAATTTTACCCCTTTATTTTACAAAGTTCCCTAAATTTCCCAGAGGTTGGACCCAAAAGTTCTGATTCAGCACTCTTCAAGCTTATGAAAAACATCTTCAAACCTTCTTCCCCAAACTTCGAGAATGCTCATTTGGAATCCAGATTTATATAGAGTCGGTTAATATTTGTAGTTCAAAGCACCCTCAGCCACTGGCATTTTACCGGCATTTTGGCACAATTTTGAATCAGATTGATGTTGTCAAATTGTTGGTATGAGGACTAAGAGTTCCACAAATGTTGGCCCTTTGTGCAATCTATAGAAAGTTTCGTCAGTGTTAATTAGATCCTTAATATCAGGAATAAATGCAATCTGTCAATAAAATTCAGTGCCTCAAGCACAATAAAGTGACAGCGTTGACTATCCACTGCAAATGACGTTCGGTCATTTGAAGCTCTATCTCAACATGCCCAAGATCTATCTTAAGATCTAAATCAAGATCGCTATCAGGAATTATCTCAATTACTGCAAGTGTGTGAAGCAAAACAAGGTGGTGTAAACCAGTTTTACATCAGCTTGTAACGAGAAGGAACTGATCTTATCTCGACGATTCAGTTAACATGTCCAGATTTCAGTCCAAACCACGATTTCCATCCTGCAAGATACCAAATCTTTACTGAATTGATGTGCGTTAACCAGTAGGAAACCTCGCCGTACTCGTATTACATACTTAATCTTATATTTCAGCAAGTTTCAGTGATGCATAGCCGTGCTGTCTTAAAGTGGCGCACTACTTTATTTGCCTAATATAAGAAGTGAAAAGGTGTTGAAAGGATGATTATGATGCTGCAGCTTAATGCGAGTAATTCTGAATAGAGCATGACAGAAAATTTCCTGGCGTAAAACCCACTGTAATGTCATGGGCGTTACTACATTAATCAGCATATTGCGACTAACCACATAAGAACGACGTCACGCTCTATACTATGTGCGCTGTATCAACATTGGGAAGCACTTCAAAGTAGCAGTAATTAAATAATCATTCTTATGCAGATGACTTATTCTCATCGACTAGCGTAATTTGTGCAAATTTGGACAGTTAGAGGAACGACCCAAGTTATTTTAAATGACACATGTTTCTTCAAGAATTTTTTCATAGTTATCAGCGGTAACCAAGCTAACGTCAGTAAATGGGGGCACAGCTGCGCTACTTTCACTGAACCCACCCACAATATCATGAATCAGCACAATATTAGGCACACTACAGCTTGGAAGGGTTCATTAGTTCGAAGATCCAACTTTATTTAAATTGACTTGTTTCAGAATTTTAAATCATTTTTTTAAGTTTTGAGGATTGCTCAAAATGTTTTAATGACATTTCTGAAAACCGTCAAAAGATTTTTATATCATTCTGTCAAATTTCGTTTGTAAAATGTTTTGATCACGTTTTGGTATTTGCTGTGTATATCTCACAAATGTGTTCCTTTCTTTTCCAAAAAAAGTTTGCAATCCTTTTTAGAGGTCTTATCTCGAGATATGGGATGTTATGTTAGGATTATACAGTTAGTTGTGATTTATCATTACGGTGTGTTATTTTAATTTTATGCTCCCTGTCTTGGGTTTAGATTAACTGTGATTTCAAACTTAACTGTAAACCTAGATATAAATGTACACTCTATGTACAACCTAGGTTAAGATAGTAAACCTAGGTTTACACTCAAACCCTTAATTTACAATATAAACCAATGTCTACAGTCTATACTAAGCTTAAACTTAGGTTTACAGTCTTATACGAGGCTTCTACGAGACGTTTACAACGGCTCAAGTGTGTTACTTTCTTCTAAACATAGCTTTAAACAATAAACCTAGGTGTTTTAGGAGTGTAAACATTAAGTTTAGTGTGCAACCTAGGAGTGTAAACAAAAAGTTTAGTGTGTAAACCTAGATTTATACTGTAACTCTAGGTTTGGGCTCTTGAATATGGTTCACAGCCTAAAATAAGGCGAGTTATCTTGGATTTACGAACCTAAACCCAAATTAAGGAGTTTAAACCAAGGGCAACAGACCATAAACCCCCAAAACGGTGTAAACCAAAGAAATATTGGGGCATTGGTAAGGTTCTGCTCAATAAGTACCGTCAGTCCAAAAGTATTACTATCTTCCAAGAGGCATATTCTGGTGAATAATGATTACTGATGATTGTTGATTATGAATATGATTTAGCTGGTTTTTTTCTTCTTTGAAAATTCCCAGTCATTGCCTTGGCTTTCAATCTGCGAAGGTGTGCACACGGTAGCTGTACATTTCATTTCGCGTCGCCCACGCATCATACTGTCGTATTTTACAACACACGTTTTCCGAGAAAATCGCAATTCAAAATCTATCTCACATTTCATATCTATACGGTCACACGAAGCATAAAAGAAACTCTAGACTTTACTTTTATGAAGAACCATTTTAACGTCCATAATAACCATAATCTAATGTAAAACTACAATTATATTATCTTATTGCTACAAGTATAAGTCGTTATGTGAAATCACAATAATGTATATTGCAAAATACGACCATACTTACCAGGGGGGGGTGGGGGGGGGTGGTAGGATGAAGAGGGAGGGATGAAAAAAAACAATGGAAAGAGGAGGTGAGTGAGAGAGGAGAGAAGAGGTAGGAAAAATGAACACCTTTTTTTTTCATGTGCTCAAATAGATCACTATGTGACAAGCTTGTTTACGAACGATCGATGGAAATACGTCAAATAGGTCAGTATGTGAAATCGTTTATTTTTTTTTGGGACGCACATACCACCGCTATATATAAACACGTGTAAATGAATGGCGATTTTAAAATAGATCGTATGTAAATGATTGGTGATTTTGAATGAAATGACAAAATCTCTAATTAGTAACTAATTATAGGCATTCTCCCATTTTGAAACTTTGTTGATTGCAAGAACTCGATGACAAGTACCTTAGGCGAATTTTCGCCAAAACCTCAAAAATTTGAAATACGAAATTTGATGCGGGCGCCGATTTCTTGTGCTTTCCCTTCAATGGTTTGGATGTATATTTTTTTAAATGATGATGTATAATGGAACCTATTGTTGCTGCGCTTTATGATTGCCCTAAATATAACATATATTCGTTTTGCTCCAACATCTGTGCATATGAAGCCTTACTTGACCCTTTGCAATATGTTTAGTCACTCTAACGCCTAAAATCATGCCAGACTTGTACAACTTGGTTTGCGATCTTAAAAACAAATTCATAGAGGAATCATTCACTTTTTATCTATGGTTTGAATCATAATGCCTGTTTATCGTATGCCTCACAACTAACAACCAAACAACTACAACCCTATAGCTTGGTATCTTCACTATTTCTTTTCACCCTCATTCTTTCTATATTACTAGTTGTTAGGGCATACAAATAAGCCGACTATTTGTAACCACCTCTCTGACAGTCACATTCCTACCGGATCCAGAATACGTTAAAGACACAGGCTCATTTTCACAAAATTCTTTCAACTTGGCTATCAATGATTGACTAGACTATGGAACAAAAACCACTTTTATGCGCAAACAAAAGTTGTATCATAAGCCATGTTATGGTACTAAGACTTCCCATGATTGGTCTTTTTTTAATTACATTTAATTTTTTATCACAAATGTGGTAAAACTCATTAATATAACATGAACATCATACGTTTGACTATTGCCCAGAAAGTGACACATCGGCAACAGCGTGCATACAAGGAATCACTCTAATGTGTATTTGCGTGTGGTTTAATGCTCTGAATCTAGGTTTTCTGAAATGATTCCAGGTGAGTACAGGCATCGCAGCCATGAAAATATTTGTTTGAACAATTTTTTAGGGCGCACTCTTTTCAGAAGGTAGCAGTGTCGCTTTCAATGTGGCATCACTGTTGGTCACAATTTAAACAATATGTCAGCTGTATAACTCTTGCAATAGACATGGTAAAGAGAACTTGTAAGGTTTCTGGTGATGCGTCAGTACAGGGTGCAAAGTGCGGGAGCGGAGCGCCGCTCACAGGAAATGAGAGCCCGATTGAGGAAATGCGGGAACAAAGGGAAACGGAAAGATGAAAAGAAAGGAACAAGCAAAGTAAAAGGAGAAGAGTACAAATGAGAATCAGAGAAAAAAGAGGGAAAAATAGAAATGAAGCAAAAGTTTTCTTTTACCTGTAATTTTTGTAGGAAAAAACTCAAGGTTTGATAAGAAACCTGAAAGAAAGTGAGGAAATTTAAATAGTTTGGGGGGAATGACATTACAATGGTATGTGTGAGATCAGAGCACATACTTTGCATGATGTGGGTGCAAAATATGAAGGCTTTGAGCATTGTTCTGGCAGCAAAAGCTGAGGAAATAATGAAGGATAAGGAAAGACAGAGGAGAATGGGGATGATAAAGAACGAAAAAGAAAGAATTCCCTTTGTTACTTTGCATAGGAAAAAAGTAAATCAGCTTAAGATGAGTAATAAAAAGAACTAGACTAGCAACAATGGGAGGAATTCTATGTGGGGGGGTACAATTAGGATTGGTATGGAAACAAAGGAATCAATAATCTGAGGAAATTGGAAAATGAGAGGACCAAACTGATATTCAACTTCGAAGCACACGTACGCATCATTCCATGTTGTTGATGGTAGTCCCAAAGCGGATACCTTAAACTATAAAGTTGTGAACTAAGGCAGTAGGCATTGGATCCTTTTCACAGAAAAGAAAAGAAAGAGAGAAGAGAAAAAAAGAGGAAATGAGCAAAGAATGAGGAAATTCAAATTTGTTAAATCCGCGAAGTTTGAGGAAATAAATCAGAGCAAGCTTGATACATTCAAAGTAGACACTGTCGAAGTTGATTCAGGTGTTGAAGTCATCAAGTCTTTCGGCTGTGCTTTATGTTTTAGATACTTGCAAGAGGGCTACTTCTACTTATTTGAAATTGTAAAAACAATCGCCGTGGAAGTTCTGAAAAACAAACAAAAGCAGATATATATATATCTATAATATATATAAATGTCCAATTATGAAGGGAGGATTGGCCTGGCGTGGAGGAGGACAGTGCAGGGGGGATCGGATGCATTGAGGAATTTGATAGGCCAAAATCTTGCTCCTGAGGAAAAAAATCACTTTGTGCACCCCTGCGTCAGTCGCCCGAAGAGGCATGCTCAGAGATAAACAGATTGAAAAATTATTCTGATAGTCTGCGAATCAAAGACAGTCTTGAAATTCAATTTTACTAATATGCAAGACAGCAGTTATTCAAAATATTCTCGCCCGAATATTTACTTGGAAGTAAACAATCTACTCATAACATTCTGCATGCCTACCTGCAAAACTACAGTATTGAAACGGCTCTTCCTAACATTACTTCTTCTTCTGGAGTGTGAGGGCGCAGCAACTAATGTGTAAAGGTTGGAGCAAACTCACTGTTGATGGTTGGGGTTTGAGAAAAATCTGTGTCCACCGGTCGAGGATGAAAGCGAAGGGCACTCATGAGATGTGATCGCACAGGTCTGTGAATGGAGAACCACATTGGCAGGCTGGCGATGGGCCGCCGCAGCCCCCATCAGGCATATTTGCTATTGATGAAGCGACGACTCCGTGGCGATCGGTTTAAGGTGACCATTACTGCGTGGGGAGATTGTCTGCAGGTAGGTAGTTCTGTTTAGGTGTATTAGAGAGTTGATCTGTCTTGGAGTATTCTAGCCAGGCAGTCTTCCATGTCTGTAAGAGTTGAAAGGGGAACTGGAGGAGTTTAGCAGAGTGTCGGCAGAAAGGTCCGGACTGAGGAGCGCAGTCTCTGTCTGTCTACCGAGTTGGTTGTGTGAGTCTTGAAAGTGTTATGCAGCAGGTGGCCTTGTTGTCAGCAGGGCCTTATTCACTAGTTTGATGCGATGTGTGTTTCTCCGAAGTATGCAGTGCAATGCCTGAAGCACTGGTAGGAATTCAGATGGAGTAGGACGCGGAGGGCAGACGTGATGGTTCTCAAGGTCTCATTGAGTACTTGGTCCAGCTTCTTTAGTGTGAGAGCTGGTTGCATCATGCTGGGCGGCATATTTGGCAGCGCTGTAGACCAGGGCCAAGGGAAAGTATTGGTGCGTTAGGAGTCGATGGGGGGGTTGGGGCTGGCACCCCATGAAGATACAGCAAGTCGGCACAGGAGGTTAGTCCTCGAAGATACCTTGGAGCATACGGACTCGAGTGCTGCCGGTAAGTAAGCTGCGGTCAAGCTTCCTCCCAAGAAGGTTGGGTGTAGGATTGTAGGCAGAGGCGCTCATTGAGGTTGATTTGCTGGCGATGAGCCTCTTGCGTGTTGAGGGGAAGGCACAGTCGCGGTGGGTCTGGACTTATCTCGATTCAGTCTACAAGTGTGTGAATATGCTGAAGTAGGGCTATGTCTGAAGTAAGTGTACTTACTACTTCAGTCCAAGTTGCGTGTCCGAGTGGAGGCGGGCAAGCAAGGCAAGATCGTCGGCGTATCCATATTGGCTAGATGTTGTTGAGGTAAAGCGCTGATATACAAGTTGACAGCATGGAGCAAGTACAGATCCTGTGTAACTCCGTTCCGTCAGACGACGCAGACGACCTACTCTGCCCATCACTGTCGTGAGATAAGGCTAGGGTTGCAAGCATGTACTTATGCATTTGTACAGGTTTTTGACGATACGGGATGCGCCTGAGAAGTTGAGTGTACAGGCCCTGGTTGCCACCACGGTTTCGTGTCGTATGCTGCAGTAAGGTCCATCCAGATGACGCCTGCCTAACGGCGCTTTTCAAAGCTTGCCTCAATATCATTGTATGAGTTTTAAATTCTGATGGACGTGCTTCCGCCAACGGCTGAAATCCTGCGGTTCGTTCAGGCAGAAGGGGATCGACGACGGGCTCCAACAGGGCCAGGATCAGCCTCTAAAGGAATTTGAAGGAAACACGCAGTAGTAATATTGGGCCGTAGTTCTTATTTTGAGGGTTGTCGACAGCTGTTGGTGGGGGAGTGCGATGATAGTAGCTTTCCTCCAGAACTTGGGTAAGGACTGGTTGGGTAAGGCTGTACGGCAACATGTGTAAACTCCTGGAGGCCATCTAGGACATCGTGGGACCGCATTGCATCAGGAAAATCTGCTGGTAGGGCCCTGGGCCTCCATCTCTTTAGTTGGATGATGAGTGAGAATATGTTGAAAGTGACCCTCCACGCCGGGGCTAGACCTAGAAGTTTGGTGATCTCTTTTGACAGAGCGAATGTAATCCTTATCAATGTTCTTGAGACGACCATTGGGGGCGAGAAGTTGATCAGCAATTTGAAAGTGGTAAGTCACTGGACATTTCGTGGTTTGGAAAATTCTGCGGTGAGGCGGTTTATAGTCTGTCCAGGCCTTCCTGATGGAGTGGGTGAAGTCGAATTTCCTTGGACGTCTACTCCCAGCGCTCACGGCGTTTCCTAACCAGCAGTTTGTCAGATATGAAGCCTTGGATGAAGCTTCTTCCCCCGGGTTCAGAATTTAGGAAATCATTGTAATAAATGAGTGTCACATTCCTCATCGCAGTATTGGATATAACTGCGACGGCAGCCACGTTGGATGGTCTTCTTTGCGATATTAATAAAGATTGACACAGTGATGTGTAAGATATTGTTCCCCGGTTGGAGGAGGTTGGTGTCGGGCGGTTGGGCACTTCTGAACCACCAGGTTCTTTGAAATGCTTTAAAGTCAGAGACCTTCTCACCGACAATGGGCCTTGTTGCTCTGCTCTTCTTGAATCATTGCGATTTAATTAATCGTTTCTAAATATATGGGATTTGAGTGGACTGTCTTGCAGTGGTTTAGTGGTATTTATCAAAACAGATCACCAAAGGATTACAAGTTTCTTGGCAAGTTTTCTCCAAATACAAAACTTTTCACGTTATAACACGACAGATTCAATTACCGGCCAATGTCCGCCAGATTCACCACTATATGATATACAGGGTTGAGTTAAAACAATGCCTGATGTGTCCGCCATTTTGCATTTGTAAATAATAACATAATCTAAACATTATGGGGTATCATCGGAACAGGAAAGCTGATTTCAGTATTTTAATATGCCGCAAAGATAATTTCCAATCGGATACGTATAGGCCGAAGCTAGAATCTTTTGAATCAAGTAGAAGCTTCTACCCCATCCAGGATTCCCATTTGAATGCACGGCGGTTAAATAAGGCAATAGACTCCCCCCCAAAAATGATGATAAGGGTATCAGTCCTATGGGTATGTCCAAATAAAGTGGTATCTCAAAGGTGTAAAGGCCAGTGAAAAGGGTAAGTTTTATAAGAACACTTTCTTTTTTCAAGATGTGGCATATTTGGTCTGCAAAGATAGAAAAACTTTTAACTCAAAAGTCGTAACCGATTTAGTCTTTCATTCATATGCTATGATCATTCACTCCTCAGAAACTGATACCTGTATCAAGTTAATTTGTGTTCAAATGATTTTTTATGAGTGATGAGGAGCGGAGGAAGAAATGTTAAGAGGGCATTGGTGGTAAATTGTGAATGAATATTTGTGGGGATAAATAGCGTCCAATTTATTCTGCAGTCAATAAATTGTCCGATTTTCTTATGGACACTGCTTTGAGCGCCATTCAGTGTAATGCTGAACCCCGTGGCCATGGAGCGCAAAAAAAGACTTGATTCAACGACCCTTGTAGTTCGGTCTATACTCAACCGTTTGAATGTGGAATGATCTTTACGGCAAATTAAAGCTAATGAACTAATTCTTTCAGATGATACCAAATATGTTAGATATCTGTTTACTTCAAAATTATAAATGGCGAATAACAATCCGGGTCAGTTTGTTTTCTCACTCTTATATACAGGTACCGCAAAAAGTTGTTAAGTTTTGATTGAGGATGGAGGATCGTTTCGAATGGTCAAATGATGTGTATATAGATTGGAAACTTTAATTGTAGGACATGTTTCTTGTCATTGTAAAATTTCATAGTGTTGTAAATTAAAAACACGCAATTAAAGATACTGCGAAAATGGATTGTGGCGCCCCTGTTTTTTTTTTTTTTTTTTTTTTTGCTGCAACTATTAGTCCTGCAGTAGGCCCATATGACCTTACGTAAGAGTCTGCACAAAATGTTTTGATGGTTTCTAGGCAACATTGACCTGCTGATTCCAAATCTCGATGATGCAACTTTGGCATCTTTGAGCATTTTGAGATAGGGAAGGGGTAAATATACAAGGGTAAAATTGGTAAATATTTCTTACATGGTTAAAAGTTGTGTACACATGTTCAGCTGGGAACGTATTTTCCTAATATTTGAAAACAAATGATGGCATCATATGAATTATGTGAACATGTTGAAAATTAAAATCCGAAGAGACATTAAATCTAGTTCCTATGGCCTCACAGAGAGAGAGAGTGCCTAATCCGCTGGCTGGCCTGTACAAGAGTGCACAGGAAACATGTTCAGCTCAATCGGTAAATGCACGGCGGTATATGGGAAAGGTAGATCGGTAGTTTGAATTGTGTCCCATCACAACTTGACTTCGGTGTGCCTCAAGGAAGTGCACTGGGCCTGTGCTATTTCCCACATACACCATGTCTTGTTTCATGTTGTTCTGGTATGCTTTTTAGTGCCCCTATCACCGGTGCGAACGATTGAGGCCGGAGGCGTTCAAAGCTTGTAGTAATGGCTGAAGAGTGATATTGATCTATACCACTTGGGATTAGATGGATATTTTCCAGCTTTAGAAGTCCATAACATTTGTTTTCCTCCAGATCTTTAGGAACCTATGGGAAATAAGGCAGTTCTTCTTCTTGCGTATGAGGCAGCAGCTGAACGTGTTGAAGTTGGTGGAGCCAGCTCACTATTGATTGGTTGGGGTTTGAGAAGTCTATATCCACCGGGTGGATAGCCTTGTTCAAGGCTGTCTGCTAAGAACCGACAAACTTGCTAATTTTTTATTGACATTTATTCTCAATTATTTTGAACATTGTGTTTGCAGGTTTGAAATCAGTGCTTTAGCATTGAAGGGGCTACCCTGTCTAGAGAGATTCAATAAAAAATAATAAATTGGTATACTCCTTGGTGGTCTGTTGTACACACTGGATATCCTGCTAGTCTGGGTATAAACCACCCCGTAAACCACAAATACCTATTGTGGTCAGGTGCAGTGACTATGCTACTCAGGGCGACAGCCTTGTTCTAATTGCTTTGTATAAAACTCATCATTTTTTTTGCAAATGCAGAAAAAAGCTTACAGATAGAACAAGGCGCTCTGCCTGAGTGGAATTTATTGAACTTGCTATTGGAAGGCTGCAAGCATGGAACATAGGCCAGGTGGAATTAGAGCCATCAAATTGGGTGCTTAATAAAATGAATTTTTGGCATGGTATTGCTATTTCTTTAGCTTTTGGGGAGGGGAATATGCTCCACTCCTCGCATGATTTCTGCCTAATATGATCTGTGGCATTATTTGTATCAGACGTGTGAACTAGTGAATGAAGTTGGTAGAACGCCTTGAACAAGGCTACCGGGTGGAAGAAAGGTAGGGAACTCACTGAGAATGTGATCCGCAGTCTGTGATGGAGAGCCACATTGGCAGGCTGGAGATGGTCGCAGCCCCCATCGGTGCATATTGTCGTTGAAACGACCTGTGCGAATCCTGTTCAAGGTGACCCATTCCTTACGTGGAAGATTGCTACCAGGTGAGAGTTCTGTTATAGGTGTGATAGTGAATTGGTCTGGTCTTGGAGTTTCTAGCCAGGCAGTGTTCCATGTCTGTAAGGGTTTAGCTTGTGTCCGCCGAAAGGACATGAGAGCGGCAGTCTCTGTCTGGCCTAGGCTGGTGTGATTCTTTGACGTGTTATGCAGCAGGTGCGTGTTGTCCACCAGAGCCTTGTTCAACAGTTTATTGTGTATGTTCCACCGAGCATCTAGGTGCAATGCCCATGAAAGCATGAGGGGGGGTAGAACTCATACTGGAGTACTGTGTCAGCTTCTTTGTGTGGGAGCTATTGCACTGTGCTGGGGCGGCATACTCAGCAGCGCGGGTACACTAGGGCCATGGGCGTGGGCGTAGAGTGTATGTGCTCGCATTGTGGGAGACAGATGGCCTAGCGGTTAGGGGGGAGGGAAGGGTAGAAGAGGGGGATCTGTCTTGCCTGTGGCGCAGATTTAACCAACAAATTCCCGGGTTCGAATCCCGGTGGGGGGTCGTGGCACTTGCTGGAATTTATTCGGTACTATCATACGTCTGTATTTGATCTGTATACCAGCTATTGATTAAATACAGAATACCAATCTCCTCCATGGTTCACTTGGAATTGGTCGAAATGGATCATGAAAAGCATCCCGTCTTTCGGAGGGGACGTTAAGCCGGCGGTCCCGTGTACAGAGATCACACGTACATGTACATCGCAGCAAGTGTCTAATAAGAGTAGTAGGGTGAAAACCCTACTGTACAATCGGCCCCAGCCTCAAATAGCGAGCGCGGAGAGAGGAGGGGCGCAAAGGGGAGAATGACAAGAAGGGAAAGTGAAGAGTTGGGCTGCGGGGTCATGTTAACGTCCGTATCATGGATACACGCGGCCCGGATCACACACTCATTTGATAATCCTAACACTAAACACTACCACAAGCCATCCAATGACTTGTGGATAACGCTAAGAAGAAGAAGCATCCCATGAGTATCCAGTAAGGCGGCACAGGAGGTTTTCCTCTCGAAGATACCTCTGCACATACTGACCGAATGCTGCCGATAAGTAAACTGCCGATCAAGTTTGGTATTGTAATGGCCAGAGGCGCTCCTTTGAGGTTTGATTTGAAGCTGGCGATAGCCTCTTTGGTGTTAAAGATGAAGGTAGTAGCTGCAGTAGGGCCATATCTGAATAAGTGTATTTTCTACTTCAGTCCCATCTTCTTTCATTTCATTTCATTTCACTTTATTAGTCATCAACCAAGGATAAACCACAATAAAGTATCACAACATGTACACTTTTTCTTGGGTCCTTGAGCCTATACAGTGAAGAGAAGTATAAAATATTAAAATTATAATTAAATATAATAATATTATTATTGCACATCACACTGTTTAAAATGTCCACACAAAATATAAACTACAACATTGCCCAGCACCATTTCATGCAATAATCTTAGATGGGAGACAAAATAATCATAAAAAAAACTCTGCAAGGTCAAACTTGCGTCATCCCCCGCAGATTTCAGGCGGAACACACCCAGATTACCTCCCCTCCGACCCCGGTCCACGACACCTGACACACCCAACACACACCCGCACACCCCCACACAACTACCTCCACCCCACTGCCCCCACCCAGAACCGAACAATCGGAAACATCACACCCATACATACAGGTCAACACACACACAACACCCACCCACCCATCCCCATCCACACACACACACTACTTAATGCGCACACCTCACGTCGCACACACACACAGCTGACATACTCACCACGTACGCACACACACAACCCACGCATGCACACTACACACATCTCCACGTGCGCCAGACATACACGCCCTCACAATATCTCTCCTCTGCTTTTCGAGCCAGGGGATAAAAGGATAACAAGGAATTGCTATGAAATTAAAATAAAAAATAGACCAGTACCGCCTGTCCGAGTGGAGAAGGTCAAGATCGTCGGCGGCCATATACAGTGAACAGCAATGGTAGCCGGCTGATCCGTGTGGCTTCCGTTCCTCATACGACAACGTCTCTGCTCTGCATATCACGGTCTTAGAACAAAGCTGCGTTTGCAAGCAAATGTTAAAATTGATTGTCAAGGTGACGAACCGGGCTGGTCCTGAGAACTTGAGTATCAAGCCCTGGTGCCACAGGGTGCCACATGCTGCAGTAAGGTCTACCAAAATGACGCCTGCCTCACGACGCTTTTCAAAGCCTCCTCAATTCTTGTTGAATTTTTACAATCTTGGACAGGATCCGGCCACGGCGAAATCATGCTTTTCATCCTCAGAATGGGATTCGACTTCCTGGCTCCACTCGCTCCATATCAGCTTCTCAAGGAGTTGGAAGGAAACACTGGTAGTGAATTGGGCGGTAGTAGGTCTTGGGGTTGTCAACGGCTGGTTTGTTTGAGGAGTGCCGATGAGGTAAGCCCTCTTCCTGGATCAGACCTTGGGTAAGGACTGGTTGGTGAGGCAACATGGGTAGAACTCCTGGAGCCGTTCAAGACATCGTGGGCCTCATTGCATTAGGAACTCCGCTGCTATATTATCAGGACCCTGAGCCTTACCATTTTTAGTTTAGAATGATCCGTCTACTCCAGGGGCTCTATGAAGTTTGCTGATCTCTTTCTTTACAGAGCGAAGTGTGACCCTTATCACTATCTTTGAAAACGAAGTAATAAGGTTTGAGTTGGCAATGCCGGTTTCCAGTTTGTCCATGGTGAAACCAGGTCGCCACAATACCTCTTCCGGTCTAGATTGATCTTCTTGGACTCCTTGCGGGTGCGGCACTTGCCATTTAAATGCAGTTGGTGGGGGGGCGACTTGGTTTGGTGGATCATTTGATTGCTGTGTGTTCTGTTGGATTCCGTCGTAGCTTTCGGATGGTAGACCATGCTTTCATTGCTGTTGTGGTTTGAATTCTGCTCCTGGGAGATTCATCTCCGACACTATTCCCGCCCTTTAAAGATGTCTTAGCTGAGACGATCACATTCAAAATGGTGGGTGTACTCTTGGTATTCTTTAGCGTATTCTAGAAAGGCCTATAGCCTCTGGATATGAATCTCTGCAGAGTTTTGTTCCTAGTTTATTTTATTTATTTAATTTTATTATTCGGTTCTTGGTTACAACCTGGGGAGACAATCAAATGACAGCAATGTTCTCCCATGTCGGCTAGTGGCCATCATACAACAAATACCATTACACAATGTTTAAAAACTCAAGTTAGATTACAACACTTAGTAAAGTTACAGGAGGAGAATTTTTTAGGTCCGAATTTATCAGAAGAGGGATGAGGCAGGGTCAGTAGGGAAGAGGGGAAGACTCGGCGGGGGATGCATAGGGACTATCAAGGGTCCGCGGGAGTAACTGTTGCGGGAATCGCTCGGAGGGGGGAGGAGTGGAGAGGTGATGGAAGGGAGTATGAAACCCGGCGATTGAGCATGAGGGGGAGGCAGGGAGGGTGGAAAGGGACACGGGGAGAAGGGTGCTAGAGAACTGCAGATCGAAATGGGGGGCTACGTCTGCAAGGGGGAGTGGGGGGAGGGGGATGGCTGGCAGAGGTCCCCCGAGAGCGTTTCGAAGTTTTATTGGACAACAAGTACAAAGAACAGCAAACCTTTGTTTTTGAACTTTGCCCTGATTATCGTAATTGTCCCTTAAACATAGAACGACCGTGCTTTGACTTTCTGTCGTGCACGCAGAAAGTACTAAATTCATCATCTTATTACATAAGTCGGCGTATTCGACTATTCACTTCAGGTGTAAGCTAATACATTGGAAAGCTTCCAAAGAGGCAAAAAATCCGGGTTTGCAAAATTGGGGGCGCTTCTTCTGGAAATCTCATGTCTCTTTAGGTAAAGCAATAATTAATCAACACTATCAAGTATACAGCATATACAGAGTTCAAAGTGACTGTGACACAACAAGCTGAAATATCAGATTATATTTTAAAAAACTCTTAACAATTATAAGTTTAAATATCTTACGTTGGCAAATTGCCATAGACAATACGGTTTGGAGCAATCCTCTTCATGTTCTGATCCAGATCATCAGCGAATCCTTGCCAGGACGCTTGAAAGGCAATTTGTTTTGTTTATACTTGCCCATCGAGTTAGTAAAACAGGATCCAGAACAATCTTGCTACACAGGTTCAATGTTTTTGCTTACAATAGCTATATACTAGTAAACCTCGTTGTCCACGCCACTATGAAATGATGGCCTACTAACTTAGGGTCTTGAATGAGACCGTAGATGGTTACTTGTCTAGCACCATTCTTCACAAGCTTGTCCGTCTTTTTGGCTTCATTTTAAAACTCCATCGGGTATTATTGTTTTTGATTGAAATCACGGACACCAATGAAGACATGATGTTTGCTGGAATTCACGAATTGCATTGAGTGTGCTTGGAATCTACTGAATGGAGGTTTGTAGACTGATGTGACTATGACAGAGCTGAGCGCAATGGTGAGGACTTCGACGTTGTTGTCAGCAGACATTGAGGTAAAAAATATTGGTGTGTAATCTAAGAAGCAAGGAAGGAAGTTATAAGTTATAACATGTATAAGGAACATATTTGTCATCTTTCGGGTGTCATTCTATGAAATAGTGCAAAATGAGTTAATACCGATTAAAAACAAAGTATGTATCATTGTTACCAACAATGGTTATTTGTATATGTCAGAGAACTCTATTTTGAAAAATTAAATTTTAGTTATTTTCCACAGTAGCTCTTACAGGCCGTAGAAATAAATTTGCCTTTCTGGAAACTATAGAGCAAATCTGAGCTTTGGTCATAACATTCTGCGACAATAAACTTTGTTCAACAGTGCTAGGGTGTTTAAAGCTTTTGAGGGCTCCAAATAGCTTTTGCTTGCGTTAATTTGTGTAGTAAACCAAAACAATTCACAAATGCAGCAATATTTATATTTGTTGGAGTTTCTTGCATTTTACAGGTCATTTTAATTTATTTCGTTCCAAATCTCAAGTTTTCTAGGAGCTCAAAAGTTCATACCCTTTTGCTATGCTTGCATTTTTATATTAGGGTTGGCTTTGTCCATGTTTTGTTCAAAAATTGTGTCTTTTTTCTTTATCCTTGTAATTAGTCTATTTGCAAGGTAATAATAATAATAGTAATTAATAATACCTTTCTTTTTCTCATTTTTCATTTTGATTGTTTAGCAGACCGGGGTCGTGCTTTACTCCTTCTGCAAAGTTCTCCATTAATCCATATCCATTGCCATAATTATTGTATATTTTCATTTTTGTTAACTCCTTTTGAATAGTAAAATAATAGCATATGATTCGTATAATTCTTATGACGCGAGATTATCAAACACATTCTGAGAAGGTACAGGCATACCTCTTTATAAATTTACTATTATGCCCGCCTACTTAAGTAGTACTGCGTGGATCTCAATCATATCGTATTAACTAAGGGAAAGATATTCAGTATTGTATGCAGAATAAACAACATCGTTAACATGTAATGTTGTTTTCTAGAGTAAAAATTGTCTTGTCACAAAAGCCTAGAATATTTAAGAGGGAATGCTGCAGAACACAAAATGGTATCTTTTCATCATAATATAATTGAATTGGGTAGTGTCTTTACCCATTCTGTTGAGACCAAATGTGCGAAATTTTAAAACCGACAACTTGTCAATGATGTAATTATTCTCATTTTAGTCTTTCTCTCTTTCTTCCTTCCTCCTGCTTTCGCTATCATCTATCCACCCTTCCATTCAACCATTCTTCCGACGTTATATTTATCTTGTTTTCGATTATTTTTTAGTTAAGGGTAAACCCTCCTAGCCCCTCCTCAGATCTTCAGTGCTTCTTCAGTGTGGTCTAAAATCCTAGGTATGCTTATACGCTGAACGTATGTGTGTGTAATACAATTGACCGAGTATGAAGTACTTTCGTAACCTGAAACTGGTGGCGCTGTATCAATGACGCGTCACTTGGCCCATCCACGCATACAAAATCTGACAAAGACAACGGGCGATGTCTATGAACGAATGTTTGCTTAATATAGTTTTCTTCTCGATGATACACCTATAGGAATTTTATAACAATAAAATACCATCGGCCTTTGCTCATGATTATTATAAAGACAGCACTTATCACATAAAGTGGTTACACTCTGAATTGAGAAAAGCAACTTCGAAGGCACTTAGGATATGTTACGGTGTAATCTTGTCACTGTACGTGTTTCGAGTCCTTTAATAATTCCAAGATATAGCTCCATAGAAACCAACATTTTTATTTGGTTTGGCTACTTTTACTTATGATACTGCATTTTCGAAAGAATTGTTAAATTTGTGTTATTTTAGTAAATTAAATCCGACGAGAGCATGGGATGCAACATGTTTGGTTTTCTTGATCTTTTAAATTTTGTTTCTGTCTTTTTTGTACTTGTCCACTTTTGGAAACGTCATTATGTTAGTCCCATGGAAACCCTCGTTGTCTGATCACGTATTCCATTTGAATGCAGTGTTTCCAGGAAAAGAAAAACAATAGTTGCGTCGCTCGCGTAAAGGAGGTAGGCAGACATCTGCTCATAAGTGGCAACAGTAAAAGAGATCTATTTTCTATGAGGGATTTTTAAAATGTCAGCACTTGTAATGCTTTGTAAATATTGTAGATAAAAACCCTAAAAATACAAACAAAACTGTACTTTTAATGGGATCGTTACCGAAAAGGTGGTCATAAACAATTATTATTTATTTGATTATTTGTATAAATAATGATGTTTATCCAAAACAGAAGCCTTAATAAATTCCAGCAAGAAATTGCTTGTATTTCCCTCTTCCTTCATCAAACTGCAATGGATGCTTTGTAATCCTAATGAAGGAAGCCCTCTTGACAGTGGATCGAACATAGTAAGGCCGATCCTGCGCCATAACTCCGCTGCCGAATCAATATGGAAAAACATGCAATCACAAAGCCTAAATTTATTTTCGCGGAATCAATCTATTTAATGAGAAGAACTATGATTTCAAAGTTTGGAAACTAGTATCCTTTTAGACATGGCTAATTCCAGGGAAAAAACTGCCATTTTTTTTTAAAACATTCCACAAAATGTTCAACATGCTAACTCTTTAAATAAGCTTGGGGACCCCAGATTTTTTTCCTCAAATTCAAGATGGCGCCAAAATTCAAATGTTCGCCAAAATATACCTTAATTGATATAAGTAGGTGGACATTTATTTCCGGTTTTTCCAGTGGTTCTGCCATCCCTAAGCTATACACTTCGATTTCAGCTGAAGCACCACCCTTGATGTGGTGCTCAAAGCCAAGATGGCTGGTCTAAATCCAAAATGGGTGGCCAAAATTACTCAATTAGAACTAGACTGCCTCTTGATTTCCTTTTAAAATTTTTCTTGCTGGATATTTATAAAACCTATATGCTGTGGGTTTAAGCCCTTATTTGCCCACCTAGATTTTAGTGTCAATCCAAGATGGCCGGCAAAATGACCACAAATTTACCTTAATTAGGGGTATAATGTGCTGGAGCTTTCATTGAAAGAATTGTTCAGTAGTGCCCTCATTCTAACTTCATATCCTTCAAATTCAGCAGGAACACACCCATAATTTGGTGTTGTCCAAATCCAAGATGGCGGCCAAATACAAAAATGGCCGCCAAAAGCAAACATTAATGGATAATCTAGTACTGTTGAGGTTATACGTGAAGGTACTTAGGGGTTCTTCCTATACCTGATACCTTCAAATTCCCTGAAAAACGACACCCAGTGATAGTCTCAATCCAAGATGGCGGCCAAAATCCACAATTGTCGCCAAAATAAGTCCTCCAGTAGATATCTAGTATGTTGAGGGTTCCTGAAGGTACTTAAGTGTCTTATACGCCTTACTAATAAACCTTCAAATTCAGCTGTGATGATGACACGCGACACCCATCAATGTCTCGAATCCAAGAAAGGCCTAAATCTAAATTGTCGCGTAAATGTACCCTAATTTGATATAAGGGTATTTGACGTTTCCATTTTCACTTTTGTTGTCAATTCTGAGCCTTTATCCTTATAGCTAGCTGAGATCTACAAAACATTGAATTGAAATGAAGTCCAAAATGGTTGTCACTCATCCAAAATGGCTTGTTCAAAAATGTCCTAAATTGAAGTCCTCCAGGTTCTATTGCAGCACAAGTAAACCTTTATGTGTAACATGGGATTACTGGTACCAGAAGCAGATTTTGTATTTAAAAGTACTAATATGCTCATTTTGTCCATTACTTACTAAGAAATAATGTTAAGGTTAATTTCAGCGTGTGTTTAGAACGTTCAACGGGATAACAAAATGGAAAGCACACAAATTCAAGCCCATATAAAGTTTATGCACTGATATTGCAATCAGTGGCCATCTGTGAATCACTGGCAGATGAATAGACTTCCTTAATGCTGGCAGAAGATGTACACCACACATCTTCAATAGAATGTGTTGAAACCAGTCCTCTATCCCGTAACCCATCTGCTCTCCGCAGCTGAAGGTTCATTAAAAGGTGTGTTAAGAACGTGTGTTTTCAGTAGTGCTCTCATCCTAAACACCGCCCATAACTTGGTCTCAAATCCAAAATGGCGGCCCAAATCCAAAATGTCCGCCAAAAGTTACCAGAATTAGATATCTAGTATGTTAAAGTTTATCACTTGAAGGTCATTTTCCCGGGGGGGGGGGTACTCACATATGAAATGGATATGGGTGTACGGCTCGCGCTTTCAAACCCAGGGACATTCGGTGACAGAGGACTGGAAAAATAGGGGTCTTTGGGTGAGCGACAGCCAAATTACCCCAAAATATGGGTTTTTTCGAATGACAAATTTGCAAAAATGTTCCCCCAAATGGGGTCTTTGGGTGAGAGTTTTGCAAATTTTCCAAAAAATAGGTCTTTTGGTGAAAAGTTTGAAAATTTTACCCCAAAATTTTAGTCTTTGGACGACAGTGGTAAAATTAAAAAAAAAATATGGGGTCTTTGGGTGAGATTTTTTAAAAATATGGGGTCTTTGGGTGAAAACGGTGCTGAAAAAGGGGTATTAACAGCCTTACATACGTATCACTTCCAAGATAGACTGTGTGACACCGTAGATTGGATCCCCGGATCGGATCAAGCTGAAATACATCGGCGATATCAGTAGAAAAGAAGAAGACAACCTTAGAAAAAACATTCCAAGGGAGAATGGAAATTAAAAGAAAGCAGGAATGTTAGAAGCTGAGAGCAGATGGGTTATGGGATAGAGGACTGGTTTCAACACATTCTACTGAAGATGTGTGGTGTACATCTTCTGCCAGCATTAAAGAAGTCTATTCATCTGCCAGTGATTCACAGACGGACACTGATTGCAATATCAGTGCATAAACTTTATATGGGCTTGAATTTGTGTGTTGTCCATTTTGTTATCCCGTTGGACGTTCTAAACACACATGAAATTAACCTTGACATTATTTCTTAGTGAATTATGGACAAAATTAGCATAATTAGTTCTTTAACACTTAAGTGCATAAGGGGGGGGGGGTTCCGTAGTACCCACGATTTGTTTTTCGGCGATTTTTTAGTCGTGAAAAATATTTTCGAACTGTAATTTTTTGTAATGGTGTAACTTATCGATGCGCTTCTTTCCATAAAAAATTACTAAAATTTCTAGCCCGTTAATGAGATAATTAGCTTGGCACCAACGGGAGTGTGATTTTAAAAATAAAAATTAGCAAACCCTGTTGCCAGAAATATTTTTCAGCTTATGTATGTTCATATGCATGAAACAAAAGTAATTACATAATCAGAAAAAATAATTAATCCTTTATGTGCTGAAAAGAAGCGATTCCATCATCGAGCGACTGCGCGCCATTGCTGTACAAACCTATGGCAAATACGACTTCACCCACAGAAAAATACACGAATGTACAAAATGGTAATGTTTGTGTTAAATATATAAATTGGTCCTTCTAGAGCAGATATAAACATCAAAATGATTTGCAATGTGTATGCTGTGGAAGCAGGGTCACGAAAACATCATGTTACTTTTTGAGCGATTTTGACGCATTTCGAAAACAATGATTTGCCCCTAATTTCCAGACGATAAACCGGAACTCATTTATATTGCACCTTTGGCCTTGTCTTATGCATCCTCTAAGGTGGTATGAGTTTCATTTGAAAATTCCATCGGTAAAGTGGTTTCTTTAGGGGAACCCCCCCCCCGGCACCAACGTGAGTGAAAACACCTTAGGCACTTAAGTGTTAATACAAAATCTGCTTCTGATACCAAGTATACCCCCATGCTATACAAAAAAGGTTACTTTTTGCTGCAAATAGAATCTGGAGGGATTCAATTTGAGGACATTTTGACAGCTATTTTGGATTAGTGACAACCATTTTCATAGGCGTGCCCAGGAAATTTTATTGAGGGGGGCTGGACTAAAGATGTTCGAACCATGATAGCGAAGCGATCGGATCGAGCGTAGCGACTAGCGGGTGGGGTCCAGGGGCCCGCCTTAGGGCCCCTGGTGGGGTCCAGGGGTTTTATGGTTTTCAAGACCTGAAAACGCCTTTCCTTGCGTACTTCTTCCAACACTTTTTGATCCGCATTTGAATGAAAAAAATCAAATAAATGTACCATAAAATCATCCATTTGTTCACTTCTTTTCTTCTTTTCTCCTTCTCTTTTCCTCTTTTTTCTTTCTCCTTTCCTCTTTCTTCCTTCCTCTTTTTTCTTGAGAAATTTGAGGGGGGCTTTAGCCCCCAAAGCCCCCCACCCCCCCGGGTACGCCAGTGATTTTAGACTTTAGTTCAAATTCAATGTTTGTGTGGATAGCTAACTGTAAAGGATGTAGGTTCAGAATGAAAAAATGGAAAATACTCTTACATCAAATTAGGGTAATTTTGGCGACCAATTTAGATTTAGGCCATCTTCTTGAATTCGAGACCATATAATGGATGTCGTTTCAGCTGAATTTGAAGGTTTTAAGTATAGGAGAACCGTTTAAGTGACCTTCAAGTGATAAACCTCAACATACTAGATATCTAATTAAGATAGCTTTTGGCGGCCATTTTGGATTTAGGCCGCCATCGCGGATTTGAGACCATATAATGGGTGTCGTTTCAGCTGAATTTGAAGGTTATAGGTATAGGAGAACCACTTAAGTGATATTCAAGTGATAAACCTCAACATACTAGATATCTAATTAAGGTAGCTTTTGGCGGCCATTTTGGATTTAGGCCGCCATCTTGGATTTGAGACCAAATTATGGGCGGTGTTCCTGCTGAATTTGAAGGATATAAGTGTAGAATGAGGGCACTACTAAAAAATCTTGCAATGAAAGGCTCCAGCACACTATACCCCTAATTAAGGTAATTTCGGTGGCCATTTTGGCGGCCATCTTGGATTTGAGACTAAAATTTAGGTGGCCCATAAGCTCAACACACTGAATATAGGTTCAGAATAACATATCCAGCAAGAAAAGGTTTAAAAGGGAAATCTAAGAGGCAGTATATAGTTCTAATTGAGTAATTTTGGCCCCCATTTTGTATTTTGGCCGCCATCTTGGATTTGAGACCACATCATGGGTGGTGCTTCAGCTGAAATCGAAGTGTATAGCTTAAGGGTGGCAGAACCACAGGAAAAAACCTGGAAATTAAAATGTTCCACATACTTGTATCTAATTAAGGTAATTTTGGCGGCCATTTTTAATTTTGGCCGCCATCTTGGATTTGAGGCAAAAATCTGGGTGTCCCCCAAGCTTATTTGAAGCGTATGGATTCAGGGACATAAAACCATTGAGAAAAGTTTGACCATAAAATGGCAGTTTTTCCCTGGAATATAATTAGCCCTGTACTATTTGGACTCACTCTTGTAATCCTCCAGTGTAGGGATAAAAAGTTTTAACCCCGCGGGAATTAAGTACGCTGCCATAGAGAGAGAGAGAGACAAAATAAATGACTAGAGTGCCAGGATTTGGGGGATTTTGGCCGGAATCATGCCTCCAGGAACTATATTTTCAAGTCGTCTCATAGGGGCGCTATTCATTATTATGTGTGCGCTTTATTCCGTTAATGTTTATATTGAAGTATTACAAAAGAACGACTTCCTGCCGGCTCGGATTGCGTGGCGTGTGTCTGTGGGCGCTCGTCTTGTTATCTAAAGTTTTGTGGTTTCGAATCCCACTCCAGGAATAAAATTTAGTTTATGATTTTATTTGTATTTTAGAGTTGGAGATTGGAATCATAAAAACATCAGAGTTGTGGATTGAAGTAGAAAAATATTGAATAGCTGCCTTATGAGATAATAAGACTGGTCATGGTCCTGGAGCATGATTTCGGGCCAGAATCTCCGACGTGCGAGTGCCAGCGACTGTTTAGGGCTGGGTCATCGGGCTGGGTCATCGCGCTTGCGCACTTGATCGCTTACGTTTTTTTACCGTTTAGACCTTGTACATGAACTGCATGGTCATCTACTGTTGCTGTCAAATTTTACAGGAAGTTCGCTTTGACAACTGTTACCTTTCAACACACAACAGTAATGTACCAGTTCTTATATAACTTTGGCATGTTTTCAACTTTGAGAGGTTCGCGACTCAAATGTTCCCCAGCTCCTTTGTTTTGTATTATGTAACCAGCGCAAATAAGCGTTGAACGCAATAAAGAAAAAAGGACAGTGATTCTGTCGAAATGTGTTCAGTGGGCAGCGACTAGGCGCAGCGATCTTGAAATACGCACTAGCCAAGAACTACGTACCTTCGCAATGTATGTAGTCATTGCCCCGCGCGGGAGCGCGGGGCTATAGATGTTGAATAACTTGACAGGCATGGAGTTTTTGCTGTATTGAAGCAATGAAGAGCCATTGGGTCATAACAATTTTTCCTGACATTAGAAAATGATGACAGTGCTAAAATTACTTAATGGTTTGATTGAGCATGACATAAATATTGATGCAACCAAGATAGTTTTTTGTGTAAGTAAATGATGATACAGTGTGAGATAAGACTGTTTTTTCAGTGTTTTATACCAATTTATATGGGAGCTGTACAATTCTATTTCCATGTGTTTAAGTGGGTTCAAATATCAGATCAGGCCAGTTGTGCGAACTGCCAACAGTGCTAGCTACTCGTACTATAATCATTGGGGCAATATATCAGAAATATTGACAATTCTTGGCATCGGACCATCATATTAGGTCGACTATTGAGGTTACTAACAAGTGATCAATTACCTGAACAAGAATAAGTGACAGCTTGACTCAACACTTACGATACCACAGATATACCATTTTCAGGTTTTCATTAAGTCCTACACAAGGCCAATTTTTTGCTTGGAAAATGTTATTTTATCTCATCAATTCTTGGCTATTTTTTGGATGTATTTTAGATATCTGCTGCCATTGGGCGGGGCATACATTGGTGCCCATCAAAAAACACAAACAAAATGTTTTTCCTTGTGGTCCTTGCTAGCGGTATGGAAAATACCGTGTGGAAAATCATTTTTACAAATTCTGATTTGATTACAAAATGAATTCAAAACAAGTTTTAATTTTTTATTTGTTTGCAATATGACAGAGTGAAAAACATTTGCACCTTTGGTGCGCTGGTGATACAGGCTCCGTAGCCCGTGTACTAGTTAATAGGAGGGGCGTAAGGGATAAATCATAACTAGCAAAAATGACTCTGTCAGAATTCTGGTATTTATTTATCAAGGTAATATCACGTCGCACAGGAAATTATTTTAGTTATAAGAATGTAATTGTACAAATGTAACATGCGCCCTAATTGAATGACCTTACTAAATTGTATGATGCATGCTGTGGTGGAGGTTTTTGAATGAAAATTATTTCAAGGTCGTGTGTCCAAGGGTCTGCCTTATTTTATCCAAAATGGCTCCAAATGCGTAGCTTATTTTGATCACGACGCAAATATAAAAAATAAATTTCATTGAAACAAGATTCTTCTACATGCATGCTAACGTACATATAATTAAGTTCTCCACAAAGAAAAATCAATTAACTCTTTATATGTTTTAAATCATGCATTGCCGTGTTGGGTACTGTACAAGCTTGGAACATCTTCGTAATAAACCACCTCTCTTTAAACAAAAAGGTTGTCTACAAAACACTATATATGTATGGATATAACTGGAAGAGTCTTGTTGGACTAAATTCGTAACATTATTGTGGCTAAGTATAGTATGGAATAGTTGTTTTATCGCTTTGTTACAGTGTTTACATCGATGTGTCTCAAACACATGATTTTACTCTAAGTCTATAGATCAAATTTTAATTCTTTATTTGTTAATCATTAGGTCACTTTCGTCAACGTACCCTCAGTTCCTTAACATTTGCTGTAATACTTTTCATGGTGATATGCTAAGGAGATTTAAATAATTACATTTTCCACAGTAATTAGATGTTTTTTATATAAAAATAAGTTTTGATTTCATTAAAGCAATAACGCACATTTTTTGACGAGCGAGCGCCCCCCCATTTTCATAATTTGATATATTTGTACAGTTTATGGGCGTTTGTAATTTGTCTAGGAACCTATACCTGCGAACGAGAATGCTTCAAAAATGTGGCTTCATTTATCATAAAATAAGCGATTCTGTAAATTAGAATTGGGCACCCAATTGTCTTAACGACAGAGTCTTGAAATGCTAATTTATTAATACAACCACTATGGATGAACGTATGGCGCTATTTCCCCGCTATTCATATGGAAGAAGGGCCGTTTCCAACACCTTGATTAAATTATCGTAATCCCATATCAATTATTCTAATTACAAAATTCTATCGTTTGCAACACAAACACAGACCATTTTTGAGCTTAACATTCACAGGTATAGTTTACTATCCAATTACCAATGCAAACTGTTAAAATCTCAAATTTTTTTGGAATTTGGGGGCGCTCTTCAAAAAAAAAAGTGCTATATTGCTTTAAATGTTTAAGGTTAGCAATAACCATTAATAGTCTTGAAATGGTTAAAACTCCCCCTCACATCTCCCTCAACGTAATAAAAATAAATATTTACTGAGACGTTAAAGGCCTGTATCTCGAAACCTGAAATTAAAGAACTGCAATATGGATGGAAAGAGCCTAACTCAAAAATGTTTTATTGTAAGTGCATGTAATTTTTGAGCTTCTCAACCCATGTAACATATTAAACCACGTCTTGACCTTGAGATTTTTCTCATACCAAAAATTTGTGACTTACTATGAGCTATTTGATGATTGGTCGATGTTGTTTGCCATGGCAACCGTACACAAAAATCGGAAACATAGTTTGATAGAGCTTGATATGATGTTCCTTGGTATCATGTTTCAAGAATAAATGATATAGCATTATGGAGATATGTTTATGAAAGTGATTAGCCAACCAGAGGTCTTGCCTGGTTACCATAGCAAAGCAATAATAATTTTTGTCGAACAATGATTATTCGCTTTGCATGTTTTATGTGTGGCTATTTAAGTGTCTTGGCCCCAAATTTTAACTTGAATTTCGTCATATAAAACCAGAAGGGTTTCATCAAAATACCAGAAAAATTAACGAGCTACTTATTTTCTAATAACAGATGATATCAGCAATGTACTATGGATATGAAATCAGGACTTTAAAATTTGTAAGATATTAAATTGATTAAATCGATTGACTGATTGATTAATTGATTAAATTGATATTAATTTATTGTTTTATGTATTATTCTTTATTTGCCTTTCGAAAATCGAGGGTCAATTTACAATCGCATAAATTAATTACAAAACTTGTTCAGTGTGAGAAAATTTCTTTTTCTTTTCTAATCATCAACTGAAAGGCGTTACATTCAGTCAGGTTTGTATATAACAAACCAGATAATTGGAGCAGACATTTAACAAATCTGGACAATCAATAGTGACGAGGAGTTTGCCACGGCTTTGCTCTTCCTCAATTAAGGGATATTGTCATGTCAGTATTAGGCATATAGACAATTGGTTATTCAATCATGATTGTATATGATTATGATAAGAACTATAATGCTACAAGTTTGTTCCAATACATCCTTTTAAGTTAGTTATGATAGTAATCAACAGGAACTTATATATACAAAACGTAATAACTTCATAGCGCTGTACAAGATTGACAACAAAACAGAACTAGACAAACTAAACAACAAGAAGTAGAAGACATAACTAATGCTTTGGGAAGATGCTTTGTGGAACACTAAAGCTATAGATGGTGGATGTGATATTTGTCTTGATAGAAGTAAAGGTGATTATCAGTAAGAAATATTTTAAATAATATACAATCTGGAACGAATTACCAACGTATGTAAAATATTCAAAAACGCTAGGTCAATTTCAAAGCAATATTTTAGCACTCTATTATTCACCCACTTTGATATACTTTGCTTTATATTGAAATACGTATCTTGACTTTAGATTTGAACAATTTCAAAGGCTACTGCTATGATTTCATTGATTTGATTCCATTCACTTAATTGATTTTAATGGATTTTATTTTGCTTGCTTTGTTTTGATGTCTTGTTTGCAATACTACTTTAGATATTTTGAATATAACGTGAATTCGACATTTTATGGATTTAGCTTCCAGTTGTACTACCTCCGCAATCTCGTTTTGATTATCTTTGCATGCTTTTAAATTATAGAAAATAGAATCCGATTGGTTGATTTGATTGACCTTGGCTGTGTATAAAACACCACACCCAGGTTCCGCGCTTCACTACGTGGTTCGATCATCGACTCTCTAATCATAACAGGAGAAAGCTAATCATAGTTCACAAAGAGAAGAAAGCATGGATAACTTTGTTAATGCCTAGGGTTTCATATCCTTGATACAGTTTTCTAGATGGGAAACAGCAAAAGACCATATTCGTAAAATATAATGTATAGGTATTATAAGGTGTCGTCGGCATGCAACATGCCCGGAGGTGACATTATTCAAGGAAGCATAGGTATTGGGTGAATATTGGCTGCTCCACCAACGCGTCCTTGTGGTACGCCCCAAGGTGAGTCATGTGTGGCTGAGACTGCATTGCCGATGTTCACCACCTGAGAGCGTCTATGCAGATAAAATTCAACCAACTCAGATGCTATATCTGTTGTGGAGACGATTGAAGAGTATGTTGTGATCGATCAGACGCCGCACTGAGGACTAACAAAATAAGTACTGCTTCTGAATGCTGATTATTTTAGCAGGGTAGCTGTTGAGCTGAAGTGGGCAGCATCTTTCCAAAAGTTTTGTCAGAAACATGAGAAGAGAGACAGGAAGCAGTGGTCACAGTCAAGACCTGACTTTTAGTGGAGGAATAACCCTGGATCTCTTGAAGCAATCGGGAATAATTCCAGTTGAGAGTGAAAGATTTATGATCTTGATGGTGATTGGAACTAAACATTTTTCAGCAACCAGGTCGGCATAGCATAAAGCGAGCTTGATTTGATTGAGTATCATAAAGAACTTCCTAACAGTATCCTCAGAAAGTGTTGAACGAAGACTATATTTCATCAGAAGGTGTGGAAATTGATTCTAAATTGCTGCAGATGGTTTTATTTTTGTCCTAAAAATAAGCAACAAATCTGTCCACGCGCGTTCTCGTGGTATAGAAGGTTCCTTGACGTCTAAGAATTGCTAAGATATTTCACAATGCCAAAATGACAAACAATGATAGCATGATAACTGCTTTGTTATCCCTGCCAAACAATCATTTTATGATCATCTAATCCTGTACGAACACGAAGGCGCGGGATTAATGACCCATCAGTCCTTCAACTTAACTAAGCTTCCCACGTAATTTACCAGACAGCAAAGATATAAGATAAGTTTATTTTGCTGATAATTCTAACACATAATGACAATAAATATGAAATATATGAACAGGAATCGGAGAAAGAGATTTGCTTAGATTTGTGTATATCCGGGTCTAAATTTGGCAATTGTTTAGAATGATCACATCTGCTTAAAAGTGCCAGGTGGGCCTGTAGTCTCATATTTATCATTGGAAGGGTGAGGTGTATAACATTAGGAAGAATAAATGCTTATTCATTGATTTAAAAACAGACTTTAGAGGGATATCAAGAGCCTAAAACACATGGGAAGCAGTATAGCAACAACGCAATGTTTTCGTGGGACATGTTGCACTCGCTTTTGCTATAATATGTGGTGTAATGCCTCTATGATTTCTGATGTTTTTTATTTCAATTTTGTGTTCCGTATTTTTTCTGATTTTTCTCTTTTTCTGGAAAGCAATTCATGTTCCCAGACAGTATCATACCTGTTGTGAGATACTTGCAGCCATACATTGTCATACTTGAAGGGTGAACACTTTTTTTCTACAGGATATTACAAATTTAAACTGCTCTTTCATCAGAGCAGAAAGTATCGCTTATATTCCTCTTCAAAATATTGTTAAAATGTATTTTACTTCCACGACATATGAGGCTTGACTGGATTATGGGTTGAAGGGAGGTAAGCTTATTATAACCTTCACAAATACTGATATTTCGAGAAAAAAACCACTTTGATAATTATGATTTCGTATTGTTTGCACAAGTTAAGACCAACATTTTGGATAGTTTTTGAAAGGCAGCATTAATAGAGGACTAGTTATACTACTACAAAGTCAGAGATTTTTATAAAATCAAAACATTTTTTCCTTGATTGAACAGGTTAGATGGGTATGATTAGGAAATTCTTAATTTGGGGGGTTGATGTTTTAATACATATCGAATCTATCGAATCGTTGTACTTTATCAAATGTATACCTACTTTACGATTTTGACATCGAAAAATTGTTTAAATCTTTTAATTCAATTGTTTTAATCTTTCATTTGTTACAAGCTTTCGCTCTTTGTCTAATTGTATCATTTAAAGGCGACAGATGATTATACTAAACGTCTGGAAGACATAGAGTTTGAAATAGGAAGGAAATTGTCTATGATAACACGGCTCTGCTTTGTTATCCCTGCCAAACAATAGTTTTGTCCAATCATCCAATCCTGCACGAACACGGAGGCGCGGGATTAATGACCCATCAGTCCTTCAACTAACAACATTCCACGCCTAATTTACGAGACTAAAATGTTACAACATTAAACATTTATGTCAACAGAGATTAAAGGAACATGTACTTTGAAATACACATTCTAGAACCGAACCTAACAATTTTCCTGGCTACATAGATTGTGCCGAGGGATTACGTAATCCGAGCGTTTGTCTGTCTATGTGTCTCTTCTACTGTGTCTGTCCTCCATTTTAGAGTATTTTTTCTCTGGAAATTTTAGTTAAAATACAAGAAAGTGCTATTGGCACAATGATTTTATTTGCAAAGGAAGGGCCCTTCCCACTCAGATATGCCAAGCAAGATGATGTTTAGATTTTCAAACGCTCTGCACAGTGGTTCAGGGGCAGTATTCAAACAAGCTCATTGTATTTATAAAAAAATATTAAAAAAAATTGACATATTTCCCAGGTATAGACTTTCTACTCATGTACTCATGTAATGACCATGGTAATGTATATATGATGTGTTTATTTTTGAGTTTAAATAAGCTTATACCCGACACAGAATATGCAAATATGCATATTTCTCATATGGTATGGGTTTTCACTATATTACTTAGTCAGTTAGTATAAACTATGGAATGCTTGTATCAAAATACATTTGTAACTCTATATTAAAGTACCATAGCTTACATGTAAAATAAACAAATACTTTATTCAATGATAACAAAATATGCATCATTGAAGTTTCTCCCATATTTTGTAGAGTGTGACCACATGTATACATAATGCTTATGTACTAAGCATTATGTATACATGTGAAGGCACACATGGTAAATATTCACCATGTTCACTATAGGCTAAGTGCAGAATAAATAAGACCAAAACAACACCAAGCGAGGGATAAGGGATGGATCTTAAAGGTGGCACTTTGATAGAGCAATCTCTTCTCTATGAATTGAGCTTGCCAATTAGGATTTCATGACATACAGATAGATCTATCGGAGAGATCAAAGAAGATATTTGTGTAAATGTTAAATATTTAAACACTACTTCTTTAGGTTTGGGTCATTATTGCCGAAAAATGAACATCAAGTTGTTTGAAATATGGCCAAAGAGTAAGAATTTTGTTATGTTTTTGTAGGCATAATTATATGTACTTAAAACAACTTAAGAAACTTCGCAATACTGACGTCACGCACTGTTTTGTAATTAACTATATCAGAAAAATCTATTTTAAGCATTATAACAAAGGAAAACGGACAAGGTAGATTATAGATCGAACGACAAAGAAAAAGAAACTTGCTCAGTGGAATTCGAACCAGCGACCTCTGAGTAACGAGCCCAGTTCTCTATCATGTGAGCTATTTACCCCTTGGCTGCTCCAATCTCTATTAACCAATACCTTTGCAAGGTGGGTGACAGTCAGAAGCGATAACCTTGCGTGTTTTGTCACCACACCAAGAATCACACCCAAATTCATTTACAACTCAGACCGGGGGAACTGACAAGGACACTTTCATATACAACTAAATGTGGTATACGTTGGTGTCAATCATATCTTCTCAGATAGATGCCCTTGCGCGATCCTTCGATTTTAGTTGCGTTATAACTCTGCTATAGTTTTGCCTTCGATTTTTTCAAAACATGGCTGGCCTATATTTTAGACCGTATATTTTAGGCAATAAAAACCTGCCTCTTAACACCCTGTACTGATGTATTTTGTAAATCAACCCTTAAAAACTAACCATGTTTTGGTCAACATTTTTTTTCCTCTCTCTCTTTTATCGCGCTCTCCCCTCTTCTACTTACTTTCCTCCCTCTCTTTCCCTCTCCCTTTCTTTCTCTCTCCAGAAGTGGGTGGGGGAATAAGATGTTAATGAAAAAAGGAAGTGACAGAACGCGGAAATTGAGAGAAGCCGGGTGTAGGTACAGAGGGGGTGGAGTAGTGTTATGTGGGTGTGTGGATATGGATAAGGGAGGATGTGACAAGTAGGGGGGAGAGATGGATGGTGAATGAGTAGGGGGCTGAAGGTAGGTGTGTGCGTTAGGGGTTAGGCTGTGGTGTATTAGGAAGGAAGGAGGATGGGGTGAGGGAGAAATTGGCCTGGGGGGGGACAAAGCCGGGAGAAAAGGTACCAGAAAATAGTGGGGGAATTCGGAGGGAGTAGGTCTGTCTCGTCAATTAGACCCCCTACGCTTTTTTTGTTTTAGTAGATAGGACGAACTCTACGCAAAAGTTCGGCTATATCTTGTACCCTGGTACCAACATGCCATTGTAAATCCGCTGACTCACGTACAAACTAAAATAATCAGGTAACCACTGGGATGAATATGATTGATAAGTGCCTACAATGATTTCAGATGACTGGCAATTGTTCTGTTTTACAATTTTATGTCATGTTTGGTTAACATTCACATGAAGACCAAATGGCGTTCAACACGAATCTATTATGATGTTAGTACAGAATGCTAATAGACAGATCCTGTTCAAATTGTTAAAATTATAATCTTCCACATCAGATTACAGTTGTAAGCATGTTTACCTAAATATTCCGTAATATTCTTTTATATTTAATAAAGATATGGATGCATAAAAAGGAAGATTTTATCTTAGCTTAGCAATAGTAAACTGTGTTTGGCATATTTTCTACACTGCACTGTGCAGGATAAGGAGCGGGCGATATTTTCAGAATGAACTATATTGTATTAGACTGGAGTGTACATACTCGCAATGTATTAAGTTTGTTCATAAAACCAACTTTTAGAAATGTAAGCAAAATATTTTTAACGCTTAACAAAGTTTACTTACCTGAAAATGGTAACCAATTAGGTAGCTACTCGTACATACCGCACTCGTGGGTTGTTCGTGACCAGAAGAGTTTATATATTAGCTCGTCTAACTAGCAGATAAACATTTGGGTAACGTTTACTGAACTTGGCGAAAATTTTACCCAAAAGGGTTGTACCCTCTTTAAACAACATCAAGATTATTTTGCGATGTATGAGACCTTTGAAGAACTAAGAAACAAAACAAAGCAAAGTTTACACAGTAAAGTAAACCCTCGGAGATTTATTTCGGAATGTTAAAACTAGAAAATGATGAAGATTTTCTATGTTGAAATAGATTTTCTTAAGAATGATAAGCTTTATAACTACTTGCAATCGTATTTATCTTGTATTTATCTTTCTTGGATGTTTCTTTTTTTACATTATCAGATTATTCAGACAGATATTGAACATGTTGAAAGAGTAATGACAAAAATTTCATCCAACGTATAACGGATCATTATAGGATCCTTAATGTAATACAGTTACGAATGTTTCATCCAATTAATTCATACTTAATTATTAAATGTATTGTCTTAAAACTATATATCTACGCTACAAATTAAACAAATAGAGGAATGAACTGGAATGATAATGAGCTGAGTATGAAGACCGATGTATCTGCAAATTTTGCAGAACACTTGATCGTGTTCAAAGCGCACATGCAGAACTTGTGTTCAATTGCAACAGATTTTGAACACCCAAGGAACGTTTTTATGTCATCTATAGGTGCCGGATGCGTTCTTGATGTGTTCTGTGGAAATACAGAATACATAACCATTTTCTGCATGTGTTCAAAATCTGTTACAATTGAACGCGTTCTGCAAAATTTGTAGTGATAGTGTCCTATGTGGAATTGTTTTTAATTTAGTGCGAGATGCGCAACTTTAAGACAATAAATTTGATAAACATGTATGAATTTATCTATGCATTTATAACAATTGGCTATATAGTCAGGACAAGCCCAGTCATGCCAGTAGTGACATAACACTAAATTGAAGGGATGCCCATACCAATACACCCAAATTAAGGGGGCAGCACTAAAACCAATAATGAAAGACAGGATGGATGGAAAAGGGGAAAATTTAAATTAAAGGGGACCAGACGAATGAAAACAATAAAACCTAGTTACAAGATGTGGAGGCAAACAGCAGCTATGAAGGCTTTTAGGAATGTGCACTCGACAACATCCTCGGGTGGGTAGTTCCATAATGTGGGAGCAAATGCATAAAAAGACCCTCTGGAAAGCGAGAGCCTGCGGAAGGGTGGATCAAGAAAAAGGCTATTGAGATTGCGAAGGGTGGGTCTAGGGTGAGAAGAATGCATTAGGAGAAGAGCAAAAGTGGTTAAGAATCTTGAAGAGATGGCACAGAACAGCAATGTCACGGCGCTTAGATAGAGAAGGAAGATTGGAAGCGAGGAAAAGCTCGTCTTGGGAGAATGGAGAATGACTCTGCAGGCAAATCGCTGAGTTAATTCCAGCCTGTAAGCGTGATGTGTAAAGGGTTTTAAGTGATACTGCCTTACTCAAGGATGGGTTGAACCAAGGCAAGGTACAAAAAACATCGTTTGGTAGGAAGCGTTGTTAAAAGCCTATACTGTATAGCCAATGTATTATTCCACGATAAATTTTCAGAGATGTCAATACCAAGGAATTCAATCACCTGCCTGGTTATTCATTCTGAGGCAGAGGTTGGAAATGGGATCTCTCTTAGTGAAAATACCCATGGGTTTAGTCTTGCCGGCATTGGCAATGAGATTGTTGTTGGTAAACTAATTTTGAATAGTATCAATGTCTACTTGAATACTGGTAATATCAGTATCGTGGCTGATGGGTTTGTATAGGGTGGTGTTATCAGCATAAAGAACCAAGAAACTGCTGAGAGAAAATGTAGAACGACAATTAACATTGATATAGATAAGAAAAAGTAGCGGCCCAAAGACAGAGCCCTGGGGAACACCAGACAGAACAGGGACAAGACCAGAAGAAATATTATGAATGGAAACAGACTGGCTCTGGCCGGAATAGAAGAGATCCAGTGATCCCAGCAGAATGGAGTTTACTTTGCCAAAGGCCTTTCTTAGGTCGAATAAAGCTACAGCCACACTTTTCCGATTTTCAAGATGCTCATAGCAATCATTAGGGGCCGCGAGGCTCTAGAAAGGAAGTATCCCTGCAGGGATCTAAAAAACAATTGCATTTTGTTTGTATAGATCACGTCCTATTTTTTTCATTCATATATTACTTATTTTATCGTTCTAAAATAGAATTGTACCTCAAAATAATTTTATATGCTTTAAAAACATCCACAATGATTAAAAAGGGAACGAGTACGTTGTATCAAACGTTTAGTGGTTTTGTACTGTTCTATGTAGATGACTAGCTATAAAATGTGTTGTAATCTGGGCATTTTGTTATTGTTTTATTTGAAAATTTGTATATTATTTGGAGGTTACATGTATTTTAATGTGGACATTGTATGAATCGATAAACGTCTGAGTGTATTGCGCTCTCGTATTTTTAAATGTGCATACTGCTGATACAACGTTTTCCTGGCGTTTACAATAATAAGAGAGAAAATATTAAAGAAATGGAGACATATAGAAGTAAACACTTCATAAAATCTTACAGTGGTTCACAGCGTATGTCATCGTATTTATGTCAATACCGTAACATTATACATGAACGACCGATGAACGGGATACTGTGGAAATTGTAAGTAAAGTATACGTAATGGCACATAATCTTGGGGAAAGTAGCCTTCGTTAGTTAGCGCAGAATTGGTAATTTTCGATTAGATTAAAATAGAATTACTGCTGCTATTTTGCTGAAAAGGATTTAAGGACAGCATGTATCCGTATTACATGTCGTGCTTCTAATTCTGAGGTATCAAATTACACATTACAAAAGTTCTGCCCTTGATCTAGCTAATACAGTTTTACCTGTTATCGGACACATCCTATCATCCAGTGATACCCATACGATGTGTCATTGTTAACATTGCACACGAGTGCTCACTATCTGCCCTCAGGGATCATTAATCTCTAGGCAGATGCCCCAGGACCCGTAGAACGCCTGAAGGCAGGCTATCCTCGGACGACTGTGTGTTGCTAGAGAGAAAGGCGTTGGGCCGTAGGGTTATCGTGTTTTCGAGCCATTTTCACTTTCCACCAGTAATTCGCAAGTTGTTCTTGCTTACTGTGGTCAGCCAATTAGCTATATAAGAAATAGCGTCTGGCGATCGTGAGACGTCTAGGCCAATACCTAATGGGAAAAAACTTTCTGATAAATCACTAGATGAAAATTTACAAATGGATTGGTAAACAGGCGACCATAAAGTAACCTATCTTTTGCAACATTTTAATAGAAAAGTGTATGCAGCAGACATGACGGACAATACAAATGGGTTGATTGACCGCGTTTATTAGTTTCCATGAGCTCTATGTCTTTTTTCACCCTAACTGAACCCTCGGGGAGACAAAAATTCGAGCGCTATGTTGTTGACATATTCTAGGGATGTGGCCCCATACCATCCCCTCGGCTAGATCCGGCGCGGGAAGAACCCGTGCCCAACTACCCCCACACGACCTGAAGCGTAGCACTGGAAACAGTGAGTCCCCCGGGTGCGCAATGCGCGCGGACGCCATTGCCAAGTCTGGACAATTGCTCCAGCTGTAACATTTTGTCAACATTTTTCTTGTTTTCGGCCATAACCTAAACCGTCCCAATAGATACTACAATCACCTCTGAGATTTATGGCCGTAAGCGGGGTGGCACCTCCTTGGTAAACCCCTATCTACTATAGTTACGTATTTCTAGCCAAAATTGAACACATAATTCAATGTCCACAAACATCAGCAAAACGTCCACGCACGCGCTATTTCGGAGAATGACCTTTACTTTGTATCTTATTCCGTAAAAATCTGTCCCAAGTTCGTCGAAAAAGAAAGCCCGTGTCTAGTGAATTCCCTCAGGCTATTTCTCCACATACTATTCTTGCGGCATGCAGCCTGAACAAAAGTTATCAAAATTTCTCTCTCACATACTCTTTTTTCTTCTTTTTTTTTTTCTCTTCTTGACCAGTGTTGTCAAGGTCGAGTTCGAAGAGGATTGTTTTTGCCTTTGGCGCGTTTACTGGCAGAATCAGTTGTCTTTAATTTCAAATTTGTTGGTTGCGGACAAACCCCTCAAATAGGTTCAGGTTTCGTACGGGCAAACTGATTTGAAGGACAATGTCCGGCCTAATGAAGGATTCTGTGAGATGGGCGCGCGGCCGGCCGGCTGACGAATGTTTGCTTGTCGTTAACCCTTTAAATTCTCAATACAGCTGGTGATTACATGCATGCATGTACGCAGTTAACCTATGCCTTTAAACAAACTTTTGACAAAAAACAACAAGCGTGGTCAATTTATGAAATCAATTAAAAACGAATCATTTATTCGTCCATCAGCAAGTAATTGGTATAACTGAATTTATCGGATAGCCTGTTGTCTCTTCTTTCTATATATTTGCGTCTGTAGAGTGTTACTTAGAAATGTGATGAGTCTGAACAACAGGACATGCACCGCATACACAGTGGATATGATCTGATAGTCATACGTAATTCTGAAAGGATGGAACTATATAAAGTTCGTTTTTGCACAACTCGGATTTGTGAAAGAACGAACTTTACACGCCGAATTGTTCTTAAGTTTGTCTGCAATTAGGCCAAGAAAAAAAAAGTTTGTCTCAGCTTCCCGCTCGCATAGGTGTAAAAATTCACATTTTCCCGCATTTCTTCTTTTTAAAGGTTTTCTCACAATTCTAGAAATAATTCTGGACTATTTGTTTAAATACAAATGAGGTACAAGGAGGCAATGTATTCCAACCCATTCATTATTGCTACTGATATGCAGTCAATTTAAGGGGCGCCTCCAAAACAGCACAGAAAAATGTATGGGAAGAAGTCGATTTCAGATGCAGATGCGGAGAAAACCTGCGAAGACGGGTATAGATTGGCAATCAAATTCACATATGACATTAGCTCAACTGAGAATAGAACCCGGACCATTTTACATACCACTATTAGATACGATACGCCATGAACATACGTCATGAGCATACGCCATGAACATCTAGCGCCTACTACCACCTTTGCCTTTTTACCACTGAGGAGCACATGACCACGACATGCCATAGACATGAGGCATTAGTACACTGGCTTAACACTGTCGTAGTCAGGATTACTACAACCCTGGGAATTTTTCGGGGGTGGGAATGTGCGGCCCGGATTCTGAAAATTAGCCCTTTGTTAAGGATATTTGGAGAACATACACTATGAGCTAGTAAAATCTCAATTCCCTTGGCACAGTTCAGTACCTTCCATTTGCCAGTGTATTTAGAAAATACACCCCCTGGTTCTTTGGGTATGATATATGATACCCAGATCACACAAGGTCAGTTCATGTCAATGTATGTACAAGTACAACCCACTGAACTGTGTCCTTGGTGGATGTGCATATTGTAACTCATAGTAATTATGTGACCCATAGCTATACTGGATAGCCCTTCAATTCCTAAGTTTCTTGACCGCACATTCCCACATTTCCACTGAGAACCACCCTATTTCCCCTTGTCACTACCAGAAATATTATGTCATTAATGCCTATTAGCGCGACACGCAATGAACGTTATATATTTTGTAGCGCCTTGGCTACCACTGGTCATGGATTATTATTATATTATATTTATTATATTATATATATTATATTTTATATATTATATTATATTATTAAATTATATTATATTTATTTTATTATATTATCAACCTTCAAGACTCCATAAAAGACTACATGAAAAAAAAAATCTTTTAAATTTCAAAACCTTTATATGCAATAAATTTGCAATATTCCAATCCAATAATAGTAGCTCTTTAAAGGCAATTTAAATCTATTGTCTGCCTCTAAACGACAAGACATATACTTCGTAAAATATCCCTCCAGGGTTTCATTTAAATTAAGCCTGTCAAAATAACGTCTTCATTGTGACTTTTTGGATTAAAATTACTTCTCAATCATTAAAACAGACAACTACCTCCGTTTTCAACACTTTATATGCCCGAAAAAAATCCAGCTCTCCCTTGAATGTTTTTCTTCGGAAGTAAAGATGCTATGGTGTTTTGTTAAGATTCATTCAATTTGTAATTGTAATTCCATAAAGAGAAAATCCAAAATCTTTAATCTATTTTAAAAGTCTTAAAACTCCCCTTCTCAAGGCTAATTAGATTCGTGCACCTCACACAGATAGTCACCAAGAAGCACAAAACACTAATGAATGCCATAAACAGATCTGGAAGGATCCCTTCATATTTAATCATATTCTTATTTTTTATTGAGGGGTATATCAATTATTCATTTTATTATCTTGGGAATGAATAGAACGATATAAATAAATATAATACACATTTAACTATCCTTTGTTACAATGTAATAACACCTGATATTTACTAATACAGTTCGTCTAAGACCCAGCAACACCAACAGTTATAAATTGTCTCAGAAAGGTTTGGAACATATTTTTTTTAACATTTAACTAAAATCTGCTTATATTGAATGCAAATATTGTAATTTTTTACCTTGTTATTTTTTGATAAGTGGCATTGTTTGCAGTCTATTTTCCCATAGGTTTGTATGGAAAATGGCAAAAGCAAACTGATCGCCATCAACATACGGGTTAAATGTATGTGGTATTATTATTTATTCTTCAATTACATGAATATAAAAGCACTTAAACAGGGAATATTTTTTACTGACACTTCCGTTGGTGGACAAGGGGGTCCTAAAGATCTGTGCACTAATTATTTAATTAACGAGGTAATGGATATTAAAAGATGTGTTTATTTAAAAGTTAATCAAACACAAGGAATGTGAGTAGTATAAATATATACTGTATAGTCGGTCGTCAAATTGACCAAATCTAATATGCGGCTCCCCAGAACCCCCCTTCCCCCGGTCCACATAAGTGTTAAAAAACCATGTTAGCGTTTATTGGTGGCATTATAAATATTAGCATGTCCACATTCCCATAGTACATTACAGGTCTCGCCATTAGCATGTGTGGCGACTCTCAACTATAGACAATAATAATAAAATGCATTTATACAGAGAACAGAAAACACAGCACCATACAAAATACTTAAAGTACGAAGTTAATATAATAAGGAAAACTAACAAATCCAAAGTTAACAAAATTTTGAGCATCAGGAAATAAGTATGTATTCAGGAGCCGCTTAAAGACACTGGTGGAAGGTGCTTCTTTAATAACAGGAAGCTTGCTCCAGAGCCTAGGACCAATGACGTTCAATGATCTGTCTCAAATCTACGCTTGGTACGAGGAATAACAAGCCGAGTAACATCAGAAGAAGACCCTAGCCTTCATCTTCTACCATTAGAATTACTGCCCAACACATTATACAAATTTGGACCATCAGCAAGCTTAAGGTATGATGGAGGCTTTCCATTAAGAGACTTATTATGCACATAAGGATTTTGTATCTGATACGTTCCTTAACAGCAACCAATGAAGAGTATCAAAAGTTGTGAACAACTCTGGTCACGACCGTATGCGAACACCAAGCGCGCAGCTTTATTTTCCAAGCGCTGGAGCCTTTTAAGATCTATTTCATTGGCGCGTATAGTTGGCATAGCAATGCTGGACAAGACCAAAGATCGTGCAGCATGGTTGCAAGCATCAAAAGTGATAAACCTACGAATACGCCATATGTTACGAATATGGTATAGTAGATTCAACCCATCGTGTCACCTCGAGTATTTTTCGGAAGGTATAGGCATTGAATGATGGGCATGTGCAGTGGGTGGAAATTAAAATTCCACAATAAGTTTATTGAAACATATAGTCCGATAGCGGAGACAAATCAATTCTATGCTTAATGAAAGCATTCAATTCAACGTAAGCATATTTATAGCTACATAACTCTCAAAACATTCTGAATAACTGTGTTTGCTTCAATGGTATTCAAAGTAACAGTGAGTTGAATGTTACTATTTTTAGTGTATGTGTTTGGATATATACGAAGGAACACAAAAGTCTTTGCACTCTCTATATACAGATATAAGAGTAATGTCAACATGAAAGGCCAGATTATCTTAGTTTGTTCATGAAAAAGGGGATCGGGCCACATATTTTCCTTTTTGTCCCCTCTTCCAACTAATCGACGCTGCCCAAAACGTTTCCTCTATAGTGACACGATAGGTTGAATCTACTATAATTTACACTCTTACAGATAGCTCTGATTGGACATGGTGAAATCAACCATTACACACACAGATGCAGGAACAAGAAGTTAAAATATTGTATAGACATGTTCATAGACTTGTTCATGTTCATATGGTCTAAGGATTAAAGTAAGGTATAGATTGCTATATCTACAACCTTTTGTGTTTGCACAGCAGGCCAAAAATGTTCAAGGTCATTATGAGGGTTATACATTTGTCATGTTTGTAATGTTTCAAATCGGTTCCAATTGTTTGTACGGGGATGTTACAACAGGAAATATACATTTTACTTTATGTTAAGCAGCTCACTGAGATATTTAGCAGAGACCAAAGTGCTAATCCCCTATAGACACTATTAGTCCTATCAATATTTCCCTCTGATTATACCTCAAATGTCAAACCAAGTACATAACATGTACTTTACATTAATATCCAACCGTATGAAGAATTTGAGCCCATTTTGAAAAGAATCTGTGCATTCTAAAATGTTAACCCTAGTATGACCTTGAACTATTTTAAGCAAATATGTTACAAGTGATTATCCTCGATATAGCAAAATATACCTTTGTTAACCTTATATTAGGGCCAGATGAACATGGCTATACACCTTTCAAACATTTAAAATTCTTACCCTGTTAAATTACCCCTGTCTCAAAATGTGCAATGATGACAAAGTTGCATCATCAAGATTTGGAATCAGCAGGTCAATGTTATCTAGAAAAATGCAAACATTTTGTGCTGAGTCTTTTGCAAGGTCATATGCAAGGTCTATGGTGCTAACGGAGGACTATCAATATATTAAGATCAATAAGACAACGGGTGTTATTTTTACTTGATTAAACTGCAAACATTTCCTTTTAATAGGGTAATAAATGAGGATCCTATTCTCGAAGGTTAGAGAAGAAGGTTTGAAGATGTGTTTCTATAGTCTGAAGGATGATGAATCTGAATTATTGGGTCCAACTTCTAGGAAATGTGGGGAATTTTGTAAAATAAGGGGGTAAAATTAATACAGAGTAAACTTTTAAATCATGTCAAATTGTGTTTAGATATACACCAAAGTATTTGCCTCTTTATAAGCATTAAAAGAGGTATAGTTTGTCTTGGTCCGACCTTTAGTTAAACAGGTACACCCCTATCGATAATGATTTGTGACCATTATACACAACTGAAATTCCGCTTACATGGATCTTTCGATACAGCCCTATAGACCGTATTCAATAGCAAGCCATGTTGGTGGACAAAATAGACGCATTCCAGTACTACAATACATTCACCTGTCAATGATCCCTGTGCAATCGCTAAACATGGATCGATTGACAGCTTAATGTATTGTAGTCCTGGACTGTATGCATCTTGTCCACCAACATGTCTGGTGGCTGACGTCATATTGAATACGGTCTATTATGGAGCTTAGGTACAGCCCAATTAAAATTCAAGATCATCCTGGGTAAGACTTACCCAACAATACAACCATTCTTATATAGCGTAATACACACAAAGTCCCAATGCGCTGATTGCCATTATTATCCTGCCATCAAGAAATCGTCACAATCATTTCGCTTCATCTAGGTGGCAGCTGGCTAAGCGCACAATCCTATCAGCACTTAGATTGTAATATCACCCATAACAGGTTCCCAATTATCGCTTGGGTCGACGAGGCAATTGAGACTAAGTATCTTGCCCAAGGACACAAACACGTTGGCCACGGCGGGGCTCGAACTCACGATCTAATGGTCACGAGTCTTGCACTTTTCCACTGGACCACACGTGCTCCCAGTCCTCCGATTTTCTTGAAACCAGTGTCAAATTGTTCGTATTGCCTTATTTTGCCATGTTTGGCATTTGGTTGCGTAATTACTGGGCAATTTTCACAAGGGTCTACATGGTCTATAAGGGTAGGGTATATAACTTGACCTCAAAATTGTATACAGAGCTATCACCCAAAGAAATAATGCATTCTCTGCTTCTGTATGGCCAGAGCAATAATTTGGCACCAGTTTCAACAAAATTTGAGCATTGGATAATGTTGGCCTCAGGATGACCTTGAACCCTATCAGGGCTATAGCCGTATAACTAAAGGTCAGAACCTTGCCAAACTATACCTGTTTTAATTCTTATAATGAGACAAATACATTTTCTTGTACATTGAAACACAATTTGACTTGATTTCAAATTTACCCCTGCATGTACTAATTTTACTCCCTTATTTTACAATGTTCCACACATTTCCCAGAGGCTGGCTGGACTCAAAAGTTATGATTCAGCAAACTTCATAGCTATAGAAAAACATCTTCAAACATTCTTCTCCAAATTTCGAGAGTAGGATTCTCATTTATAACAACCCTACTGTTACCACTCTCTAAAGAACATTGGAAAATTCTAATGTGAACCATAATACGGGTGTGGCTCACCCTATCTCTTTACATAAACACCCTATAATATGCCATGATACATGCGACTGTAATACCCACTCCAAAGCTAAATGGTTAAGTATATTTTATCAGGTTTTTTGCAAGAACATCCTGAAACATCGTCACTACTTTTTCGAAATACATTTAACCGCGCAATATTTGAAGAGCGCTCTTTCCAAAAAAATGCCTACTTACATTCTGGGGTTTTATTAAAAGTAAAATTTTAAAATATGTAAGAAATCACCTCAATGAGAATGAAAAGGGTTATTCACGTCAAATAAAGGTTAACAATATAAGCTTTAAAACAATACAAATTGCCCAAAAAAACTTATCTGGTCCATTTAAATTAACCATAACCAAACAGGTATTTCGAAGGCCACTTAAATGTAAATTGAATATGAATGCCGAAAATTTATCTACCAGTGATTGTTCGTTGGATGTCATCGAATTTAATCCATATTAAATTTGCTGATTTGTTGCATATAGTACTCAGGAGAGAAATGAAATAACGATTTACATATATCTCCATTTGAGGTCCTGAGCGCAAGAAGTTACCAGGTACGTCCATTTTGGGCCTTTTTAGTTACAAGCATTTTAAGTTTTCTAAATATTATAGCAATAAAATGGAAAAAGATATGAAACTGAAAATTGATATGTGTATTGAAAGTATCTTTAGAAATACAACGGATCTAATATAGCTACCTATATTCTATAGTATCAAGTAGCATGCCAACACCTTCCAGAGTTGTCTATACTAAAAGACAGTCATACAGTGCTCAACTGTTACAAAGTATACAGGGTATACACCAACAAAAATTGTGCAAGGCAAAAGCACCCTCGTTGGAGGTACAAAAATATAAAATAGTGACGTGATAATTATATCATGTCATCAATGAAATCTTGGCTTTTGAATACCGTTTACAGCATCCGATTTGATTGTTGCAATCCAGAGATATGGCTAATATTCTAAACTTAATACAATATCGAATCATGGCCCTTTGATAGGACACGTTATTGATTTTAAAGAATTCATCCACACAAAATTATAATGCTTTATCTTTTGTTCTTGTTTACTTTCATCTTGATCTTTTTTTCTTTTTCCATAAAACATTCTAAAATGACTTCCATACATCATAAAGAGCATTAAAATAGAGCAAACTCACTTGAAAACTATATACCAATATCAAACGATAATTATTGCTTCAACAATTTAATTTCATAAATAATACACATTTGGTAGAGTTTCTGAACAGTAACTTCGTTATTGAAGCAAATTGAAATACAAATAACCAATTTAGTTAATCATAAATGATTTCATCATTACTTAACAAAGTTTCTTTGTATTCTTGTGTGATGATCGAGTGCTTTTAAATCAATAAACACAACCTATCAACTTGAGACTCTTACTTTGTATTCATTCTGTTACGTAAGGGTACGTTAGCGATATATAATATATAAGATAAAAGGACGCTTCAATTTCCTTCAAAATTGATAAAGGTCTCAACATTTGAATTGAAGACCAACCACGAATAAATGGATATCAATCTGATATAAGTGTTATTCATACAGGCCTTTCCTCGGTCCTTTTCTTCTTTTCATACAACAGGATTCAATAATTAAGGTATGATTTGAAGTGAATATGTATGAGTTGATTGGCTGCTTGGAATTACTGATTAGGGTGAAGAGCGAAGCCCGCGGAGCTGACAGTGGGGCGTATCCGCTGCAAATACAAGGGACTTGTCATGACTGAACCGTGATCGCACCACTGTTTATAACAATTCTCCCTTTTCGCCTTTTTTCTCTAAAGTACATGCTTTTGACCAATAAATTGGCGCGCATATTCGACATGCATGACATGTAGTAGTATCTTTCAAGATCCGTTCAAAACAGTGATTCGGTTTGAAATGCCACGCAAATGACAAATAGAGTAGTCCCTTAATTTCTCCCACAATCGAAGATGATCCTTCAAGGGTGTTTTATTTGTTTATTTGAGCGATAAATATTCTGAATTAATCTCTGAATAATGACTTCCAAGTACTTAATCTCCCTTTCCACAATGATTTTTTTTTTTCACTTTAAAGAGATTGTACTTTTAGAATTATGTATTTGTTAGGCTTTTTAGTGTTTTTTCATCTATATATATTTGTATTTCTAAATTAAATCTGTTGCCTGTTTTTCTCTGTATATTTTCATATTGTTTTATACTTTTATAATCATCATCTCAATCATTGTCGTCGTCGTCCGTCCCCGTCCTCGTCCCTCGTCCATCATTGTCGTCGTCGTCGCCATCGTCCGTCGTCCGCCAAAACGTTCATTGTCGTTCGCCATCATCATAATTGTCAGGTCGTTAGAAACTTGACTTTTCAGGATCTGGTTTCCAAAACATGGTGATACAACAAAAATAATGATGGTGACATTAAGTTCATGCCGCTATTACACCTAATGATTTATGCATATCATTATTGCAGGTCTTTTAACAAATTTGATGTTTTTTCATCTGTTAGACACAACATTATCTAAAGAGGTCCAGTCAGTAACTGTTTAGGGGGGGGGGATGGGTGGGACTTTTTTTTGCGATGAGTACAGCCAAAAATGGTGTAGATTGAAAACTCAAGATTATCTTTTGTGGTTTATATTATTGGCTAAGGGTTGGTTTGGCTTCGATCTCCTGCCCCCCTCCTACTGAACCCTTGACCCCCAGTACTTTTTACTTCTATTCTACCATGGAACCACAAGGTTCCTAGGTAACTGACTCAAGTGGGTGGGTGACTACAAAAGCGGTACGCCCGATTCGTAGGAGACTGGGGGTAAAAAGTCTTTGTGCCTTACATTGAGGTATACCGGTGATCAAGCGCCGATTTTTCCTAAGGGGACATGTATTTTAGAGTGGTGTTCTATATAAACTACTAATGAAGTTTTCAATTTAATGAAAAACATTTACAGGCGTACCGTGTGCGACAGCTTTCTTTGTGAGAACACATCATTTTTTCATTCTGACCCTGAACAAGATCAATTAGTAGCTCCAGATCTAGTTGACATTTTTTGTTCAATCTGAGAGCAGAAATATCACTGGGGTTGTATTTCCGACATGTTAAATTGTCATTTGTATGTTCTTTTCTTTACATTGTTGTAAGTTCAAGGGGGCGTGTTTGCAAATTTGGGTGAAGTGGTTCAACTACCAAGTGGTCAAACGACCCAGGCCAATGACTATTTCAATAAGGAGCATGCTGGTGTGTACTATGGACGGTGGCATTGATTAATCATCCGAATAAAGGGAGTTGTTAGCGTCTTGAAATTGATAATTGATTCGACTGAATCAGGAACCAACAAGATTACCGTTGTCATAAAATTTTGTACTAAAGTGTCGTACATTTGGTAACTCCAAGACTAAAAATTTGAAATTCTATTTCAACTTATTTTTTGCTCTTTCGATTGAATCCAATAACAGAAAATATACATACACTAACCTCAAACAGTTTCCACATGGATCTAAACAATATTTACTCTATGAAATGGCTAGAAACAGTAGTGAGAGAAGTCATTGTGAGCATCAAGAATGTTAAAATATACCAATTTTAGGAAGGAGGTTAATTTCAATACTTTGGCGTGCATACTTGGCTAAAAAAATGAACAGGAATTTTAACCGTGTCTCGAGCAACGAACCGGACTTCCCAAGACCAACCCCCTGTCTCAAGATCGATTTTGTTCCTCTCTCCACCTTTCCTTGTTGGAAGTAATTTGCATAATTAGCTAAGTTATCCTATGTATATACCATTTTGGGCACACGGTAAATTGATCAAATATTTAGACCAAGAAAAAGTCTTATCTACAATTTTGTAAAAAAAGAAAATTTGGTTCTCTTCATACATGTCACAATAGGGACATGCGTTGCGTAAAGCATAAACGAGACGTAAATTATCAACCCAGGAGTGGTTTCGTCCAAAGTGCATGCACCTTCAGATAAGCAAATGAGAAATCTGTATGACAAGTATCTCATTATAGCAAAGACACAATTTGCAAGATTTTCCAGTTATTTTCTCCAATTATTAAGAAAAAGTATTTGACGGAGCCCCATTGTAGTGATATACTCTTTCTAGTTGGGGGTCCGTGCGCTGGGTTGGGCAAGTTTGCATTCGCACCAATTAGTACGATCAACAATAAAGACCAATCACGCGTGCTATACACTCTGCCTGACACTTTTGGTATCATGGCTGGGACAATGCTGAAAAAGTACCAAATCAAACATCCAAACCCTAAAGACATGCTTCCTTCCATAGACCATTGTTCCAATCTACAAAGTAAGTTCACTACGGTAATTTACTTACTACTATATATATAATTATAAGTAACGTTTACTTGATGTACCCTGTGACGAACGAACCCCAAACCCAAAGGTAATTAGGAGAAAACTAAAAAATTAATGTATTTTAAATACATATACAATAAGTTTTACAATTATCCCAAGCTCTATACATTTGGTTACAAAAGCTTAGAATGTGTAGCTTGTTGTATCTTAAACTTTCTAAACGTTCCGATTGAGTTGAAATTTATCTTATCCAGGGAATCTGAAGTTTTATGAGGTAAAATAGGTCAACAATAATGAAAACCCAATTTCTAGATGATTAACTTTCGACATCTTTTCACATTTTACCTAAAATTTCATTCATGATAGAATGCACACACACCTATATTTTAGAAAGTTTTAGAATGAATTAGAGATACTTGGACCAGTTCTAATATTAACGTTAATGACCTTTGACTTTGAAGTTCAATGCACTTAAATTACACGAACACAAGTACATGCTATAGCATGCTAACGTTGATGGAAGCTGTAATGTCAACTCAACATCCAGGGGCATACATCCTGCGGGGCTTTCGTGGCGAGCGCCCCCGGGGTCTTCACCAAAAAAAGGGCGAAAAAGAAGAAAGAAACAAACAAGAAGAAAAAACTACTACTACTGGAGAAAACTAGAATGGAATACTAAGGCAAAAGAGTGCTTTTTAGTCACGGATTTCTACGATTTTTAAAACAAATGAATACCAGGAATGAATACCGAATAGCGTAAATCACTCAAATATATAGTTTCGTTTTGGTTTCATAATAAAGGTTGACGACTTGACGCTAAAAAAGAAATATGCGAAGCTTGAGTGGATCAGGCTAAAAGAAGCATGATTCGAGGTCTAAACCGTAGGATGTACACGTTGAAACTTGTACGCCAACTCAAGGCGTTGCACATAACAATTACATCATACTGTCTTCTCTCGATTACTTCTTTCTTCCCTCCTTCTCTTTCTACCTTGCTTTAACGGCTTATATCTCCGTCACGTCTACCAAAATTGTTCACTAGCACCCCCCCCCCTCCCCACCCTGGGATGCATATACACACATATGACCTGAGTGGTGTCATAGGTCGTTTAGGAGTCACATGGTCAAAAGTTCATTTTCACACTCCTTTCTCATCCTACATCTTAATTGCAATGGTAAACGGTGATTGAGACTGTGCATACCTGTTTATGGCCTATGTCTTTCAAGTATTTTTTCATAAGAAAACTGACACACACACCTTACTCCATCAAAATTTAGTCTTGGTATTAGAAGAAAACTCATTAGCTCCGCTCAGGAAATGTTTCCCTTTGCTGTTTTTTGATGAGATATACCTGGTTATATGCTTCAATACTGATGAGATCATCGAATGTAAAATCTGAGCATGATCGGGTCACGGGGGCCACCCAACTTTAAGGAATCAAATGACTGATTAAATCAAGCATATTGAAATTTAAGACTTAAAATTGCACAAAAACTCGTGGCTTCCAAACCCCTTTTTTGTAAACTTAGTATCAAAGCTGTTGATTTTTATTATTTCAGTGAATTTTACATGTCAACACTATTGGTGTTACTTTTAACACCCAATTTTGCGGTGTTTAGTTAAAAGCACGTTAGTATGGTGATCTTTATAGTTTGCAGATTTGTAACAATGTTAATGTAACTTATTGAAAATAAGAATTCCGGCACCTACGCTGGAGAAAATATTTCGCTTCTCAAATCCAAGATTTAGCTAGCTACCTTTGAGAAAGAGTTGGAAAAGCGCCAGACGATGTGCATTTTCTGGTTCTTATGTGCAGCCATGTTCATGAAATGTTACGCCTCTTTTAAACACACATAATACTCTTTGGCACGCACACTACCGGGACAATAGTGTGGGGTGTGTGTGTATTCCCGTGATTTTCATGCGAGATTGATTTTGTTTCGTTTTGGGTTTCAATAGGACGCAAACTGTCAGAAAATGATGGTGTCAAATTTTCCTCGCTGATGCCCCCCCTTCTTCCAGGGGGCAATGTTAGTACAGGGATAAAATTTAAAATCACGTCAAATTGTGGTTTTAAAATTTTTTATTAAAACAAAACCATAATGTTCAGGATAGAAAAAGTATAATATTTGGCCCTAGGTTCCAACCTTAGTTAAAGCGGTATAGCCCCATAATGGTTCAAGGTCACCCTGGGGTAAAGGCTCCGATGTGTTGAAAGTGTGTCAAATGATCCTTGTGCCTAACTGAACAGTAAAATGCATTTTAATTGTCTTTTGTAGTCACCGATGTCGAACATCCAGGAAGTTCGGTGACCCCCATAACCAGTAGACCCTGCTACATTTTTGCTATGTAATTAGCTAACAAAATGTCACACAGAACCCTACCTGTAAATAATACACATTTTGGATCCCTGTTAGACAATACAAACAACTTATCACCAGTTTCAACAAAATCTGAGCATTGGGTAAATTTTACCCCAGATGACCTTTAAGAACCATTATGGGGCTGTAGCGCTTTAACTAATGGTCGGAATCTAGGCAAATATCTAACTTTTCTAATCCTTAGAAGGAGACGAACATGTTAAGTACATTAAACACATTTACTCGATTTTAAATTTTCCCTCTGTAGTAACATTTCCCCCCTTGAGGAAGGGGTCAGCAGTCCAAAAATTTGCACCCATCATTTTCTGACTGTTTGGTTCCCTATTGATGAAAAACCGCAAGACAATAACTAGCACCAAAATCCCTAGCGGAACTGTTTCATCATTGACTACCACCCACCCTACACGCACATATCATTTGGGTGTTATATCTTTGGATTACAAATCATGAATTGCATTTATACAATTGTTATATTGATATCGATTTGTTAAACTACAACAACCGTCTTACATATACAAGGCAAGTCTGTGCCAACCAATATGCGCTTTTTTGTTCGTCCCAAGAAAGCGCGTGGCACAACGTAACAATTTACAAAACTAATTATTATTGATTGTACTTCATACCACAGGCAAAATGTGTCTATCATTTTCTACTTAAACTATACGACGTACAATAAACATACCAAAGTTACAAGTATTACGAATTGAGCCCGCGGTAATTTACTAAATTATATTAAACCTGTCCTGCAGATTGTTTCTGGTAATTATTGATGAATATTTTTTGTTCGAAAAAAAAATTATTAGAAATGAGTAATTGTTCAAGACACGAAACTTTATAAAAGCCAGTAAAAGTTTAAAACAGCGATCTTATAGAAATAAGTGTCTCATGTCTTTCCTTTCAGTTTAATTTAATACAAATTCCTCATGCAATTATAAAAATGTGTATTTCATTCTCTCTTTAAAAAGTGCAACGAAGTCGTATATGCATATTTGTCATTTTGCAGAAAAGAAGAAGCCGTTTTGTGTTCAAATTTCTGTTGTTTTCTGTTGCTTTTAAATGTCTTCTTCTCTCATAAAAATGTTTCTGCTTTGATTTGAGACTGGCACTATAGCTCAAACTGTGTGTTTTACCTTTATTTGCAAAATCAGGCAAAGCTCAATGTAAATTATGACTTTGTTGGTGACTAGGGTGTGAGAGGGCGAAATGGATGGTGGAAGGTTGGTGCAGAAATGTTTCGTTTTTTGTTCAATCAAGCTTTTTAGAACGTTTCTGAATAGTGTCATATCTGTTGCTATCAATTGCAAATACTAAATGACACTAAGATATATACCGTCTTTATCTTCCTTATATTTTGTAGAGTGATGAAATCCACAAAGAACACATACCTTTTGTACTTTCATATCCCACGAGTTTGGGTAAAAACATGTCTTGAGATTGCTGAAGTGACAGTTACACTGACAACATTCAATAATAACATGTCTTTTATCGTTACCTTCAAAGTCCAATCTGTACCGTCTTTGGTCAATATTTCTTGTCTTTATCAGTCCGAGCCTTCATGTTAGGCGATTGACTACGTCAGGTGTATTGCAAATAGCTGCCGTATGTGCTAATATCATAGTCTTATATTTCTCTTGGCAGTGTGAAAACATCACATTGTCCTTAAAACGACCATTTAAAATGGAACACTCAATTAAGTATGGGTACTTGAAAATAATTATGTTCTGGTATTATCGTTTATAGTTATTACGTGGATATATCGCGCGTTATACTATTATAATTATTAATAATAATTGCTTCACGGTTACAAATGTTATTAAAAACGCCAAAATGGAGAGAGCTAAATTTATTTTTAAAAATTGTTGTATTGGTATTAACCAAATCAATGTATTTACAACAAATTTGCTTTAAACACAAAAATCGTAACTGAAAATTTACCAGGGAATCACAAAGAATTTGCTAGAAATACACATTGACGTCTGTTGGAAAAAGTAATAGGTAATAAAGCAACATTCTTAAATAACCGTTACAAACTATTTCAGGGATACTTCTAGTCATTTGCAAAACTAATCTAAACAAACTCAAACTGAGATTTAAAGTGGAACGGCTTAGAAGAAGGAACAGTGTACCTTTTATCCACAATTAAACTGTTCTTTCATTATTTTCTGGACCGGCCTTCGTCTCAACTTTTCCAGAATGCCATGTACGGTTTCCTTCGGATACATTCAGCATGTTCATCAAAGATGGTACTTATCTTGAACAAACAGCAGCTCTACATGGTAGTTTTGGTTGTTCGCCAGCTATGCACGCTAGCGCCCCACCTTCTGCAATGTGTCTAAGTATACATTGCGTGTCATCTTTCTAATGAGTTTGAAACAAAAGTGAAGGTTCAAAATAATACTTCAAATTTTCCCGTTTTTTAATAACTCAATGAGTGACAAACGTCATACAATATGACATGCGATAATAAGTATGTGTCATAAAACCCAGTTGCAATGACTCGTTCAAGTAGGTATTGGTCGGGCTATCCAAGCCGGACACTGTCTCGAGATTTGTTGTGTCCAGTTGGGGCTACTCGAGTTCAAGAAACCATTTTCCTGACCAATGTACTTGATGTCAAGTTGCCTCTGGTTTTGAGCCAATTTGACTTGGTATAAGAAATGTAACAGGTTTGCGTTCTTTTAGCATACACTGGATGATATTGGTCAGTTGGACATGATTACCCAGATTAAACACTTTGACACTAATTCGTATATCAATACCCCGTTTTACTTGTTCCTCTCTATCGGTTGCCGCGGTTCCTAATCTTCACTTTCACCTCGTGTTTGAATAACCTTGCCTATCTTTAGTCAAAGTTATCCCTTTCAAATGATCAAGAAACGAAATTGGACAATTTCATCAAAAGCTAACAAATACAGATGAAGGAACGGCATGGCACTGACCACAACTGACTCTCTGTGGTCCGAACTCATCTTGTTAGAACAATATTTTCCATTTAATAAACACAATACAATGACACCACTCGAAATAAATCAGAGCACACTTGACGACATTTCCGACATCCAGAATGCCATTCTCCGAAGTAAGCAAGCGCGTTTTTAAAGTATAACATTAATCAAATTGATGTAATTTTACTCATAATACATCAAACTGTGGCATTACAGTTACTGTTGACCAAATTAAATGATTCAGGCGTAATGTACAGCCACAAACATGTGTCTGTCTCCCTCTATCAATAACCATCACATCCTAGTGATCAAGAACTTGGTTGAGAGCACGTATGGTACAAGAAGAACGTGTCTTCAAAATCCTGTTTGTGTGATATAATGTCATTCAATTTCCTCCCTTTACAATTCAGACAAGTTCACTTCTTTTCCACTTCTGCTGGCAAATATTCTGCTGACATCGGTAAAATCTGCCTACAAATGTCCATTCATAATGACTTTGAAGATTTTTTTGTATGAAAGTCAAAGGCTTTAGAAATTTTTGAAATGTCAGAGAGAGAGATTCAGACTTCTTCTTTAATGGCAGATAATCAATCGAAATACCACAATCGTTCTAGCTTTTCTTAATACAAAGAGATTCACCTGTTCCGTGTTGGGAACATTCCTCAGAGGCCCAGGTGATCACATTTGAGGTTGATTTGTAGGACGTTCAATACACAATTGGATAAATGGCAGCCTAGATGTGACAATTTGCAACTTTAACATGTGAGCGTGTGGACATACATGCGGGAGCATGGGAGTTGAGAGTGTGAGAGGACGAAAATCAGATTTTGCTTTGCGTGTTTCATTTGTCTTTATATCATGTGAAGCGTGTGTGCTGAAGGTGTTAGTGTGTGGGTGTGGGTGGGTAGTGCTGTGGGTGTGGGTGGGCGGGCGTTTGGGTGTACTATTAGTATGTGGTATGTGCTATGTTATACACTGTACTTGTGTTATTACATATTATACAATATGTGTGTGCGTGTGTATGTTTGAATTATTGCACGAACACCTCATACTTGTTTCAACATTTTCTTTCTTTCTTTCAAACCTATTCTACTCCACAAGAGTCACTGTTTTGTCTTCTGGTCTCATAGTTATATAGCTATCCACCATGTAAGACCTGCATGTTCTCTACGTTATTTTGCCCATCACTGCTCTGTCTGCATCTGCCCTTGACACATGTTCTTTCGTCCAGTTGGTTGCCTCTGTGTCCATGTTGCCCAGCTAGATGCCAGTCAACTTCTGCAATTTTATTTCCCTTATGATATCTTGAACAGTGTTTTCCTCCTTAAGTTTTTTTGTTAGTAGATCTGTCTTTCCTTGCGGCTCCCAATCAAAACTCGTTCCATTGCCCTCGTAGTCACCATTGTCCATTTTTTTTCTTGTCCTCATTCTATATATTTTGCCTGACATGATATGTATGATTGAAAAACCAGACCCAAAAACATGAGGCAACTTTTGATATTTAAACAATAATTAGCACTTTATCGGAGTACTATAGGCACCCTTTTCTTTCATGAAAGCATCCCATATGATTCTATTATTTTAATCAAATCAGTATTTAATTAATACAGAAACTGTCGGGAGTACGAATTGTATCAAAAAATCATACCTACGAGACACTTAAAGGTATTGTCTAGTTTTTCTTATGTTTTCCTTCTCCCTTACTTGCAAGCATATCACCAAGAACATTGATTGCAAACTTTGATAAAATGGGTGTCGCCGCTGGTAGGATATTAGAACATAAATGTGTACCAAATTAGCCCATTGGCAGTGTGCGGATTCTAACTGTGGTCTAACCACATTTGGAGACGTGGGCCTTTAAGGTGGGTGACCTGATCGACAGTCCTCACCGCCCCCCCCCCTTTCTCCATTCAAATTGAGTTTTTTTGTATTAGACGAAAGTTCATATTTGTCTCATTGCCCCAGTGGAATTTAAAGCCCAGGAAATGTTTTATTTTGATGGACAAAAGCGTCTCAAAATGTGGTCGACCACATTAATTAACACACACTGTCTTATGGGCAAATTTAATATACATTTTTTGCTGTTAACTAGCCAAACAGCGGGACCGATTTATCTCCAAATTTTGTAAAGTGGTTATAATGATATGATTTCATATGAGCGAGAAAATATCATGTTAAAAATCGGACCATGATCGTGTCACCCACCTTTTAATTTCACTGAAGAATGAGAAAAGTATGAACTTTCTTACCAAATTCTTGATTTTGTTGAGGAAAAAGTGGGGGTCAAGGTTGTCGATCCTGTCACCCACCTTTAAAGCGATATTTTACATCGTTATGTTTTATGAAAACAGTGGCCTAACTGAAATGTCCTTTCCTTTTATAATATTTTATTTCTTTAATCCAGGTGCGTCATGTATCTGTTCTGTTTCTTCCTTTTCATCGTGTCCAAACACACAGTAGTAGTAGTTCTCAAATATAATCTGGCCAGAGATGGGTACAACGTTTGGATGCTTCAGTGAAAATTCTGCAAGGTCCTTGTCTGTGCATGTTGCTCCAACAGTGGGCCGACCAACAGACTTTTCAATTGTATGTGGTGCTGCTCCACAATCACAAGTGCCCTGATCTACTTCCAGATAGCCCCACTTCTTGCAGGGAAACCTTAGATCGGCCGATTCCGGTTCTCAATATATCGAGACATCGCCAATCAGCCCTTGAGGAGTCAGCTCAAGGTGGAATATGCGCGCCAGGTTCAATACAAATAGATGTTACTTGGCTGGTAGCTAAGGCGACTATCTTAAACTCCTTAGAGACTGCTTCATGGGGTTGGACTTTGCTAAAAAAAATCTCTCTCTCTGGATTCAAGACGGTTAGCAGCAGGGTCTCTGTCCGGACATAGGTCCCCTCACATTAGATACTTGGCAGCTACGTTCTTGCATGCTCGCTATACTTCGAAGGATATCTGGTGGAGCAATTCCTGGTAGGATGTGTAAGTTCTAAGGTAAGTTGGACAAAGATATTCTGTGATAAGCCGGCAGGAGGAAGCATTTGACGCTTGATCAAGCTTCAAGTGAGTTTTTTCAAGATGTTATTGCGTGAACATAAATTACTCTTTGTCTTCTTAATGTGGGTCTTATAAGAAAGGGTGCTGTCCAAGGTAACTCCTTCATGGTTGCGTAGATGGAAAGTACGCACGTTGTCTTGGATGGATTTGCACTAGGTGGTTTTCCTCATAATAAGGTGTGAGTTCATCCAAAGCTTTGGAGTGTCTCTCTTTAAAAAAATGTGAAGTCTGCATCTTGTACGCTGATCCCAGATCATCTGCAAAAGATAAAACGACAGGTTCCTGCACTCCTAGGTTGGTCGTTGGTATAGATGTTGAACAGGAGCTGTGCCAGCACGCTACCTTGGGGTAGTCCATTCTTTAGCCTACGCAATCGGCTCTTCTTCTCTCCTAGCTGGACAAAGAACATTCTGTTTGCAAGCAATCTTTTGATGAGCTCAGTCAAGCTGATGTCCTTGGTGAGTTCCAAAATCTTATGGAGTAGGCATCTGTGATTGGCAGTATCATAAGCTGCTGAAAGGTCAACGAACACAACCCTTCTCGAAACCATCCTCGATGTGTTGAGTTAAGTTTAGTACTTGCCTTGTTGGTGGTTTATTTGTCTAACCGGCTTGTTATGGTATGAGGTGTCCGTCATATCACAGGGCGCTACGATTGAGCAAGGAGACGTTCAAAGAGCTTGTAGGTGATGGCTGAGGAGTGATATCGGTCGATAGCTCTGAGATTAGGATGATCTTTCCCAGGCTTTAGGAGTCCCATAACATGTGCTTTCCTCAGATCTTTGGGAACCTTGTGGGAAATAGGCAGCAATTATAGAGCTCAGAAAGCCATTCCTTTGCTTAGCCGAAGTTTTTCAGCTGCTTGGGTGAGATGTTATCAAAGCGTACTGCTTTTTTCTAGGTGGAGTTTAGCAATACCGGTTTCCAGTTCGTTCATGTTGAAGGGGAGAGTGAAACCAGGGTCACCACTATACCTCTTATGGTCTAGTTTGATCTTCATGTTAAGTAAAAGACTTAACACTACTTAAGTACATGCATAGCATATTCTGCACTCCCTTTGGTGCATAAGGGGTCCGGGCCCTGGACCCCCTCCCCCTCGCCCCCTTGAAACAATTTCCCATTGAAATGTTCGTCCATGGTCGTTATGAACTTTAGCATCACATAAAGACTACCCAAAGACAGTACTAATACTGGGCAAGAGGCAAGGCATTAATTCCCATGGGCGCGAAAATGTGCCCATTTTCTTTTTGCTTTTTCTCAGACATTGTTCATCATAAATTAAAACTAATGGTTTGTAGTTAAGAATAGTTATAAGTAGAACCCCAAAAAGTAGGGTTGATACAATTTTAGGATTTTTGATTACACTTTCTCCAGTCATTATATTTTACATCCATTTTACAGTGAAAGGATGGATTCCCGACCTATTTAATGTATTTACACCTCAGCATGTGTAGTTAATGCATATATTACCTTAATTTTCTTATCATTGAGTGATAGTGGCATAAGTCTACATGCATAGGTAAACACCAAGGGTCAAAGGGTTCATATTATGATAAATCAGTGGGGGAAATAAGGGGTCCAATTGGAGGTTGTTTGACAAAGACTCTTGAAACGAAGCTGTCCGAATTCATTTTTTTATCAATGACGTTAGCAATTACAAAATGGCCAAAAATATTATGACTGTTAAAACAGGACGCGCGAAAAACGTAAATACTGGTTCCACATGGCACCCCACCATGTTATTAAAGACTTTAAAGGGACTGAAGGGACTTAAATCGATCTTACGCCTATAGACAAAATTATCCGAAAACTGTCTGCTGCCTTTTGTTTTAACCATGCCATTTGGTGTTAGAAATATGTAACAGATTAATTCTTTAACAAATGAAGATTCATACATTGTATGTTTCACTCTAAGAAATCAAAAGAACCAAAAAGCGTTCTGAGAAGATTGTTCTTCCAGTTAATAAAACCCTCAAAAGATTCCCAACGTGATACAGAACCGGTTTTTGTCCTATAAAGAACCTTTTCTGGTTCTGCAAGTCGCCAAGAACCCTTTATTGAGGTTCAATAAGATAAGTTCTTTATTAAAGAACTTTGAAAGGTTCAGGACAATTGAGGAAACCAAAAAGGTTCTTGAAAAAACCACAAAACAGGTTGTTGATAGAAACGAAATGGTTCTGTGTTTGCTTTAGAACCACTCTTTGGTTCGGTTTAGAGAACCTTTGAAGGGTTCCCCCGAGAGGACCACTTTAAATCATTTCTTCTTAGGTTGTTTTGTCCTGACCGTTCTACGTGAAGCGATATAGAACGGGTTGTGCATCCCGCATTATTTTTGAAGCATGCGACATGTGCAATTGGGACCCAGAACACACCGCTATTGGACTCTCATGAACAATTAATTGTCATTCTTAAAGAGGGTTGTAATAAAGGTAATCTTTGACCTATTTTCCCACCATTGCGTGGTCTAAACATGCCAAGATTTGACTATTACCTAGCAATAATGAACAGTGGAACACAAAAACATAGGCAATGTAGTTGGATCATTTGGAGTAATTCCGTGACCGTGAAGAGCAGAGCATCATTTCTCAGTGGATTTGTCTTCTATGAAGGTTATGAATAAAGTACGGGGTTTTTTTTGCCCTCGAGAAAGTGGGTGCGGAATCCAGGAAGGGGGTAAATTCATAATCTTCAGGGGTCCCTCGACATAAAACAAAAAATGTTTGGATTGCTGTAAAAAGCTTACCATATTCTTGGTCATGTTGCAAGCATTAAAAATGTATAATTTGTACTAAGTACAACGTATGCTTATGGAGATATAAGACAAAAATCGTCAAATGTCAAAGGTCATCACCAAAGGTTAAATCTTTAATATTGCTCCGATTTCTTGAAAAATGGGCTCCATTATTCATCGCAATCCTCCGTGGTGTAAATGGCGTAGTTCAAGTGCGCCGCCTTGCACGGAATAGTGCATTGTGGTACCGGATTCAGGTGTTGGCGTGAGTGGTGGCAGTAGAAGGCCGTAACATGGGCATGTTCTCAAGTAATCAGTGAAGGATAGATTATTCGCAACTTATTCACGTTTTGAAAATGTAGTTTCTATAACATACACTCTAGTTTGGCAGAGGCCTTTGCTTCTATCAGATTTTGGCCAGAAATTATGCTCAAATATATTTGAATATCTCCTGGAGCATATGATGATGATGATGATGATGATGATGATGATGATGATGATTCTTTCCTTAGTGATTTGACTCTTCATTTTCTTTGTGCCAATATTGTTTTCTTTAGGAGCCCCTCTCTAAATTTCGTCGATGGGCCGTGTGGACGACAGAAGCAAACGTAGAAGATAAAGCTGGTTATTTGGATCAACACAACTGATTGAACTGAAATGATATTACTTTTAATGAGGAATTACATCATAGAGGTGATCAAATTACCTTTTTTATGAACATTGGGAAAAGCACTAATTTGGACAACTCCTCCACATGTATATGTAATTGGGGTCTTTAGAAGATGGCTAGCATTGCCTTGTAGTATAAGCTCTCCCAGTCGTTAGGAAACAGTGCTTTTCTCAAAAGAAAAAAGCTTGAAGGCTGGTAGCCAAAAGAGGGTGGAGAATACTGCATGATTCATATCGATGCATATCTCTTGACGGTACATCATCAACACAAGCGATGTATTGATGTTTAAACCCTCATCACTCTAAAAACTGCCTATTCAAATGACTAGATACTCAGTAGTCCAAGGCATGCACACTTAATAGAACTGTAGTCATAAGTACATTTTCTACTCGTATAAATACTCTGTTAATCACCCAAGTTGTAGTTCGTTAGCATTATCTCAATTGTAGCGTGGCACATTTTTGATAAAGGGTCAAGAGTAGTAGTACTGTTATAGCTAGTCAATATTGTTGTTTTCCATTTATTCTCACATATTGGGAGACCCTGAAAGCAACTTGCGATTGCTTATTTTTACATGTTTGGTGTTCGCAGCTTCACAATCTATCAAACTTGTTTCTATCTACGGTAACGTATCGTATAAAACTTTTCCCTGCAAATCTCATTTTTTCAGCGGATCTTATTGGTCATACCATATCAAGGGATTCTTTAGCTTGGAAATCCAGTTCCCATCCGTTTGTACACAATGATTTTGCAACAACGATTATTATGCATTACCACAATCGTATAAAATGGAAGCAAGATAAGGAATCCTACGAATTTTGATCACCCTATATAATTTACATCAAAACAGATAAAAATCTAGATAATCTACAGTCAGCGGCCAGACAGCCCCCGGCTGATTGCCCGTTCTCCTTGGTTCTCCGAGGCCCTTATTGTCCACTACCCCGTATCAAACGGTCAACAAATTCAAATGAAACAACTTTGGCAAAAGGTGTTCTCAAAAGGTGTATCCTCATCAAGTCTCTCTGGGGAACAGCGATTCCAAATCAGTATTGTAAAGTAACAATAATGAAGTACAAGTGATGGATCTGATTAGGGGTTGGGACAGAGTGATGACGCTTTTATATGGTCACAAGCGATTGTTCACTTCATTAAGTAAAAATTGGTTTGCTGAAATATTAAGTCCACTAGCATCAAACGTGTGATCTTTTGCAGAAAATATTGCTACATCATCGGACAGATCACGGCACGCGCGCGCGGGAATTAAAAACTTAGACACGAAAGTATACATTGAAAGAGAGTAGAGCTATCGAGAAGGACTGCCGATGGGAAAAATCTGCTCATTTATTTTTCAAGTAGCTTTATTTTTCTCTCTCACTGGTTGACGTAGCTGTGTAAAGTATTATCAGATTTCTTTAGCGGGCATTGCTCCCAGGCCCAAGGGTACGGGCTTCCGCCGGGCAATAGGGAAGGAAAAACTCGTCAACATAGGACTGGTTTATAAATCCTTAACTGTTCATCAGGCATGCCACACGCAATACTGAACCCCCAAGTGTCTATATTTAGGACACCTCTTTTGCCATATTAAACTAGGATGTGTCCTTGATCGCTGTCTCTGACTCTAACCACAGCACCAATGCTTTAACCTTGACATTGAAACCTTCCTGGACTCCAACTCATCAAACCCAGAGCTGGGCGGTGTAGCCGTAAGCGACGGATATATTGGTCGTACTCACTGACCTGTGACATGCAACAACCTTTCAAAGAATGTACATGCCGCGTACGCTAATTAATTGCTATATTACATACTGTTACATTATGACCAAAGCATTCTTTGATTAGGACAATGCTATGCCCTTTATGAATCAATCGCAATATAAAGTCTATATTTTCTCTTTTGAGGGAGGGCAACAGACAATTAGTGGTCGCACAGAACAATCGAGTGATAACTAACATGACTAATAACTGTACATCATTTTGTCAACTTCCACGGTTGAAGAAGCATGTTCGTGAGGTCAACTTAAAACTTTGCGCAACTATTGAAAGTTGCAACTTAAGACTGCACGTGACCCCTCCCCCTACAATAACGCAATTCTGTGTTCTCGTCATACTTGCGATGCCCCGGGAGCTCGAGCTTAGTATGCGCTACCGCCCAGTTGTGGCTACGATCATGCTGAACTGCACTGTAAATAAATCGACCACCGGACGCGTAACTAAGTGTTCAAAAGGCCAACTGTTAACATTAAAGGTCCCAGGAAATGAGATGATAAACCTACTCCAAATCTTTTAGGGGACATTCCATTCCAATAAACAGGGCCAGAAAAAAGAATACACTACCAGTGACATCATTAGTGAAACTATTGATTTTCAGTCAGTGTCATGAATAGATTCACACCAGTCACCTGGAATTTTCTATTACTCTCTCAAAAATCAATAGCACCCCAATTGATGTCATCACCAACCCAAATATTGAATGCTTTGCAGCCCCTCCTTGTAGACTTGACACAAACCACATAAATTCTATTTGCATTTCCTGGGACCTTTAAGAACAGTAGGTGTTAAAATTTAGCACGCTGTTCTAAATTGTAAAATTCCGCTTACACTATTTCTTGAAGACTATCCGTCAAACCGAGTGTTAAACGATAGAACACTATCATCATCATCATCATCACTACTATATTTCTTTAAAAAATGAGTATTTTACGCTTTTGCACTTTTAAATAGGAGATACTGCTAAACCTTAAAACACATGGAGGTATTTCAAACACAACCAATTCGAACTCATTATTTGAACACTATGCATTCTAAAATGACCACTATATGTGTTCATTTAAATGTCATCCGTGGATTCAAAGGGTGTTATAGATATGCGCACAATTTGTGCACACTTTTATTTACAGTGTACTAATGCGAACTGGCTATTTAAAGCCCTATCCTATGCCACCCATCAGAAAAATAAAACAGAAAAACAAGCAGAAAGAAAGAGGAAAAACACACACAGAAAAGAGACTTCGGCCAAATGTTGTTGAATGCACAAGAGCGTTCTCTTCAGCTATTTTCTACGTGGTGTTTTGAAGAGGCCAGGAGTAAAAGATGACATAGTTTAAACAAGTATACACATATGTTGCGGAAAGAATGGCGACGTAGTATTAAACAAGTGTAATCAGGAATCTTAATCGGGAGGGGAAAATATTTAGGTCAACTGCCGGTAGGTGCTCATTCTACATTAGATGCAACATTAAGCTTTATTGAGACTTTCGCTTTATAAGATGGAGACCAGTTCTAAAACCAAAACATAAAACCTCTCAGTGGAGGAAGAACTTTGGCCTGAATTAATCGTTTGAACAGTACAATTGTTTAAGTCTCATTAAATTTTCATTAATCCTTCTCTAGTCAAATTTTTGAATCGAAAATCTGTGTAGTTTATAACGTTTAACAAAAAATGCCAAATATTAAACATTTGTGATGAAAAAAAAAGTTGCAGCTCCCCCGCCTTATGAGATTTGGTGGTAAAATGTATTTTTCAGTGATTTCGGCCAATTTGTATTACAAAAGGGTATTTTTACAGGAGATTTTCAAACAATTTAAAATACATTAGTGTATAGCGTTGGATAGCGTATAAGTTTTGCGTATCAAGTTCCCATAATTTCTTGTGGTTTCTTTCATTTGAAAATAATTGCAGTAATTAAGATCCGGACCATACATTCATTAATTGTTTATTGTGTGAATAAAAGTTAAGCAGGCCCCTTTCAACTCAGTCACGTGTAAAATAAACGGACGCCTGATGTTCAACAAAGAGACATATTTTAACATCTTTTGCAAAACGTTGAAAGTCGTTCCACTATCTAACATTTTATGTGTCCACATTGGTGTTCCAAGAGAATAGCAGAGCAGCGTTTGAAGGTGGAGTTTCAGTTTGAACATCCAGATTTGAAACATGAACACCATATAGTGAGGTTTTGAGGGTTCGTTTCCCATAACCATTTGAACCCTAGTCTTAAACAGTGAAGCACGTGAAGGTGCACTAACTGCTTCAAAAAAGTTTTCTTATATTTTCAGACTGTTAAATATTCCTACCCTATAATTAAGTGAAACCACCCACCCAACTCTCTGTATATGAGAAGCTGCCACTAAGATAGTGAACATAGCCTTCGGGATCCTATTTTTTAGAGAAAAAACAAAAACAAACCGGTCGCAACGGACGAATGAAATTCAGATCCACATCTGACGTGTTCATTGATTCCGACTTTAAGCCACGTGGTTTGTTTAATGCAACACAACCCAAATGAACAAATGCATGTTTGATGTAAGTTCGTCATCAATTTTTTCAAACTCAGAAGTTCTTCAATACAAGTTCAATGTGTGTTGTCGAACTTTTGGGCATACCCGCGGTGGAAAGACGCTAAAGGATAAAACAACAGTCCACCTTTAACAACCCTCAGGCATTTGATGTTCCAGCCCAATCGTTCCGCCTTATGTCTCCCTAACCAAACCTCCCACATTCTCCTACCCGCCAGCTAGGGGTGAAAATGTCAGTTTTAAGCCAACAAACAAACACCCTACTGGTTGATAAATCAATGGCGCAACCCCCATCGTGCAATTCTACAAATAGTCCCCTTTCGGAATGTCATCGCTAGAGCCCACGCTAAAGCCTACACGTAAACGATGCGACAGTTGCAATGATGAGGGCGATGTCATGTAGTTTCTTCATGTCATTATGGAACTAATAATTCTTTCTTCGTAAGTTCTATCATAACCATACGACCGATTAATATGATTGGCTGAAAATCATGTGAAACTTATCTTTCCGCTACAAACCTTCTTAGTTTCACAACGGTCTCTTGTTTGACAACTTGCAAATAGAAACAATAACCATTCACTACGCAAATTTGTCACTGCACTCAATCGTCTCTTGCACCATTTATGTCGCGTTCATATGTTCCCCTGCCTGCATTGCATTGCAGTAAATTTACTGCAATGTTTCCCGTTCACTTTCCAGCTGCCTCCTCATCGATTTACTGGCATGTCACCCAGTCCCGGGTTGCAGTAGGTTGCGTAAACTTGCGAAGGTTGTCCGTGAAATTGCGTACGGTACTGCACCCCACTGCATCTTGATGCAATCATCATTAAAATAATTTAACTTTCGTTTGCAGTACTGGCATTGCTTGCAGGCAAACACAAACACCCTGCCGAAAAGTGATTGCATAACAATTTTGGTAGAATGCAATTCAGTACTACACTGCACAGCCTTTAAAAATCAAAATTTTTGTGGCGCATTTTGTCATTGCAACACATTCATTCATCACTGCTGCATGCATTCATGCATTCATCAATTCATCGACAAATACATTGCATTTCATCACTGCATGCAGTTGCCACTGCACGATTCCCATCACTGCACCCATTCATCACTGGCATGCATTCAACACTTGCATGGCGTATTTAACTTATTCAATAATCACTGCATGCATTTTTCCACTGCAGACACGCATGCATACGTCTTTGTCCGTATTCATCGCAGCACGCATTCTTCGCTGCAGACATCTCACACATAAGTCCGTTCATACTTCACTGCAATTGCAGTGCAGTGCTGCAAAGCAGCCTACCCAAAATCGTTACTACTCTCTCTGCAGATCACTTGCAGTACTGCAACGCAATGGCAGTACTGCAACGAATTTAAAATTACTATTTTAACTGGCGATGCACCAAGATGCCGTGGGGTGGCAGTCAGTGGGTGCAGTAGTATCCAATTTTCCTGCAATTCCTTCGCAAGTTTACTGCACGTACTGCACCCCTTGACCTGGCAGTGACCTGGGTTGGCTGCAGTAAATCGATTAGGGTGTCACGGGGAATTGACGGAAACATGTAAGTAAATTTACTGCACATCAATGCAGTGGCAGTGGAACGGACCTTTACGCTTGTCACACTTCACGCGTTTGTCACTTGCGCGCGTTTGTCACCTCACCAATTTGCCACTGCAACACAAATTGCACTGGCACGTCCTTGCTCGTTTTCGTCCCTACACGCGCTCGTCACTATAGCAAGGTGTTCATCGGCTGCCAAGGCGTTCATCAGTGCGCCTTTTATAACCGCTGCGTTTCTGGAATGCATTCATCTTTACATTGATCAATCACTGCAAGCATTCTTCACTCCACCTGCATTTTCACCTGTAACGCATTCTCCGCTCCCTTCTGATCTGCATGTATTCACTGCATGCTTACCGACAAGCTGTTAGATGACATCTACAACAACCCTCTCATTTTATATCCCCCTACAACATTCGCCAGGTGATGTTGTAAATAGAATGGTTGGTACATTTTGTGACCCCACTTGTCTGCTCCCCCGTTGAATCAGCAGCCTTGTACGGAATAAAGTGCAGTATCACGTGCACTTTCTTCCGTCAAGGCTGCTAAATTCGACTGGGAGCAGACAAAGTGTGTGCAGAAAATGTACACCCTTAATCACTCAAGTTGGATCGAATTTATTTAATACGAAAAAATTCGTCCCTTGCCCATAGGGCGCCGGCCATTAGACATTATAAGGCTACAGCCTAAGCTAGACCAGACTTATACACACAAATGAAATATGTAGGCTAGTTTTTTAGAAAGTTGAACTATGTTCTCCCTGACAAAATTTATTTGCCCATGGAAATATTCTGAAATATGCTGTATGTAGTGAGAACATAATATAGAAAATATTAACCGACGAAATAAAAATCACATCGACGGAAAGTCAGTTTGAATGTTGTAACTTAAAAGTAGGAGATCTTTTGGAGAGGTTGCAAATTATGCGGTGAGTTGTCAACTTCAAGCACCTCATTGAAGAATTATTTTAGCAAACGCTGTGATGTAGCGTGTTTGTAGTGATTAGTGGAATGTTTGTACTTGAAGTGGGGGGGCGGCATTTTTGAGAGTTAAAATATGGTGAGTTTGTTACCTTCAGAGTCATTAGAAGAGTTTACGTTAAACAATGTGATGTGGTGGTTATGACTGGTGTCCTAACTGTTTACATTTTGAATTAGGCAGGTTGTTCCGAGAGTTTTAAATATGGCGAGTTACCAACAAGAGTCTCATCTTTTTTTTTGTTTGCTTCTCCCAACATTACTTATTACCAATATATCAGATAGTATGGTTCATCAAATACTTTCTGTACTGTGGAGTTGACAACTCGCCATACCATAGATGCATCCCCTTCCCCTCACCTACCCCCCTATACTTTACAGTACAAACCTCCTTTTTATTTCTTCGTATTAACACACCAAACCAGAATGTTTACCAAACACAACTCTTGCGATACTCTGAAATATAACTCCCACATTAAAACTCCCAAAAAGGCCTTCAATTTTTGTAAGGTTTTTCAAACCTCCCCATACATCAACATAAGACGCCACATCCCCAAACTTTACCATATCTAACTCTGCCAATATGAGTAAGCACTCCCATATTTTGACCTCTCTTAATGACTACCCCCACTTTCAAGTACAAACATTCCCAATTCGCCAATAATATAACAATGATCAACTGTTGCCAAACAATGCTCTTAACTATTCCCACCTCCCTGGATTTGATATCTCGCCATATTTTAATGCTCCAAATTTTCCTGTCTGCAATGATGGCAAGCCCACTCAGTGGCTGAAAATGACGAATAAATTAATTCGTATTTTTTATTCCGTCTTATCTACTGGTAATAGTAGCAAATAGGAGGTAGCGAAGAACATCAAGGTCACCGCGAACGCCTATTCTCACGCCTGTGTATTTAAAATAACTCTCCTTTGACAGGTTTTTAGACGTCTGTCGTCTGTCGTCCTGTCCATCGTCCCTCTGACACATGTGGCCCACAAACGAAAATGCCGATTTCAATCCGACTTGGACCGACAGGGGAGAGGATCAGGACTCTCATATGAAGTCATAAGTTACGGGTTACTGTCAAATCCAAAGTCTATAAGTAATATGTACCTTTCCCTCAATAGATAGCGAGAGAGAGAATTTGTTGCTTGGGTGCTCCCTTAATTTTGGTGAGAAGCAAAAAGGGTGTTTTGAGAGTGGTATGTTCTTCAAAATTGCAGGCAAGTGCAAGAATCTCTGGTTGTTTTCAATCACATGTTGTACAGACCCACAGGTCAAAGTTCTTTGGTAGCCAATATACAATTTCAGTCAGTCGGTATGCATATTTTACTTTCTGTATTGATTTAAAATACTGTATTAAGCTGGGACATGCCAGCGTATAAGACTATCCTAAACAAAAAACCACAAACAGTCATTTCCTTCATTTCAATTAATGTGATGACCGTTGCAAGATATTAATTGCAACATGCACTTTAGGCGTGGGTCTCAACGTTGATGACATTAAATAACCTGATCATGAATTTTTTCTATATGTTCAGCCATGTTGTGTTACCGCACAGTACATCGCATGCTTCCCCGAAAATCGTCTGCTATACCCAGAGCATACAAACATCCCTCCTTCAAGAGTGGCCATCCGGGTAGGACTAATAATTACTTTGCCATGGCAGTAAATACCGATTTTTCATCGTATGGGTGGGTTAGGCAGAGACGATGGCGGTAAAACCACAAAGTCGAAAATTTTCACGGCCTCCCAGGCGGCAAAGTAATCATGATCCCCAGTGCCCCCTCCCGAACATACCCCCGTAAAGAAGTCATCTAATAAATCACAACCCCTTCCGATTAATCAAGAGTTGTATTATTAATGAGCATTGAAGACTTGCGAAGGCGGAAAAGGTCGCTCTTTTTGCAGAGAAGGGGCCACCCGGCCTTTGACCTGGGGCTTCAGACATCATTTCTATGCTGACGGAGGTTCTTTACTGTCCTTAGCTAAAAAAGCCGAATTCAACAGGACTATGTTTAGCCATTTTCTCTACCAAATAGCAAAATACCTCAATAGAATAATCTTCATGTTCGCGCAGCTGCTTGACATGTGGAACCTTAACCTCAAGTAGACTTTCATATCAAATCATACGCACCAATAAATATTGATATAATCTGGTAGGCACAGAGTTAGGCCCGCCAACACTGTTAGCCAAATAACTTTGGCGTCTATTGGTAAAGCTTCCCCGGTAAATTTCTAGCTACCTATGGACTGATTTAGTCTTGTCACAAGGCCGGACGTACCCAAATGGATCGGTGTTCATCAACTGTTTCCATGTTTGCTCCTACAAGGGCGAAGCAATTTCTGCAAAGTGACATTCTTGTCACAGAGCGTTACAACACATCCCGGTGGGTAATTACAAAGTTAATATTTTTTCCCACTGAAATGTTGATCAGATTAAAATAACGAATTCCACGTATCTAAACTCTGATATGAATATCATAATTTTTGAGTCCCTTTATCTTATTGACTTACACGCAGATTTCTGACATTCCGAAAACAGAGGTAAGTTGAATCTCCGGGTGTTGTATACCTCCCGAATCCTGTAGATTTTTGTGGTTGTTATTAATGCCACAAACACAGACCACCGTCAGACAGATGTTTATATTATTGTCATGATTGTGCGAATCCTTCTATTAACAGATTTCACGTCAGACTTATGTCTAGATGGGGTCGAAAAGAGGACAGTGAACTTGCACTTTATTATCATTGAATACCACCAGATCCCCCTTACCAATTACTATTCTTTATACTTCTTATTAGTTCGAGGAAATTCCATTTCTAATAAAAATTGGATAATTTACATTTGCAATTGGATGAAATACCATTATAGGTTATATCCCAGATTATTGCACCATAACCGCCATGGACCACATTAACAAGTATACGTCAACTTATATTTTAGCTGATGACTTAAAAATGTTACCCTTCCTTGCTTTTCAACTTGGATTGAGGTCAATGAGGTTAATATGTGGACAGCCTATGTTTTTAAGACCTTTACCATACCTTAATAGACAAGGTGGACATCACGGGGTTGAACACCACTTGGGTTATTATCATGATGCCAGTTGAACCTTGAAGCAGAGGTCAAGTTTACACCGTTGGACTATTACGGTGTCTTTTATCCTACCCCACACCCACCCAATCACACATGGACACACGTGGGCGTCACATAGAGTAATGTGAACACCACATGAATAATGTATGACCTTATCATGATCGTGAAACAATTCAAACTTGAAAAAAATCATTAAACCAAGTATATAGGCTGTTATCGATTTAAACTTCGCCTTGCCCGGTAAGTCCACATGGCCATCACTGGATTCCTCCCATTGACATCGAATATACAACATCTGGATCACATGGACCGCCCCACATGCATTTATATGAGACCATTCACACTTAGCAATGCCGGCTGTTAGCGATCAATTTGAATCGGTTGGTATTCGAGATGATCATATAAGACATCGTTATCGCCTCCAAAGATGCAACGAAATAGGGGATGTGTACTGCCGGTGTACACCATGATTCGTTCTACGCCTTACTCCTTTGATTCTCGGCTGCTAGGAAAACTGTGATAACGTAATATGCAATACAATTATGCATTTTTTTAACATTTACTTTTACCAAGGTTTTCATGCCATATCCAGGCTGTTTGGTCCCTGAACCATATCAAAATGGTCACAGGGCATGTACGTAGTAATATTAAAACTTTGAAATTAAGAACTTGGTTAATGACCTTGAAATTCTCCTTAAATTAAAGACATATCACTGACATATCACTGACATATCACTGAACCTTATCTTTTAAAAGAGTGATTATACGCCATTTGAGAGTCAAAGTAAACAAATTATTGTGAATTTTACGAATAGCACCAGAATTATTGCTGGTATATTTAAAATTGTTTGCTTTGCTGTATCCACGGAATAAGTTGTTTTGACTCGTTGTTGGTTTCAATTCAAATGTGATAGATTTTTTTCTAATTGATCTTCACCTATCTAAAAAGCAATGGTTGGAGGTAAATTAAAATATACATTGTTCAGTTTCGGAAGCAGAACAATTGAGCATGTACCTGGGCATACATTTTACATTGGACATTGCTGCTATTCTGTCCAAGAAGATACAGCTCTCAAAATGCGTTTACTTATCGTAAGTGTCCATGTAACCAGCCTCGATTGGTATTGGATGTGCAGGTAAAACCCAAGTCATGGTGCAGTGGTATTCCTATATGACTCTTATATCATCTTATCTGAAGAGTCATACCGCTAAATAAGAATCGGGCTTAAAATATATTGCTGAACTTGCAGTGGTGCCATCAATCTTGTGCCTATATTGTATTTAATATTGTATTTAAACTTAAATTTGAATTACCTTTTTTCAACAAAAAAAAATAAGGGCAAGAGTCAGAAGTACAAATACATATCTGTGTCTGTGTCTATATTGTTGTTTTTAAATAACTCAAATTTAACCCATGAATTACCTTTCTTAAAAAACGAAGGGCCAGGGAAACATGGGAAAGAATTACAAATATATATCTGTGTCTATATTGCGGCATTTTAAATAATTCAAATTTGACCCATTGATTACCTTTGCTCGAGAGCCAGAGAAAAAATTATATTATTTCGAATCCAAGAATATTAGCGAAACAAAGAATATTAGATAATTATATTTTGTAATCCTCGAAAGATTCTCACATTTTGCTTGTTTGATTTTCTGACATTTAACCCTGTGTGTGACCTTTGACCATTTTGAAGAGGTTCCTTATATCAGATAAGCCGCCTTGAAAATTATCTCTCTTAGATTGATTGCAATTTTCGGCAACTTAGAAATTTGCCCCCCCCAAAATTTTGGCACTTCCGAATGGTGTATGACCACCAAAATCGGCACAAATGTAGGTTTTATAATGCTCTGCAACTTAATGGGAGGGATTTTTGATATCTGTCTTACTTTTTGATTTATAAGCCTTATTATACATGCGAACAAAGACGGCAAGCAAAATGCAGCAGAGATCCATCATTGGGAGGCGTAGCAGCCGGTGCTCGCCTTTACCAATCACGGTCCGGGTTCGACTCATTACAGAGCCACTACCGAGCCAGTGTTCTACGTGACTTTGGGCGCCGATCCATTCTCATCCTCGCAGTTTTTCTCCGAGAACGTCGATTTCCTCCTGCAGATAAAATTGGACTTCTTTATCATTCTTCTTTTTGAATTCATTTTTCTAGATTTACTCATTGCATTGTAGAAACTTTAGACGCTCCACAGCGGTGGATATCTGAGCGCATTATAAAATAGATTAATGCGAGTGTGTCATTGTCAACTTGACAACAGTGTTAAAGGAATGCCAATATTGAAGTATACTCTTTCGGGCCTCTGTCACTGATATTGAGGAGGAAATGTTTCCGTATACGCGTAATGTATGGAATCAAGAAGAGCTTGCCAGATAGTATCATTGTAAGTCTAAATGAAAACTAGATGTTCTAAAAAGCACAGATATGCTATTGGTTTAAGTTCATTTTCTTTTTAATTCAAAATACAAATATTCTACAATGATAATGCAGTATGTATATTGCCTTTACTTCATCTTGCCAATTAGATTTAACGAGCACTTTCTTTGTAGAATGTATATCGAAGTAGCCTTATGTCACATACATGTATCATATAACATAATCCAATCCCGTTGTTAATAAACTTCTCAATTTTATAGAATATCTTACTTTAACAATCAATGTATGGACATGATAACATGCATGTGATTCTCTCTCACCTGTAGCCGGCCGTCCGGGCAAAACACACAATGCCCGCCGCTGAATATGACAAGTATATTTGCCAAATATATGGATACGACACCGTTAGTAAACATCCCACTAAAGGAAATCTAGAAAATCAATTTTTGTCAGGCGCATTGATACTCTGATATTATACTATGTTTAATAATGATCGCTGGAGTATGATGCTCGTCCACCCATACCCTCTGGTATGTAATCTATCTCAGTAGGTCGCACCCCTACTATATGTATAGCTGTAGTTCGGCAGTCCCCTATGGTTATAATGTGTATATTAGCTTTATGATCAGACTATGATGTGCTCAGAAAAGATAATGTTATGAAAATATTGCCTTTGTTGTCTTTCCCCAAATGTCTATCAACTGGTGTACGTGTATTTGATACTACCTGTAGGATTTATCATATGAATTGTAAAATCCCTGTTGTATGAACCTCTTGTATCCACGGAATACAGAATTCGTCCTCATAGAATACTGGCGGTGGTCAATGTACCTGGATTGAAACGGCTCAAGGAAATTGGGCTTCTTCTGTTTCCTGGCTGTCTTGTTTTTGAGAACTGGATAATTATTCTACAAACCAACTAAAAGCAACTTTGAAAAAAGATCTATAGAAAGCTACTCTATTTTCACGAATGGCTGGTTAATTGTTTAAATTGCGCCATCTCGTCAAGCTATGTCAGTGATCCGTCCATTTATATGTTCCATTTCAAATGCATTGCCCAGTGGACGGCTCTACCTGAATATTCCACAGAATGCTATGTTAAATTCCATATGAAGTTACTAAATGGGCTATTCCATTTTCACTCTATACTCCCCCTGTGGTAGACTTAAACAGGTTTTTTCAACAAGGGGAGTGTGGATTTGAAATGAAGTTACGCAATGAGCTCTTCCATTTGAAGTCTATAGCCCTGTGAAAAACTACCTAAATCTTTCAATGCGGTGATGTAGCTTTCGAATAACCCATTACAAACGACCACATAACATGCAAAATATCCGATTCATTTTTGGAAAAAATTCTCACAGATTTTACTTATTTTCCAGGAATTACTTTACATTCCTTGTTTAGGATTTACCATGGATTGCACCACACTTCCCATTCACATATTAGTGACTAAAAGGTCAAATAAAAGCAACATTTCTCAACAACGCCAAATTTCTTCGTGAAAATAAGGTATCATTTAGACAATGGTGTTATCTGTGTTTTTATTACATTCGCTCGTTAACAAATTTAAATTTAAATTCAAGCAACATAATGTAAAATTTTAATAACAATTCAGGTAAATAACCCCCATATAATAGGCTGTTTGATAAATTAGTCATCATTAATCACAAATAATAAAAGAGATACTTGCTTATTAAAGTCGGTTCACTTCAAGGTGTCTGATAAAGTGCGTTGCGTTAGCACAAAAGGAGACATTTGTCAAAATAAACTCCTAAGGTAAACATACTATCGTAGTTCTAGTGTATTTGCCACAATTTAGAATTTCTTCTGACAATATTGTGTGCAATACAAGTGGCAATTTAGTTAAATGGTGGCCTGTCTACACTATATTGAATAGACTATAGACCTTGAGAAGTATTCAGTAACGACTTAAAATATTTAAAAAGAACAAGTAGATCTTTGTTACAAGTGACTATGAACTACGTACAGCAGCGTTCCAAATAAATATTCAATAGAAAGAGGAAGAAGGTAACTTGTAGACACTTGCCGTGTAGTAGACGGTGTGTGATACCTTTCAATGGTCGTTTGTCACATCCGTGGTAGACATATCATCAGCCCACGTTGTCGATCTTACACCTTGTGTTTCAGTGTTTATCTTTGTATTTGAAGTTGATTTTACATTCTGTTCACACTTAACATATTTTCCTTCCAGAACAATGTGTGAGCAGTATTGAACTACTGTCTGTGATATTTAGGTAGGTTAAAGGTTATGTATTAAAACTATTCATTTTAAAAAGGATCAATCTGTTGTTTCATTTTAATAGGCCCTATGTGTACTAAAGTAAGAGTTTTTGTTTTTCAAGGAATCCCATATTTCATCTAAAGCTGATTCATGACGCAATGATTATCAATAAATTATAGAATTCATGAGGTAATGATTTGAATTAATGCATCGTCATACTTAATGCTTTTTTGTTTCTCAAACGTTAGATGCTATTGTAAAAGTAAATAATCTTGCAGTCTACATATCTACATGTCCAACATACGCATGTATGACTGAAACTATGGAATTACCATCAGTGATTTTCTTCAAAATCTAAAAACAAACACCGCCCTCTCAGTATTTTCGGTTGAAGTTTATTTTCTTTTCATTGTATTCAGTGGAAATTGTTGTAGTAAAGCCTCCTCGACTAAGCAGGAAAAAAAACATTTTTAAACACGGGCGTGGTTTGTAAAAATGAAAGTTGGAATCCCAATCTTTTTTGTCAATGTATAGTCTGTAATAGTAGGTTGGGTTCGGTGTATGTAAGGTATTACATACTCTTAGTACAAGGGGTAGTGTTCAGGGATCGTGGGTTAGGGTTTATAAGTTATAGTTACGTTAACATTTCTGATTAACGTGTATAGGGTTATAGTTTTATTGTAACGTACTGATACATACGGCAGCTTCGGATTTTGTATTTGCTAAAAATTGTTAAAAACCTTTAAATGCAAAAGCTGACATATCAAATTGGAAAACAAATGACCGATTGTGGCTTTAACCAAATGAAACCAAAAGCCGGTGTTCTTACATCTAACAGAGAAGAAATATTTAATCTATGCTCTGCACTGTTCAATCAGAAAAAAAACAACCATCAATTCACAGACTCGATTAATCAAGAATCGCTAACAGTAGAACTGTCAAAGGAAATTAAGCAACCTGCATTGGCACCTAACAAGCAGTAAACATTTAGATGAATTGCATAATCGTATACTCGACGACGAAAAAGACATCCAGAATTTGGACAAAAACAGAGCCCCCCCCCCTTCCATACAAGGAAGGCGATAAAGCAAACATTAAGAAATATAGGCCTATAAAGTCTCATATAACGTTTTTGCAACAATAGTACAAAATAGAATCTAGATTAAAACCCACCTATGGATAAGGATGACCTTCATTAAGATATTTGTTTCTTCAACTATAAACCACACTTACATTCATTAATAAAGATGTATAGATCGAGAAGTAAAGAAAAGGCTACAACTTCTAAAATATTTACAGCTATATGGATGAAGTATTTAAAAATCAGATCTTAGAAGAAACAAATATTGACGAATAATGGCTAACTGAATCTCTTGAACAATGAGAGCAAGGCGCTATGCTTTAAGATAAAGTGACACAAATAGGTCCATTGAAGTCAAAATAAACCGATAGAAATAGTAGAAAGCTACATTTAACTGGGCCATGCAGAAGGTGAAAATGGAAGACAACGTAAATGATAAAGTTATGATCCCAGTCAAAGCTGGATGGAGATGCGTTGGTACTTGTCAATACAAAGATTGTAAGATAACTACGGTATTGAAAAACCTACAATGCATGTGTCCTATACCAACCATGACTTTGAAGTGATAAAACCTGATCAAAAACGAAAATAGCTAAACAAAACTTAAAAGAGCAATGGAAAGACAAATAGATCCAAGAAGCTAAATGAAGATGGGCAGGCCACATTGCAAGTAGAGATAACAACAGGTGGACTAATATCATCATGAATATGGTAACGACCGGACGTAAGAAAAATAGGGGGGCAAGACGTACACTGCAAAATGACACATTAGAACCACATAGGCAAGGAAAGCAAAGAAAAAAGCAAAAAGAAGAAAATGTTGGTACCGGGAGAGGGCTACATCCGACCAGCAGAAACTCTGCAGTCAGAAACTGCAGAGTGGTCTTACGATCTGCGATCTGGCCAGAAAAATATTATCTGACATAGATTCGAGCCATGGCGGTGTTGTTCTTATTTCTAGAAAGGGGATGACTCCAGGAATCCAAAATAATTATCCAAAATTTTACTAGTCTCAAGATACTTTAAGCTGGGATAAATATACTACTCTCTGAATTTCTTTTAAATTAAATTTAATCTAATAGATATATTTCAATGTATTTTGATTTAATTTTTTAATCTAACCTTGAGTTTTTCCCTGAGAGCAATCCAATTAGATTGATTTTTAATCTAAGATATTTAGAGAATACAGGGATTTGAAACTCTGCTACACTACAGCGTTATTCTTATGTACCAAGAATGCCCGTAATATTTAAAAAAATGCGTATTTTAAGTAAAATATAATTTTTAAAATATCAGAGTACATCATTAATATTATTTTAACGCAATTTTATGTTTTCATTCATTCGAATGCTATATTGATGCAAAATAACAGCTTGCAAAATTAATTATTCAGAAATGCAGGTTGAAAATTTCCCAGAATGTAACTGGATTGAATGCAAGTTTGTAAGTTATTTTCTCATGATTGGAAATAATTATGTACAATATTTATTGAAACCATCATGTTCAAGTGGTGTTAAACTAACAAATGGTATGCATTATAAAATTATAAATCCTCAAAATATATCTTCAACTATTCGGTTTGTTGGTATTTGATGCATTCTGGCTAATTCAGGAGCCACGCCAATGGGCGGTTAAGTTAGATTGCTTACATTGTTTAAGTTATCGGCTTATCCAGAAGGGAGAATATCTTTTTAAGAGCAATTCGATTTCAAACTATTAAGTATCCGCGAGCAATTAAATGTTGTAATATGAAATGGAAATAGTTACTATGATACTTTTTCTCATCTCACATACGCCTCCGTGGCAAATAGGATAGGTTTATTCAAATCAATTCATATTATTGTGCATTCATTAACTTTATAATAAAATACTACGTTAATTGAATGATCAAACCCTTCGTCGATTCCAGCTTTGATATTACAATATGAAAGAACAAGACGGATCAACCAAAGAATGCTTTGGATCAACGACTTCTCCAACTGCAAGGTCTTTATGTATTAATACCAAAGCGAACAACGGTGTTCCATGGACTCAATTTTTGTTCTATTTTTTGTGATATCATTCCAACGGATTTTTAAGGGCTTTGATTTTATCTAACTGCCAGCCTTTTCCATACGCTTCTGTTGAAAACAAATGAAATCCGAAGATAATTAGGTTATAGGCCCCAAATAACCCCCTTGTCCACCAATGAGGGTGTCAGTTAAAAAAATAAAAATGACAAACACCTGTAACTGTAAATGTGGTTCTATTTGTGTATGCCCATATGAATGTACTTAAGCCATAAATAACAAAAGAAAACCCTTAACCCCTTATGTGCTGATAACTACCGTTTTCCTTTAACGTATGGGAAATTTGAGTGGTAGTAACTGAATTCTCTTAAGAATACAAGGATGACAATGTTTTTGTTCTATATGTGTAAATTGTTTTAGAACATAATTATACCAGTAAGTTTCCATACCACATTTTGCAAAGGCCAGGACTCGACACTTTTAGTTCTATTTTGACACATATCGAAACTATGCCATAATTTGTGATGGAACTCAATTTTTTGTCACTTGCTTATATTGTCATGGAATCCCCTGTAAGTGGTATTAATTTTATTCAAAACCTCCTTTGCAAAAGTGGGTTTTCTGAGGTTAGGTCCATGGAATTCCCCTTGTTCACCAACGGACGAAAAAGGCAAGCTAAAAGAGTCATAACGTATAGGTCACAACGCGTTGCTTTTTTAGCAACGCGATGCTTTCAGAAAACAACGCGTTGCTTCAGAAAAGTAAAAAAGCAACGCCTTGCTTTCAGACAGTACTTAAAACAACTCGTTGCTTTTTCACTTTCCTGATTGGATGACTTAGCAACTCGCTGCTTTTCACTTTTCTGATTGGTTGGCTTAGCAACGCGTTGCTTTTTCACTTTTCTTATTGCTTTCTGAAAGCAACGTGTTGCTAAGAAAGCAACGCGTTGTGACCAATACGTTATGACCCTTTTAGCTTGCCATAGACGTACGAGAGACCTTGTCCACTTAAATGCTAAGAAACGACATAGTATATGCATAATATGTAATTTTTTGATTCTCTTTGTAACCTGAACATACCATGTGGAATCAAGCGCAGATACCACTTTCTTTCTTGTCTTAAACAAACATATCATATCATTTGATGTTACATTTGTGGTTTACATAGCAGAAATCTCGCTGAGGAGGAGAGTGGAGAGAGTGAATCCTCACATCATCCCTTTCCAGAATTTGTATCTGGTTGTAAGATTCTCTCTATAAATATGTGAAACTCAATATTTCTCGTTCTACAAGCATAATATAATTTGTTATTTTTTTGTTTGGCAGTCAAATTGTTTGCATTCTGGTACAAATACAACTTGATTCAGGACATCTGACCCTTCTAAAATTTTGTCTATGCAGCTTTTCGCCTCTCCCCACTACTCCCCAAGATTCTCAAGAAGAATTTTCAGATTTTCAACGATCTCGCAGATTGATATGACTCTAAAAGAGCCATAAGGAACACCCTTTTCACTCCAAATAAATTTCCCCCTATTTAATCGTATATATTTATATTCATAGGTAAATATATTGTTACCATAGGTAAATGTATTGTTACCATAGGTAAATGTACTGTTACCATAGGTAAATGTATTGTTACCATAGGTAAATGTACTGTTACCATAGGTAAATGTATTGCTACCATAGGTAAATGTATTGTTACCATAGGTAAATGTATTGTTACCATAGGTAAATGTATTGTTACCATAAGTAAATGTATTGTTACCATAGGGAAATATATTGTTACCATAGGGAAATGTATTGTTACCATAGGGAAATGTATTGTTACCATAGGGAAATGTATTGCTACCCTAAATTTGATACTTTTATCCTGCATGATAGTTTCGTTACAGTGCAGTCCAAGTGATGTGTGTGACTTGTTTGTTTGAGCTGATATTAAAGGTCCTGAGTACTTGAATACTTATACCTACCTTTTTGTTCCCTGTATTCTAGTATAAGAAATGATATTATTGGATATTTTCGTCAAGGATTTTGAAAGAAATAAGAAAGACCAACAAGCAGAGGTGAGTGATATCAAAATGCTTACGCATTGTGATTTTATTCATACTCATTGTGTATCAGTGGATCACAAATATTTCAATCCTTATCACAAGCAATTTTAAAGCTGCACAACCTAACCTTGATCATTAATGATTCTTAAAGAGGGACTCCGGAGAGAGAAATTAAGAATGTTCATAGTAGATACGGGTGTATTGGACCAAACCAGAAAGACTGAGCATCAGAGGATATCGGATTGTGAAAAAATAAATATTATAACTGGGAACGAAATAGATTAATATGGCAGTGACGTCACATCGTATTTTTGCTGGGTCTCAAAACGGGACGACTCGCAACATCAAAAACAATGGGGACGAAATAGAGCTATATGGCAGTGACGATACCTACGATTACCAAACAAAAATTGTTATTTCTTCACAACCCGATATCCTCTGATACTCAGTATTTCTGGTTTGGTCCATTACACCCATATCTACTATGAACCTTCTTAATTTTTTCACTCCGGAGTCCCTCTTTAAAGGTGCCCCACCCGATTACAACATATATTTTTCTCTGTTTCGGAGGGCCGTCACGAACATGCTTTAATTCCAAAATTTCAATTGGATCTGACAAACCATTTTAATATGAGCGATAATTTTGTCTATTACAATAGCCCATAGAGTACTGTACAAACTATTTTCAGGTTACCGTAAGCAAACCATATTTTAGCCTGTAGCATCATAACGGGAAAGAAGTCAGTCAAAATATGTTGCAGTTGACATGAGAAAATACAAGCTTTCTAATGGTACCAAAATCTCAGGTTTGATGGTGTAAAAGGTAGGGTCGAGGCTGATGAAATAGTGTTTAGTTATCCAAGTATGTTTAATTGCTAAGCACAAATCCCAATGTACACTGGATAGAATATATATGTTGATGAAAATATCGATGTGCTTGGGAATTAAATTGGTGTTAAGATCGTTGTTTAAACCCTAAACACTAAATTTACAATTCTCGCTGAAAGGTTTACATAGTTCGTTTATCGTTACACATGTCCATAATTAACAAAACAGTATAAGGATTGTATATAAACTCACTCCCGACTTCAGTGATATAAATGTTCATTTCATAGAAAGGAATGACAAGGTTGAAAGTCCTCCAACTACGCTTATAGCTTTCAGAATCTCCACCATTTCATTATTTCTCAAAATTACATTTAATCAAACTAGGTCGGCTAAGTGTCATTAGCAATTAAAACAATGAACAATACTTGATTTACATTTTATCTTTTTGTTCGGTTTTATGTTATTCAAATGAACATTTTCGGGGCTCCTTTTTAATTTAACCATGCTCAATATTACAGTGCCTAATGGAAAAATGTAACTTAAGACAATGGTGTACTCAGTGGCTAGTGTGTTGCATGAACATCGTTACATATGGGAAGATTGATGTATATCAATACAAAGGCTATTACGCTACAAATAGCCACATTGCCACGTTATCAATACGTAGTTGCAATGACAAGCGGATTTGGTGGGCCTCAATAGGTGGGTTTCAACTCATTGTTTCATATGGTGGTTTACGAATACAAAATTTCCATACGTGTGATTTGTTTGTTTTTAAACAAGTAGTAATTGTATAATAGCATCATTTAAGTCCAATTCAACGGATCATCAGTGTTATTGGTAAACTAAATATGAAAACAGGAAGTTTTGAACTTCAAATCACACATGTGAAAAATAACAGAACGACATGTAATTATTTACATAGGTCTATAGTGTACAAATCATTTATATCTGAAAGACGCACTTTAAATAACCATGGTTACCATGTACTTTCCTTTTGTGTTGGACGTCAGTTTGTTACCATTTGCGAATGAGATTAATATCCCCATGTCTGATTGACAAAAAATTGTTCTGAAAACACGTCATTGCCCCTAGGGCATGTAGTAATGGCATAGCGTCACGTGATTTAAACATGTGACACACTACTATACCACTCGCCTTTGTTTAACAGCGGCACGCTGAAGTAACATACAAATGACATTACTTAAAAAATGTATCACCAAAAGTAAAATATTTTGTTTTAGCTTACTTTGGACTACACACTAACATTTAATATCTACATATTTTATTATTTCAATCTCAGTTCTGTATATTATAATCACTCTTCATAAAATTATTTCATCTTCTGTTAACAACAATAATTTCCAAACGGCAAAAACGCACGGAAGCACAATACATTTTACATCTTTGTACAATTTGTTGTGTACTTATGGTGTTTTTTGTTCTTTCAGACGACACGGAATATAATATGCGCTTACATTTACCATAGAGTACCATATTTACAAAACCTGCTAACACAGGTAATTATCGTATAATATATTAGCTACAACAGCCTTTATTATCAAATAGTATTTACCACTCAGAGACATAAAACATTGAAGTACAAGTATACGACGCCAAAATAGCACGCTTGTTAAAACACAGTTCGCAAAAAAGCAATCCATATTTTAAAGGGAATATTCAAATAACGACGCCTGAAGCTAGTAGTATTAATATGCAACAGTTTTGTTCAATAATATATATTATTCTCGTGAATATAATAGTCGGGGATGATTGTAGAAAGATCGGAATATAGTGGAGAAGAAGGGCCGGGACAGCTGTCTCGTGTCCCTCGTGGGTTTTCTTAATGCTTCTTCCTTGAGCATCCTCCCCATTTGCCACTTTCTCTCTTTTCTCTTTTTTCCTTATCATCTCAGCGCAGAATCATCATACAACCATAAAACAACATGTTTAAATCCATCTGCACAAGGCGATTTAGAGATGAGATCTTGAAAGGGGAAAAGGGGACAGGTAGATTGAGATTTGCTTTTGTTGTGAGTTGAATAGATTAGATGGAGGAGTTTAAAGGGTCTGTTTATAGTTAAATGATATCACTACCAACCCCTGGGATTGTAATAGCTACATTAATAGAGCAAGGATATGCAATACAAAACGGCAAAAGAGACCACAAGCTTTATAATAGTTACTGACAAACATGGCAAGCTTATAATAGGCAAGAAAAATACCTGACTTTCCATACTTTAAAAGTATTTCATAAAATTGAAGAAAGAAAAAAAAATCTTACATTAAACACTTGGTTCCAGATCTTACAAAATGTCTTGACACTTGTATTTGGTGAGGTATGTCCGCGAGCAACACATGAGAAAGGTTTTATTAACATACTGACCACATGGTTGGGAAGAATACAGAATCAGCCGTATATATTTTTACTCGATAGGGAATTTGAAACTGGTTGAGTTAATATCCCGGTAGCTCGATATTGATGTAGCTGTGGTCAGTGCGTTTTACTTGTAACAATTTCATTACCGTATGACTGTCGCTAGATGGTGTTATTGATTTTCTTTGGCAAGGCTGAACGTGCCGCGAAAATAACACATTGAGACGCGGTGTTCATTGTCCTAACTATATGGTCTGTATGATTAGTCAGGGAATTAAACCAGAAATGAGTGAAAAGGAGAATCTTGACAAAATCTTCGATATTTCAGCCAGGCGCCTTTATACTTCTTCAAATTGTAATTCTTTTCCTTTTTTAAATCAAAAATGGGTAATTATTTGCAATTAGTGGTCGTTTTTTAATTTGTGTAATTTATTTTTTCAGAAATAGGCGGATCTAGTTAGCATATCAAGGCTTAATGACACTAGCCTGTTCATAACCCCTCCTCACACAGATCGGGTACGCCATTGAAATTACACCACTTTGATTCGGGTTCAATAACTTCTGGAACACAAGATCCATTATGTGGCTCTATTCAAGAAGTCCAAAATAATTATTATTACTTATTTAAGTTATTGTGTTGATAATTATGGCATTCTTTATCAACAATACCTTTTGCATTGATATCTTTGCCGAAAAGGAAACAGGTCTGTGATCACAAATGCAAGGGATAGGTGAATGATTTTGAATATAATGTAAATAATTTTGGTCTACGTGAAATTTGCCAACTTTCCCATTGTCGGTATGATCGCCTCACTGCAAATTAAACTATTAAATCAACTTGATTTCTATAGATAACCCAAACTGCGTAAACTACATTTCCCCTTAGCCAATAAACATAATACGAGCACTTTATAAGTAATAAATATATACACATGTGCTTTATCCTTTATGAAATAATAACATAATGCACAGGTTCTAAGATAAATTCCCTGAAAAAAGTACGAAAAAGAACCCCCTGAGATGTGGTGAAATAATAACATTCAGATAAAACTTTGAATAGCATTTGTGTTTCATGTTTTGTTTATATTAAACTCCTTGTTGGTTTGGGGTTTATTGATTGATATCCACAAACTAGTAAGAGTAGTAGTAATAGTAATAGTCTGTTCATAAAAATGTCATAATGTTGAAAACGAACTGGCCAAAATCTAGCACCTTTCTTTCAACAATTATGTACTTATAATTAAATCTGTGAAGAATGTCATTAGCCCAAATTAGACAGGCGATCAGAGTAAAGACCGTCTAAAAACTATATAATATCACGTAAAGTTAGAACGTCCACTGTAGATAACAAACAAAATACATACATCTGCTTTGGTTTTGCTGGTGGGTTGTCAGCTTAAGTGTTCAAAGATGTAACAAAACATGGATCTGTTTTGCATTACATATACATGGAAGTTAAAGAAAACATTTTAACAGCATTTCGACCTCAATAATAGAGATATAGTTTTACAATAATTGATAACATAGATCTGGCGAAGTAAAGGCCTATACATGAGCAAGTCATTTGCAAATATAAATTGAGAAACGCATCTGACACAGGTGACTTTAAAAGAGGTAGGTATATCTTCATAAGGAAATAACCAGCCCAATTTATATATGGTGAAAAAGAAAGATGTATATAATTATATAAATCATGTCCACGATTTCAAGTCAAATCTTGTGTTGTAAACTTTTGGTATTTAATGCCGTATCATTCAATAAAAATATACACTTCGGCTTAATTGAATATAAATTCTGCATGAATACATTTTACGGGCCTATCTATAAAACATTTATTATTAAACTTATGAACTTCAACATACGCCATTTTGAAACTTTTGTTAGAATTATCTTGCATTCAGTGTTTTGTCAGAAAATATGAAATTATACTCAAGAAGTTTTTTCAATGAAAAAAATGCCTCAAAGGTTGATATTTTTTGTTTTTAGAAAATCTAGAAACTAAATCCAATGTCAGTATGAAATGTGATCACGTGGTAGTGCATTAATTTCATTTACAAGTGTTGCTAACAATTGAAGGCATACACGACAAATCATCGCTGACACACAAAATGGCGGATATTTCTGTTTCCGGATACTTTACACGTTCCAATATGAACCTTGGATTTTGACATGTAACTTGCCTAAAGGATGACAAATACAAATGTATTTTCTATCTTTAATTGCATTGGAGAAGATAGTTCTTAGCCGCCTATTGAGGCAATTTTGACACTTGTTCCCACCTGTCGGGGCTTATCGGGGCGTCTCCTTTGGATGTCTGAGGGCGTCTCCGTTCATGGTTGTTCAGCAGGATGCGGGTTTGGTTTCCTGGTGCGAGCTACTCGTCGCTGGTGGCGCGGAAACATTGCTAACAGGAGTAGAAGGTAATGATGACGAAGTATCTTCACTTCCTGCATCTATAACACTGGGGCTATTCTCAGATTCACTGCTGCTGGGGGCAGTGACACGGTTGCTGTTACTCCCATTGTTACTACTACTGTTACTAGAAGAACTGCTGCTGCTAGTGTTATTGGTGGTAGCGCCAGTGTTGCCGTTTTTCTTGGCGTTGGCGTTGTTAGTGTTGTTGCCGTTGTTATGTGTTTTCACATGTTTACTAAGATGATCACTACGCATGAAACGTTTGTTACATGTAGGACATGCGAAGCGTTTTTCGCCCGTGTGCGTGCGCAAGTGCCTCTGTAGTTCATCGGATCTTGTGAAGCGCTTGCCACAAAACAACCAGTTACAAACAAATGGGCGCTCTCCCGTATGCCACCGCAAGTGAGCTTTCAGATGAGAGGTTTTCCCGTAAACCTTCCCGCATCCAGGTATATGACAACTATGTACGTTCTTTTTCCTTATCGGTTGTCCCGCCGCCGCTAACCTTTCATTTTCTTGACAGTTAGGACAGTCACATGTTGCGCGTCCCGCGTATCTTCTGTTAGCGCGGGATGCTAAAGAAAGTCCAGTAAACCCAGGAGCAAAAAATGGTGATCTTGGAAAGCCCATAAAATCATAACCAGGTGGTAACAAGGTTCCTAAACTGTCCTGTGTGCAAGGAAATATAGGTGGGTGAGTAGGTAAGAAGGGGTTAGGCGTAGTTGGAGAAGCAAGTGCAGTGTGAGCACTCAATGCACATTCAGCAGCCATAGCATAACTTGAGAACTTAGGTGATTGATGGAGTCCGGGGGTACTACTGCTCATACTCTGGTGTAAATCTAACCATGTTGGTGTGTTTCTGATATCCCACCATGAACTTAACGCTGAGGTCCCATTGGTGTCTCTCCCTAAACTTGCCGTACTTGTAGCTTTAAGCCATGAATCAAATGGGTTACTGCACATAGGTATGCTGGAGCACACTCCAGTAAAACTACTGTCTGTCGGTGTAGCACCGTGAAGTTTTTGAATAATAGCTGGTTGCGAAGCTGAATCTGTCCAGGGCATACTGGTTTTCAATGAGTTCCTCCCTTGTAACAACATTTCACTACTGAAAGGTGATGCCCCTAAACTTGTGCTCATACTTTGAGCCAGCGAATGACCTGAAATTGACACAGGTAGGCCACTAGCGCTGCCGGAAATACCAGGAATCCTGGATCGCCGTGTAGTCCTGTTGCTAAGTCAGCCATGGACGGTGATTTCTTGAAGGGATGAAAGCCTTTTCCTTTGGGTTGATCGGCTATAGGTGGTGGGCTGCTGTTGCTGCCGATCTTATTACAAGTTGCTGCTAGCATCGCTAGAGGGGTGGCTCCAAGACGTGGTTGATCCTGTAGAAAACAAACAGAAAAACAAGATACAAATAAATCATGAGACAAAGTGAGGAAAAGTATGCAATCTCAAAGAAGCAGAAAAAATTACGCATTTTTTAAATTCTATAAATAGTGATATGCAAGAAATTCCATTGACAACATTATTATAAGTACTATCTCCTTGGTTTCAGCACAGTATCGAATTAATTCCTTATTCCAAATGATAAACTCAAAATGGTATGGCAATATTACCAGTTGTTTTCTCTTGAATCACCACAGAAAGATAAGTCTATTTCCCTGTTCCCTCGCCAACGTTAAGGCATCTAAAAAGTAACCGCACTGATCAACTACTTAAAGGCATTTTTTTCTCCAAGCCGATTTATGCCGTGTGGGTGACCCAGGCTGTTTCCAAACATGCCTATGTTGCACGCCCAATCAATGCCGCCAACTCAGCCCCATCTGCCCAATCGCGCCGCCTGATTGGCCCTAACCTACCCATTACGTCACAAGAGGTCGCCATGGCTTGGTTAGCGCGTACGTTAAGGCATTATCTGCATATCTCTATCAATTAATGAGGTGGTAAGTGGCCGTCCAATTGCAGTGCAACGGTAGCGCCCATGTAGCTACTTCTCTTTTTGTTTGATACACCATGCAGTTTGCTACATAAACCATCCAAGCAAGACGAAATATTCTGAATTGTGATTTGACCAACTGTAGTTTGTTCAAACAGATTCATCAACCCTGGAAAGGTGGTTGAACGCAATTTTTGTTAGTTTGCTGAAAACTGGTTATTGACACCAAAAACCCAATCACGCCCTCTGGATTAACTTCGACTTCAGCGTGCCTATGTCCAGATTGTAACGCATTGTATTTGTTAATCCAAACGTAGATTCCAAAAGTGCAAGAACATTTTTAACAATGCGTTTTCAAGTCATTCATGGTTTGTTCTTTAAGTTGTCTACAAAGTAAACCAACCCCTACAGATGTCGGTTATCGTAAGGAATATGTTCATCACATTGCACAAATTATGTGTTTACATCACTAAAAATGTTCTCCTCTCTCTCTTAAAGTACTTCAATTCATCCGCGCACCTTTCTCTGTATTAAGAGTGCAAGTGACCCTTTAATTCTATACCAGTGACTTTGGAACCTTGAACATACATGTTGAATCAATTCACGGGGACGTGTTCACCAATGTCAACAGAATAATACTTTCTATTGTACATGGACAACTCCTTAGCAATTAATCATGATTATATTTTGTCTGTTGTATTGGAGTCAATGTTATTCAAGGCTGGATACTTCTATCAATATTTTCAGAAGAAACAAATATATACTTCCCCCAACTTGGCATGTTCTCGTTACCAAATGCATAGTTCAATAACAAAATGATATTTGTATATCTTTATTAATTACCTCAGACCTCCTTTGTCTAGTAATTCATCAAAATAACGTAAGTCACATTATACTTAGAGCCAGTCACTGTGGTCTTATTTAGTACAAGACTAACAGATAACAAATTCACATTAAACTGGCATCGCCAGAGGTACCTCCAATACAACATTTACGTATGATCTTAATATAGGTATCAAACTGTTTCTTGAGCAACGCGATCAATTGAAAATCATAGCACATTGATTATGTTCCAAGTTCAGGACCAAGAGAAGAATTTGCTATTAAGGTTTATGTTAAAATAAATTTCTCTTATAATTCTAACAGCGACAAACATCAAGTTAAATAAAGTAGTCAAAATAAACAATACACGTGTTGGAATGTACCATGTAAATTTAGTGAACATTACAAAGTTTTTCAGTGCTATTCAGGCTAATTGCAGCCACATATTCTAATATAATGCATTCAAATTTCATATGACTATGCTATCAGAGAGCAAATTAGTAGATAGATTACATAAAAAAGAATACTTTTATATGAAGCTATACAATTCTTCCCATTTTTGTATCTTTGCTTGAAAATAAAAATGGAATACTATACCAAATCAGGAAAAATTATATTTTCCGCAATGCATTCAAGTTAAAAAGAGCAATATAGAAATTCAATAAAAAATTCTAAGAATTGTAACCTTCAAAAGATTATATTTCATACCTTTGAACAATTATTGGTTTAATTTTTAATCCATATTCAAGGATTATTTGTAAAGAAAAACATTGCCCTTCGATGTATATTTTGCATCACGTTTGTATCTTTTACACCATCGCGTACCGTGTCCGAGACCTTGACGATAGCCCAGTCTCAATACCAGCCAGGGTATTGAACTCACTACCAATCGCAGTCGATCGATCAAACGGAAAAAGGCTTTGTTGTCCCAATAATCGGAAATGAATACACCGTGACTTTACAGGGTGATCGGTGCTGTATTCAGATTAACAATAACTCAAGTTTAAGGCGTAACTTGTGACTAAGTATTGCCTTTGAAACAGGAAAATAGAAATGAAAATAACCTTTACGTAAAGTTCAGAGGGAGTAACCATACTTAATATCATTGCTTGGTGTTGTTTCCAATACAATTGCAGATTTCTGACGTTTAAAGGCGATGCGCTATAAGTGCCATTGTTTTCATTGTTAAGTTGATTTTCGCTATGATGTCCATTACGCCATTGTCTTGTTTGTTATTAGAGTGAATAATAAGACACCTCGTCCAAAATTGCCCGTTGCATACCAGCCTTTGCGGGTATAGTGGTAACCGACAGAAACCAATGCATACGTCTCGAATACAAAAGGACAGAAATCATATTACGGGGTGATTAAGAAGCTAAACAATGGATTTTTAATAAGACCTGAATTGTAATTTTTCTGACCCTCGAGGTACAAAGAAAATGGACGCTCGAAAATACCGATTTCAGGCTGTTTTTGTATTACATACATGTATGTCTTGTACTTTTAGCTTCGTGGGTCATTGACATCTAGTCCATAACTTTGGTCTCTAATCACTTGAATGCCTTAATATTTTTGTTTGTTCTTTTGCTTTGTTCTTGTAACTGAATAACCAAAATGGGTAGACTGCTTTCAAGAAGACTCCTCTTAAACGTAACTAGTGCAACATAACAAACTCAATTTGCATATCTATCGACTTGAAGTCTTATAAAACACACTAAACAGAACAAGTTACATATTATATTTGTAGCTTTTTCTCGTCCAATTTAGGGGATATCCCAACTACACTAAGCCTTAATTAGAGAATCTCTAAGGTATTCGAAGAGGAATTTAAAAGATTTTATATGTATGCGTGAGTAGATTAAATTACCTCCTTGAATCGTGAAATCAGGACATATGATACGCCTGCAAGATCCGATATTGGTCTGTTTGGGCAGTTGTACACAGAGATATAGGGTAAAAGACTATTGGGTCCGTTAATAGTTCCCTTAATTATGTACATATAATGGTATACCTGCAGTTTATACACTTTGTAATAGCAAGCACGCAAACAGTTTTCCTTTGTAAAGCAATTGGATGCATTGCTTTTAAATATCACTTTTTAACATGTTTAAGAGAAACCCCAGACGATTAACAAAGCTTAATGTATGGGATGCTTACTTTCAAAAATGATCTTCAACATGGCCCTTTTATATTACCATGATTACAAACTCTGGCTATGTACCTAATATAAATCAAACTTCGAAATAGTTTTGCTTGAGCAAAAGCCTCAGGATTACGTGTCTGATTTGAATATTATTTACCCCTTGGAAAACGTAAGTATTGCGATGTACCTTCAAAGCTATCGCCAACTATGAAGATGAGTGTTACCTAAAAATGTCCTCACGTAATCCCTTTGGCTGCTCAGAATTTGTCATTGCCTACAGTTAAATGGTCCGATTGGCCAGTTACCTAGCATTCAACCCACCGTGATAATACTATTCAAAAGTGAATAGGCTGTACATTTATCCAGTACATGTGTCCTATACCTTACTTCTGGAATTGTGGGAGTTATTTCTGGAATTAGTTAAAATCATAACAATCACTTTTTTAATCCTTTAGCTAAGAGAATTACTCATTTTTACCTCCAAATTGATCCATTTTTCCCGATCTATCGTTGCATTTCTCATACAACTAAGATTGTTATTAAATGTGTATATTTTCCATTAAAACACCACAGGATCTTGCGGAAGTTCCATATCTAGTGAAAGTCCTGACTGACGTATCGCCTGTTTGTCCAAGAACCTGCTGCATTTGTTTACAGTTAATTGTAACGTTATTCCTGAACATGTTAAACATACCGTGGAATCAGGTATTTATTGTATTGTAACCCTTGTATATCCAGGAATCGCTGATACTTTTACAGGTAATCGTATTGTAATCAATGGATGTTCGAGAATCTGATTATGCAATGGTTATCAGAAAGAACGGCAAGCGTACAGGTATGTTTGTCATTGTCGAATTATATTATTTAACATCTGTACTATTTGACTTTAGGTGGGTGCGCTTTCCAGGTTCTTGAAAGTTGTGAAAGTATGTTTTGTATTCAGTGATCAAGCAGCTATTGTCTACGATCTGTAATCAATCACCAACGATAGCTGTTTTGTGTGTGAACGTGGACGTGGACTTTGGTGTGATCAGTAATATATAGTAGCCAACAGACCAGATAATTTGGAAACGCCAGTTGAGCAGTAATGAAGATGCTTCATTTCCCAGGATTCTGATTGTGTGTTTGTTTGCTTCAAAGACGTAACACGATATTTACTAGATAAAACCAAACACCTCTGTGGTCCGAGCTGTTGGACTTGAAATGAACATTTTGATCTTGAGCTGTGCTTCTGAATATATTTGAAAATCATTCTTCGTCAAGATAACATCTGTGTTTACTAGTCATCATTAAATAAACGTCCCAAAATTTACAAAGCAATAAGAATGCAATTTGCACTTTCATTATTACAACTTTTCTATCCCCAAACCACACGATAGCTATCAATAGAGTGGCTTCATTACCAGAAGTAACGGGGATGTTTTGTTCCGTTGAATGACAATAATAGAAAGTTCACCTGCAATGAACTCTGGTGCCCTGACACCAACAGACGTGTTATATATATTTTTACCGCATACCCCCTTTGGGAGACTGATAGGATTGGTGAATAGTCTGGACAAATGACCCAAAGTGACCACTACACATCCGCTAAAGCCAGCCCTCTTGTAGCTATACATAAGGCTTGATTCCCGAGGTTTGATTAGGTCTCCAAGTTCACCTGCTGTAAAAGACCGGGAAGAAATTGACTTGAAATTGATCGGGATTGTCGTTACGATTTACGATATCAGGTATATTCTCCATCGGTGGCCTTGCATTATTATCCGATACAATGCACTTGTAACTCGCCAGGCAACAAAATGATGAATAGGTTTACGAAGAAATCAAAACTGGCATAGGAGGACATCTCTTTTGGTCTGATATGTTTGCAAATGCGGTTTTAATGCCACATTAGATTATAGAAGGTAGCTTACCACAATGCATGCAAGTTGACAAAGATATTTTGTTAACACGTATCTTCGACAACTTGGTGTGACAACAGTCATTTTAGGCGCAAAGAGGCATCACTTGATATCTTTTTAAAAGATAATACAGATATTCCGGATGGTTTCTTGTCTAATCTAATTACGTTTCGAGATGAATAGGCATATTTTTTACAAGCTTGCCTTAAGATAACTTAAGGCTAACTGGGCGTCAAGCGTGAATTTAAGTTGACAAGTCACTGAATCCGACGGGGCAACCCTTGTGGGTCTCTCTCTGAAAGGCGTGTTAGAGCATTTCCTACGGACCGCCTTCCTTCACAAAGCATACAGCTCACTGCGGCTTGAAAAACTACAGTACAATCCTTTGTATGCTTAAACTTCTATCCATTTTAAAAACTGATTAGTTTCTCTAAAATTACTGCGAAAGACAAAACAAGTTTGTCTTGAACGAAATGTGAGATCATTTGAGTGATATAAATTTATAGTCCTGGATCATCAGTGTATGTCATTTGATTGCATCTGAGGGGATTAACATCAACAAACATACGATTTTAATTTTACCAAATAAATTCAGCATGCAGAATTCAAAAGTATCTAAAGACGCGATCATAGCGCTGTTAGCCATGGAGATCTGCCGGCGCAAAGGCAATGGAGCGTACTAACGAAGCTTCCGATACTCAAAGTTTCATTAATTCCACTGTGTTGCCTTAAAAGGTCAATGGCGCCCTATAGAACCACCAGAAGACATCATTTTGCAAGAATCGTCTTCCTGATATATCATCATAAAGAAGTATTTATATAGTTTAAAAATACTCCTATATTTTAATGTTGTGGTGATGAAGTATCAGCAACATTTATCACAGTAAAGGCCCGCCTAAAGCCAAAAGATTGTATTCTGAATAGCTATCTTTCCAATTCGATCTTACGCATGAGTTAATTTGACGAGCAGTTAGAGCTATACAAATCATATTGCGTTATGAATTGATCTTTACCTCGTTATCAAAAACAGTTTTGACTGTTCGGGAAATTGACAATGAACTAAAAACCAAAAGAAAAAGAATCAACCAGGCACGAAATACATTAGATTTGGTGAAATGGTGAAATAAAAGAGCTAATTGGTCTGCTTCTTTTCAGCAAGAAGTTTATTCACGTGCAATGGACTGTGATACGAGCTTATTATCAAACATATTGCCAAACCAGTCTGTTTTCATACTTAATTAGTGTCTATTTCAGATGTGATGTCAATGTTGTTCTGGGTAAAATTAAAAACCCTGTATCTACCCATGTCTATCGGTGTATGTGGAGATATTTCAGCAGCTCAGTTTTCACATAGTGTGTGAATATAATATCATGTTTACTTTTGATTAATGGTTTTCCACAATTGCAGAGTAGGCCGCGCATCCCACGTCCATCTTCTTCATGATACGGTATATCTTTTAAATCTATGATGGGAAAGAGTTCATTTGACAAAATTAACTTGCACCTTTTTTTTACAAAATGTGATTCTGTCATGTCAAATTAATTATTTCTCTATACGCAAAACATAATTTTATAGAGATTCGCCAAACAAATTCTGATTTCCATTATGCCGTCCCAACTGTGAGTTCCGCATAAATCGCAACGTGATTTTTTGACTCTCTTAACATGTTTATATGATAGACGAACGGATTAGATATTTATTATAGCGTCTTCATCATCTACTACCAATTTCTCGATTGGAAAATTCTCATTCCGCAACTAATTCACCTGGGATGTTGGTGATGATAACCGACATAATGTAATTACGTGACAACCAAGCGCCTCCTAGCTAGATTCAAAGAGGAGGAGGCGGGAAGATATGGTTATTACTAGAAGATTCCCCCTTCCCGACGAGGGAGTATAAAGTACTTCAGCAACCCCCCAGTCACATGGTTTTCTTGTTGTTGGAAGGCCCCATAGCACTGAATGGGACGGCCCGTAATATGTCAGTATGGCGTGTTCACCGTGTCTGAGGAGTTCAGAATTCCGGTGAAGGGGATGTTCTCGCGTGATCTCGCGGGATTTCAACACATTGCTAATGGCTAAAATGTTGCTCTGACTGATCGCCTGGAGAATCGTTCTTGCTGTTTGCGCTAAGAGTAGCTTGCCACTTTTCATTTCATAACATTTCATAAAAACCGGCGTGAATTCAATGACCCATGGCCAAAAAATCCTTCACTAATCAATTGAAAAGCATGCAGCCTATTTGTCATATAAGTAGTGTTTTGGGTCTCAGTAAGCTTTTATGTACTTAAATTCTCACAAGTGAAAAATTAATCTTATTTCAATCTCGCTTTTAATCAAAATCTTCATCCGTTATTTTATTTGCTTTAGATGACCAAAGTAGATAATTTCAAAGACAATTCAATCACAAATTTGTCACTTTACATATCATAAAGTTGGAAAAGTGTTTATACATGCCAATTTAACAGTACAATGGCTGACTCTGTGGCGTGTTAGTTAACAAGTCTGTATTTTTAACAATCGCGAGGAAAACCCTTAATAATATTGAATTCTATAAGTGAAATGCAAACACAAACACTGCATGTGCTTGTAGCTGTCACCCTCTGCGTGCGTAACACATCGGCTTCTCACACACGCTGCAGCAAAAGTACACATCCTATACTTGTATTCAATGGTTGAAGTGTATAAGAGGACGTGATGAAATCCCTCACGATAAGCCTTTTTCTATGTTTTCTTTGAATTTTTTAAACCAAGATGAATAAAGCGAAGTGAAGAGGGAAAGGTCTTCACCCGCAATCATGTACAAAGCGTCATTTAGTTATTATATATATCTCTCTATCAGATACTCAGGCTTGACAGCACGTTTACTTATATACCCGTATATATGCACTGTTTCGCAACATTGATGGAACACTGTAAAAACCGTTATAATAACACTAATTTTCACACAATATTAATCAAGCGAAAATCAGTCTAAGACTTAAAGTGTTAACACCGATAGGTGTTGCTTACATGGAATCCACATTTTTGTAAAATTATTTTAACACCAATTGGCGTGATTTATGGTACCAATCATTGTGATTTATTAACACCAATCATGATGACCCACTTTTAGTGTCATCTTAACACCCTAGATTTGCAGTGTGTTGATTGATTGTGTGTACATTTTGTTGAAAAAATGAAATTTCATACTTTAGTGCGTTATTTCGGTTGTTTTGTTACACATTTTTTAATCAATTTGACATTCATTACACGTTTAATTCCTCATCATGTCATAGATTTCTTAGTCATTTTCCTAAAAAAGATTCAAAATGATTTTTTGAAGAAGTGCAATGTTCGCTAAATAGTCGAAATCAAATATGATATTGTTGTAGGTTTTAAAATATTGAGTGATGGTGAATCAGTCTAAAAAGGGAGCCCTGACAAATATATACACTGCAAAACTAGATTATTGAACATAACACCCTACCATCCACCACACTAACAATTTCCACCGGTGTTACTATTTAGTAATATCTGATTTTGGTACCCCTTTGACACCTATTTATGTATTTCCACATGCAGTTGCTAACAGTAACATCGAATGCATTAAATAACACCAAACCATGTGGCCCTACGAGAACGCCGAACGGTGTTATTTTAATACGCGATTTTTTGCAGCCTGCAATTTTGGACACCCTGAAAACAAGCTCTATATATTACATTCTCTAAATGTTTTGGGTTTTTTTAGCCGGAGCAGATTTTAGAAAAACCAGGAAGGCCGCCTACATGCTGTGACACCTTAAGCCAAAAACACCCCAATCTTCCTAACACAGTTTACAATTTGTAAGGGGCAAGGTTTATGACAGCCATAATCAATGAGATTTGCAGAAGTGCATGTATGTGGCATCATCTTCACTCAAAATAATCATATGCAAATGTATTCATAATGCTCACTATTTTTTGCATTAGGAATCGAACCCAATACATGTACGTCAGGTTACATAGAACTTAACTATCGCTAAGATCCCAGACACATATATATTGCAGGATTCATTTGTCAAGATGACGCTACAACTAAGGGTGCAATATCCAGGTCTCTTTGTTCATCAAGAAATATTTTATAAGCTAATTTCTTTCTGACAACACAGACATGTCTTGAGCCACATTAACCAAAAAGTCGACGACATGATTTTGAAAAGATCAAGATTGATCTCTGAGTGTTTTAAAATAATAACAAACTCACCCGGATATCAGGTTATATTATTATTTTACCTATTTCCATTTAATCCATTTGTGTCGTTTTATATATATACACTCTCTACCACAGCACGTGCAAAAACGCCACTTTTCCACTTCGCCAAAAACACACTACGTTCCATTAACGCGGAAATTTGCTACACGCCTCTTCATTAAGGCTTGGAGGACGGAAATTACTAAGGGAACCCAAATCATGATAATATTTCAAAATCCTTTCTCTTATACTCAAATCTCCTCCGTGCTTCACAATTATTTTTGACAAAGTCTTGAAATAAAAGGGGACATAGAGAACAGTAGCGCCGGAGGCCTAGGGAGGATAATGATGCCTCTAATGTCTTTTTACATCTACCTCCCCCTTGAGGACACCGCGGATTTAATGCTAAGGATGATGTAGAATAATTGTGTGACGGAATACGCCAACGACGATATCAATCATACTTTACATGACCAAAAAAATACTCACTCAGTCTTACCAAGATTCGATTTTCTTAATTTTTAATCTATTTTCTTGCCGAGTTTATTTTGTAGAGCACCGCCTGGAAATTGAGAAGCCGACACGAAGAACGTGCTGAGGTGTGCTAGCGAAACACAAATGGGCAATTTAGTGTTAGTATATGTGCTTCAATATGCATCTCTATGCCTCGTTAGCCAAATTAAAACGCCCCAGGTATCACTTACATATTGTCTATTAGACCTATAAACCTGAAAAGCAACGAATCAGCGGTCATTGGCGGGCGGGCGCGGGCACTGATTTTGGATTTTACTCGGCTAATAAGATACTTTTATTGTTTTATAATATTTTTATGGATATTGCAGCGTCTATTGTATTAATTTTATCAAACATCATGCTTATAGTTATGATGTTAAATCGCGCGGAAAGAATGAGATTGTAAAGCATTGAGGTAATCACTTTAAGCTCGTTTGCTCAACTATATTCAGTAAATCAGAAGTAATTCTTATAATCTGCCCAAGCTTTTCGTACATCTAGTAAAATCCTACTAGTACAAACATTGACGCATGCATATACGACCACCGTCACCACTATCCGCTGGCGCACTTAATGCATAAAAACATCATAACTCTAATCAGAGTTATCTCCCTAGCCCGGTCTTTAAGTGATCTTAATGGTGATTTCCTTAAAGATATTACAGTCTATAAAGTCGTAAATGGATGAGCGATCGATCGCGCGTCGCATAACGCGCGGTGTGTTCAGATATTGAGCCCGTCGATTTTCCGACATCAACCCTCCCTTATCATCCGCCCTTCGCCCCCTTGCTTTTTGAATGAAAGGAGACGCACCAAATTATGCAAATTATGCAACTATGTCTTTCAGTACTGTCGATATACGACGACTGCGCGCGACGTCAATTTCCAGGAGAGGCCGATGACCCCTGTCAACTGACCAAATACAAGTGTTATTTTATTTCATTTTGGGCTATAAAAATCCAGGCGGCATTTATATACTTAGCACGCCACAATTGACTTAAGTGTTCGCAGTGTATTGAAGTGCTACGCCGTCATTTCTGCTCCATTTTTGCTTAGAAGCTTTGGAGAATACATGTATTTCTTTTTAATAGTTCGATAAAGTGGAATACAATTCATTTCTGTAGGCTTCTGAATCTTGAGCTATGACTCAAAATTTAAAAAAAGCAAGCAATAACTAAATTAATTTACAAATTGCAAGTTTAACAAAAGCAAATCGACCTTACAAAATAATAACTTTGTGAACTTCCAATTTTACTTTCCAGAAGAACAGTAAGTGAAAGTACGCCAAAATGAGCCAAACTGCCGTGAAACCTTAAAGCATCCAAATACTCTTTTAAATCATAAAGTTTATCATTTCTATTTTGTATGTCGGTAGAGCTCTGTGTATGGACGTGGAGTGTGTGGTGAATGTTGTGTGTTTTGTTTTTACTTTGAATTCTTCTTCGCATTCATTTGGTTAATTTTTAAATGAAACATATGGTCATTTTATAATGCAAATGCTAAGTAATAGAATAATCAAGCCGATGTTATCAATGCTATAAAGAAATGTTTATACTAAAGTCTTTTGAGAATATCTATTGAGCCATATAAAAAAAAGAAAAGAAGGTGCTAAAATTACGACGAAAATTCTTTTAAATATATCACTCACTTTAAGGAACATGAAGAGACATTCTCAAGATAATTTTCTCGAATTTGCACTTCATTGTTTAATTTGTTGAAAAAATAGGTTGGTATTCTCAAAGGGAGACTAACTTTAGACCCGGGTTTAAAACAGGGTTAGTCTTTCACGAGTGGACTTTTTTCCTTTCAACATACTCTGAAAATTAAATGTAACGAGTGAAAAAAAATCCTCCTGGATGGGCCGTCAGTCCGCCCATCCATGTGGAATTTTCTCACCCGTTGCAGTACACTCCCAGAGTATGTTGGAAGGAAAAAAGTCGACTCGTGAAAGACTAACCCTGGTTTAAGCCCGAGTCTAAAGTTAGTCTCCCTTTGAGAATACCAGCCATAAAAAAACATTACAGAGGTTTATAGGACAAAGAAAACAGAAAAGACAACAAAAGGACAGAATAATTTTAAAGTGTTTTTGAGATGACAAATTGTTTTATTGTTTCACCATATAATATTTTTTTCTCTGTTTGTCACTTATTCATAAATTCCCTTTTTACGTATACAATTTTGCAAAAGGAAACAGCAAAGACCTCATTAACACAAAACGATCTCATTTTGCAAGCATCAATCATTATGATATTGTAAAATAATTAAATTATTATAATAGAAATACGGTGGACAGTATTTAATGGGTATCACAACCATTAAAACAACTCTTGTTTTCGACACAATTGGGTTTTTGGTCAACTCACTTCAGAGGTAGTTTAACATTACAAACATGCACGAAATAAAAGTACATGAATTAATGTGGCAGTGTACGTAAAATCTACCGGTCCCCTTAATTCTGCTATTTGTTGAATCAATAACTATTCTTCCGAAAGTCAAAACTTGCACTTACAGTTGTCTGTTGTAGATAACTGTTGGATTTTAGGTGTAGAAAATGCACAAACGGATTAACTTTATGAGTTTTGCTGGCAATTATAGTCGCCCAGAGTTTTTTTCAATTGTTTTAAAAAAAAATAAATTTAGGCATTTTCATGACCATATCCAGATCAAAATTCATTCACATGAGTCCAAACTCAGGTTTGGCAGGTTTGGTCATCTCATTTGCATGTTTTTGCTTAAAAATTTGCATAATTAGTGTTTTTATACATTAAAATGCGTTTTTCTCAAAATGGCGTTTTGCACTATGTGCAAATTACGTGCGGAAATTTCTCAGCAATGGTGCATGCTATCAACTATCAAATTGGCACAGTGACTGATGAAGACCTATATTACAACCTTACAGAAGGAAAATCCATATTTTGATACTTTTTTAACGATCCAGTAGGGGGGGGGTGGGAGTTGGTAACCTTTGACCTCATTTGACTCACTTTCCAAAGGAAATTGAGAGCAAAGCCTCTGTCGGGTTGTAATTGGGGCCATCGTTATCTATCCGAAAGTTGGTTTGGTAAAAATAGCTTGTTAAGGTGGCCGAGAAATATCTGCACGTTTTGTCTCATCACCTCCGATGGACGTCCGGTGCCATCGCAATGTACACTTAACAGCAATTAATGTATTTTTTTGTATTCCCATCCTAAAGTAGCTTCAGTCCCAAAAAAAGTTAATGTAAGTTCTTACATTCAACAAATGGGTTTCAACCTTCACGCCTCCCCTTAATATTGAAGCCACTCTAACTGCCCCTCACTTATGTGTTATCACCTATACAGACTCTACCAGGGTTGAAAGGGTTAAGATGCATCCACTGACTTAATGTGTTTTTATAACCTATAATAAATCTACCAGGGTTAATATTTAATATGGAAGCCATCTCAAACCACTGTCTCATATTTGCAACTATACAGAATCTACCATTGTTTGACAGGGTTAAGATGGAAGCATCTCAAAAGCTACTGTCTCATCATTGTTGGCACTATACAGAATCTACCAGGGTTGAAAGGGTTAAGATAGAAGCCATCTCAAAAGCCACTGACTCATGTGTTATAACCTATACAGAATCTACCAGGGTTGAAAGGGTTAAGATGGAAGCCATCTCAAAAGCCACTGACTCATGTGTTATAACCTATACAGAATCTACCAGGGTTGAAAGGGTTAGGATGGCCATCTCAAAGGCACTGACTTATGTGTTATAACCTAACAGAATCTTCCAGGGTGGAGAGAGATAAGCTCAGTTTGGATAAGTACAAGACTGTCAGCTCATACATGCTATTCTTACTTTCTTCAAGGTTTCCTTTTTCAATTATTCATATCTATACTAGATTCTACTGCTGTCTGGACTAGCTCTCATTTATGTAAAGGTATTGAAAGAGCAACGTGGAGGCTAATATTTGCTCAAGGTTAGTTCTGTTGTACAGTTGAGTATAAATCAATGTTTACAATTGTAACCTTATACATATTTGAAATAAAGGTCCACGTCCAATAACCTTTGATACCTACCAAAGGTTTGTAAATGGTGATGGGGTATCGTATCAACAAAAAAAGGACAGGTTTGATAAAATTATGCTAAACCACTGGCTATATATTCCTATAAATATATTGTTTGAGAAAATTGGGTTAATTACGCAATAAAGGTCAGGTTGGGATATTTACTTGCAATCAAGACTACAAGACTAGACTACATCCCTCACAATGCTTTAAGGCAATACATCCTGATATTGGGTTTATCAAACTACTCAGCCTCCCGCATATTCTAAGGCATCCGCTCTTTTTTTAATTTTGTCATATTTCACGCCACTGATTATAACATTTTCCCCCAAAGCATGTATATGGATACATAAAACAGAGAATTTCAACGTGCGCACCAGCTTAACAGTCCAACAGGGCATATTCATTGCATTAACAAGATCGTATTTTCAATTTTGTCATATCAACCAACATTGACGCATGGTGAATTGCGAGGCGATATTAGAACGCAGACATACAATCAATTTAACGCCCTTCAAGTCGCTTTGATAAAATTGAAAGAGGGGAGGAGCCGCATTTATTGACCGTCAAGAAGAGAGGGAAGAGGGGCTAGAATTCAGAGGCTATATGCAGTAATAATATACTACAGCCAAGAAAAATTATCGTCAGAAACCGAGTGCTGTATTATGGATGCACAAAGGATGTGGTGTCATTTATTGAGAATGATTAATCGTTATGATTGCACAAAAGAATCTCCAAGACTAACATAGCACAAGCAGTCCAAGCACTTTGCATAATCACGTTGTTCTAAATATCCAGCACGTGTTTCAAATGATATTGTGTAAAGTTGTAAGATTTTAACTTGAAAATTAATGTTGTTTTCCCTTGTTTTCTTATATATTTCTTAGGTACGCTGTACAAAGTCGCAGATTTTGTTCAATTTCCTTTAAAATATATGTAAAATATCTGGTAAGTATTGTAGAGAATTCTCGAGAAGGTGTGAGTTAAGCTTCAGAAAATTCACAGTATTTAAGGCTACCGCCTTTTTATTTTATGACAAAGTCTGTATCTTATATCAATTTTCCCAGTGTATGTCATGCATCATTTCCCATGGTCTGATGGTTTTGTTAAGTTATTTTGTCATGACTTAACACTTGAAAAAAATTAAACATTTTAAGAACTTTAAAGAATGTTTCATTTTGCCAAATTACATAACAACAGACTAAACTATGGCAAAAGTGTATTATCTTTCTGGTGACGTTTGTAATATTAGGGAAAAATAATTCCATGACATAAGGAAGCACGATGTTATTAACATTAAATAAGCGATACACCCTTTTACCATAAAAGGTCGAGGTATGTAACAGGTATGTAGTTCTCTGTTGACATGGTTTAGGCATTTTACAAAAAAGTAAATATCCTTATATGTATGGAATGTAACCATAATACAACTTGTAATCACAAGCTTATTAGTAAACTGATAGAATTTAATGTACCATATTAATTTAAAATGGTATACCTCAAATTTACATCTGCCTATCCTAAGAATTTTAAGTTGCAATCCGGGTACATTCCATGCATATCATATAATCGTGTGTATAATAATGACCCATATGTTGTTGCACAAATGATCACGGGTAAACAATATTAACTCCTCGCATCATCATAATGGAAAAATACAAGATTTCTAATGATACCAAGATCTCACATTTGATGGGATGAATAGTATGTTCGAGGCTGACGATGGGACGGTGCACCTTTAAGTAAAGGAGCATTACGTGATCCATAGCATCGTTCCCTGACTTACATAACAATAGTTGAGATTTTAATCTCATCTGAACCGTTGATCCAAGTATAATTATTAATGTCTGTTACGTCCAGATTTGATCTATAGAAAGAAATTCCTAATTTTGTACTTTGGCTTGTAAACGGTCAGAAATTACAACGCAGCCAGTAATATTGAGCATTTAATGCGACACTAGCATTTGCTCATAACATCAAAACGTATCATCGGAATCAACTGGAAGTTTTTAGTAAGCCTTTATCTATTGAAGTATATACAGGAATTAATCTACAAAGATCACAAAATGTACCTTTTAAAAAACTAAGGCGATATTATTCCATCATCTTAAGCTATAAAAATATAATTTCTTCTAGCCTTCACAATATTGAAAAGAATAATATTTTCTTTTCAAAATGAAAACTACCCAAGTCTATGAAGGGGTTATCTACTGCTGATCGGACAGTTGATGACATACGTAGACGTGGGAGGGTTGGTTTGTTTGGTTTCATACCACATCAAACTAATTTCTGAGTATGTTATAGCTTAACCTGATGAGTCCTACGAGCGCTATATAGTCGTTCATAGTTCTTTTTTTTTCCTCCAAAATTTCAAAATCATGCATTTCCATGACCAAACAAGCCCAGTTAGGTTAGTGGTTTAAAGGTATCTTTCCACCGTCACAGTGGCCTGCAGCTATTTAGAAGCCATTTCCAAAGTCACTAACTTATAATTATGCCATAACCTATACAGAATCTACCAGGATTGAAAGGGCCAAGTCCAACTTCTTCTTCTGTTATTCTTAACACGACATAACATAACAAGCAAAGACTTTTAAGTCTTTGTTGTTATGTTATGTAAACCTAACCTAATATGTAAACCTAAACCATCTAGATCTAAACGCTTTAACAAAGCAACTTCAAACTTATTCTTAAAGCAACAACATAAATGTATGAATCTCATTCAGAATTAACATAATCCTTCTAGCTTTCTTTTCCTTCAATGTCTATTTTAATTCAAAAGTTTTATTTAAAAAAAATTGTGAAAAATATACGCATATACTATTAAAATCATTCACATGACTGGCTTTTTTCACCATATTATTTATTTGTTACTGGTGATACGAGATGGTGATTTCCCTCGAATTAGTTAGTCATTGTACAGCAATTAATTTAATAGGGTTATTTTGGGATCTAATTTGAATTGTTATAATTTACATTTGTGCAAGAGTCAACGACAAACAAACAATGTATAATAAATAGGCCCTTGCTGTAGTTATAATTTGATAGGGCATATACAAAGCCTTATTATTATGGTTTTTACACAACTATTCAAATCTTTATACAATTCTATACATCGACAAGGGATTACCAGCTCAGACAGCTGATATACCCTTGTGTTTACTCAATCTTTTTTTCTGCTACCCCAATATTACCTGCAATATAAGCGCAATGATTATGGTTTTATGTGTGATATGGAGCTGGGTAGTAAATCAGCGAGATTAAATCCAAAGCGCGCGGCGTCGGCTGCGATGGACAACCTGAGAGACAGAGACAGTTTCACCTTTAAAAACATTAATTTAAAATAATGTGTATCAGAGTGCAGTCAGCTTGAAATGTTGTTAATAGTACTAACAGTCCTACTAATCTGTTGGCAAAATGAAATATCAACTTTCTTACACAGTGAGCCGTAGGTGTAAGTTACATTTATCAAACCTATTAAGGAGTTAATTTGTCTTTGCCATGATACAAACATGCGCAGTAAAAAAAAAAACGTTTAAGATCATGTGTAAGTGATCCCCCCACCTAAGACTTACATGTCATTCGCTTGAATGACTGGCCCATTGAACGTTCCCGTTGAAGCAGAATAAATCTATGAAATATGTATTTTCTATTCAATTCGATCCAGACTTGTCTCTGTACTGGCAACGCGCACCACAAAGAACTCTTATTTATCTTTTGGCCACATGTTTACTTTATAGAGAAATAATGCTAGAGGGGGTGGTTCATTATATTACATGGATGTTTTAATTAGCTTGGGAGGTACAGCCCCTATAGGCATCGCATGGTTTTTTTAAATATTGAATGCGATAAAAAAGGGTCAAAAAAGCAGGAGAAATGAGTCAAATTGCAGAATGGCCGAATGGGGATACTTGTGTAAAAACAAGACAGGAAGTTAATCGGCATATAATGTCTACTTCAATGTCAGATAAATGTTTCTAGTCAAAGCTATTAGAGAAAGAGAAGACCAGGCCGTGGTGGCCTGACTGTTGCACGATTAACACTTTCAACGCGGTAGCATGTTCAAATAGGTTTTAGAATAACTCGGTGATTTCCAAAGCCTTCCATTATTAGGATGCAGTCCCATTGGGAAGTCGTTCTCAAGAACCACCGACGGGCACCCAGACATGTTAGTATTCACTGAAAACATTTTAGATGCAAATTCTCTGCAGGGTCTTGAAATGTAGTGTGTTACCATTTGTTTGATGAACGTGGTTAAATTTAGTATTTTCAATTGGAGTATCGCGTTGGAGTGTTAAAAAACGGACGTATTGAAAGCGATCATCGTGGACATGTTTAGAAGAGCCCAGAGCGGGCAGAGAAGCAATCGCCCCCCATCATCAACCACTACTCAAAATAGACAAGTATATTATGTTGTTCTACTTGTGTCGTAATATTTACAGTAACATAAATGTTCTGTCAAATTGGAGTGGGTCTTGTGACTGGCATGTGATTGCATTAGCAAGGCAAAATCGAGGGTCAAGACCACCGAAGACCCTCAATCGAGCCTGATGCATGTCAATATAACTTGTCGAAACCCATTTTCCAACACTTTGAAACGGAGCGGAATAATCTGAAGATCTTATTGGCTTTTTGAAAAGCACAACTTTATTTAGGAAAAAAAACATTAAATGTCTAAACGAAAAGGCATCATGTAATTTGATCTTATAAAATTTAAATACTACTTTGGAAGTTAAGAGTATTTCTGTTTTTTATTATTTTTGTTAATAATCATACTTTTTTAATGTTATTATTATTATTTTATCTTATATTGTTGTTGTGTATTTTGTTGTTGCTGTTGGTTCCGGTTGTTGTTGTTGTTGTTATTGGTTTGTTGTTGTTGTTATTGTTGTTGTTGTGTTGTTTCTTTTGTTCTCATAAGGTGAAGCAATGTGCAAAATTAACTTGGCTAACTTATTATTCAAATACATCACAATTTTATTTCCCCAGTAAACTGGATTGCCGTATTATGTATTATGTGTTATGTATTAATTCTCAGTATATGCCTTCTTCTGAAGAATCCTTCAAAATATTACACGCAAGAAGCAGAAAGTTTTTATAATGATGTTTAGAGGTAAGGCGTCAATATAACAGGGGTTAAAACCCTTACTGGTTTAATCTGGAATTCCTCGGGACACAGTAACTCACGATTTATATCATATGATTATTAATTACATGTTTTTAAAAAAAAACTTGTTTGTTTGTTTTGTTTTAACTAATTTGTTTTCTTTATTATTCACATGATTACATTATACTGAAACTGATAGCTATTTAATTCTAATTTGTCTCCGTAATGACTGGAATCCGTTGTGTAATGCTTGATGGCGTACTCCATGCTGCTAACGGCGGGTTCCATTGCCCCGTGGGTTCATTTTGATGGTTTTTCACCGCCGGCCTTTCTTTATTTCTTTCTCTCAATCTAGTTCTTCTTTGTAGCCTATGGTCACTTTAACAGGATACAGTATGCCGCCTACATATAAAGGTTTACTTAACTTTGTAGTTTGTCCCAAATGCAAAACCTTTCCCCCAAAATGGAAAAAGAATACAGAACTTGAGCAAGATGGTTTTAAATACAAAAGGTTTCTGGTCGCTTGAAATAACCTAAGGCCTGTTTTGATCTATGCAGAGCGAGCTTTTTGTTTTTGAGATGATTCTAAGCAGAACCACCAATTCTTACCGATTGTTTTTGTCTAAAAACGTAGAAAGTTCCACCGTATAAGTGTATTGGAAGAAGTTCCAATAAAATCCAGTTGCATTTTAAAAACATTTTAAACGTCGAAGGTCCAGTCTACTGTCCATCGCCAATGAAGGTGTTAACATATAAAACCTCATATATATTATATATATATATATATAGTAATATATATATTATATATAACCATATTATATAGTATATATATATATAAAAAGATGCACGTAGAAAACATGCTGCCTCGTGAAGGTCATGAGGCTTCGTCAACCTTACGGACAGCATCACCTTCGGTCATCTCTCACTGGTCATATACAAGTGGAGGAGCGAATTACTCAAGAGCCATCGGCAAAGAAGTTTTGACTACTGGATCGTCTATTCAGGAATACCCCCTTCATTTTATATTTCGCCGGATCATTTTTGCCTTCTGGCATAAAAGACCGTACTTTAACCTGTTGAACGAACTCTGCCCATATATACAATGCTAACTATCGGATCGGGTTTTACAGTAGCCGCGTGTTGAAACAAAAGCTAAAATAACACAGACTTGGTTGCAGTGTATCTTACTCAAGACGCGTAAGAATTGGGGATAAACATTCGCAGAATAAACCTCAACTGTGAAGGAAGCTGACTATACGCGGACCTGATGGTATTTAAAACCTTTAGAAATGTACTTTTGCGAGTTGCCGAAAAAAGACCGGTTGGTTGGGGCTCGAGTGTTTACTTCCAACCAAGAGCAAAAAGGTGATCGGAAAACCGCGGTGCCCCCGCCCAGTAAAAATCATTTTCCGTCCCCTCTTCTTTCAAAGGCAATTAAGCTCGAATCTCATTTCACACGATTTTGCTTTTCTGTCGCTTGCCCCGCTGTTAGTCAAAATTGTCTACCAATAGAACTACATTGTCGGGTAACTTGAAATCATAATAATAATATCATTGATGTTCGGTGCTGGAGGGTACGGGTCCATCCCATTCAACGCTTTCGGGTGAAAAGAAAGCCTGCTAGGGCATCGCCCAATACCAAGCCAATTCAGCAATGGTAGAACTTGTGCAAACATTTTCGTGATGGTCTAAACGCGCGGTCATGGACCTCAAACTCTGGTCAGCTAACTATGTAAGCCCGAGCGAGCGGTCAACGGCTACATCAGCAGCCTAGCGCCAGTGCGGTCCAGCGGCTCTCCTCTCCATCACATCGCCTGGACCACTTGTTCCATTTACAGAACACAATCTGGTCTACCCCGGAGCATTTCCACACAAACTTATTCCCTTGCTTTTATTATAGGATTGAGGAAGTATTTATGAAAGCAGTTGCACGCTATTTACACAATTGGCCAAAGGCAACTGCACGAGTCGTAGCGAAGGCGGGCTGACAGCCAAAATGGAGTGGACAAGGGTTAGCCCCTTGGTTCTTTCTTTTCCCTTGAAAAACCAAATTACGCGTACCTTCGAGTCATCAAGTCCCTACATCCCTTACAGCACTCGAAAGCAAACCTTGACGTCCCCAAGCAACGCTTCCAGCTAGTAAACCCGAGGACTTGTGCCAATTATAGACAGGATTCAATTGTAGCGAAGAGATACCGTATACACAACCACATCGGCAGTTGGTATAAGAAAATGTGTTCACCTCTGAGCGAAATCTGTTGCGGGGCCGTTTGGAAGGGTTGTGTAGACGATGGGTGGAACGAGGCCCGATGGATCGTGTAAGGAATCTCCTCTCTAGAGATTAACCCAACGCTACCAAAATTAGCCCAAAAACTGTTAAAGTTACACAAAAATCGTCCTTACATCCGTAAGTTAATCATTTTATTCACTTTAAAATCAGGGAGAAATGATCGCGTCTTTACCATTACTAAAATAAAGCTTGTCGGAGATATGGGTCCTTCTAAATGTTGATCAACAACGTTGCCGGTTTGTTGTACAGAACAACTCTTTTTCAAAAGAAGTGTTGATTGTTCTAATTTATTTCTCACCTCGTCTAATGACATGACATGGTGACGGTTTGACCAAGTGCATGACAACTTATTTTCTTAAGAAATTCATACATTAAAATAAAAGTAATGTCATTCAAACATCACAGGCTGCCCATATTTGTTGTCAGCAGTTGTAGTATTATAGTATAGTAGTGTCCATGTCAAAATCGCCATGGCATTTGGGTGAACAAACTGGCGGCTAATTTGGTTTGACCACTCACTCAACGTGTGTTAATATGTCAACCCAAAATGACGGTTGGTCGCAGATTCGCTGTGCTCTATCACAATATGACATTAATGAAATGTATAATTGATTGATTGATCGATTGATTGGTTGATTAATTGAATAAATTTGTCATAATATTTGTAAATGGATTGCTTGATATTATCACAATCGCATTAAATAAAATAATGTTCTTCATCAGCGTAACCGCACCACACCTTCAAATATCGCCAGTAACAAAATGTTATGCAAATCATCTCTCTGTCGAAGTGACCTTGACAACATTGCTGGTTGATTTAACAGAACATACCGCCGCGCCATCCCAGGATACCTAAATCGCGGCCTCTTCGGCAGATTATCACGCCCAAATAACAGAAGGCCCCCGGAGGTGGTGTAAAAGCTTGCCTTTCGGGGGCTATGACGGAACGAATTGTCTAAAAGAGGCTCGTCAACTCTCCTCCCTAAAGCTAACTTGTCATGTTCTTCACTCGTGTAATAACTGTTGGTCTATTAGCTCGCGTATATTTGTTGTCTTGCTCGGGACTACTGAAGCGCCCTTGAGTTAACTCCCTCAACTAGAGATCCTTGCCCCCACTGTTAATGAGACAAACACATTGCCCGCGCCGTGCGTTTAGATAGACTTCATGTTTTCTTCTTCTTGATTGCATTGACTCATACGTCAAGGAAACTGTAACATCTAGTCTATTATACTTTCCAGCGTATCACTCGCCTCTGTCTATCTCAGCCCCACTGTATAATGTTCTACACACATACTCACAAGGGTGCACTTAAGGACCCGCATCTGGAATTATATCATCTCTGAGACAGTTTCGGGGCTCGGGTAATTATAAGACACATAAAAAGCTAGGTATCTGCTCGGTTTCTTTCATCTATTATGGATATAAGCTGACTTATTACAGTAAAATGACCCCTTTTGATGATTTGGTAAGTTGTTGGTCCCCTTTAATGCAAAAAATTAATTAGAGCGGGATTGAATGCACATAGGGCGCACCTATGATTTGACAACCTTAAATTTTAATATTCTTCAATATCAAAATATTCATTCATGAATTCATCATTTCTGTGAACAGATTAACGGGCTACCTTATTTTGCTACAGCATTTTTTAACATTACATCCCAGAGTAAGGAAACATTATCATCGTCATGCAGTTAGGTGAAATGTTTAGTTAAATTTGTAAAAAAAAATACAAAGTTCCATGTCACAGTTTACGAAAGGGAACAAAAAAGTACATCGTTTGACTTCTGGATGACCTTTGATCCGGATGACGTCATTTTGACATTCGCCAGATATACGAGATTAATTTCACTAAGTTTCAGCTGAATCGGATAGATTTTTTTTAAATATGCAAATGAGCTCATTATAATAATGATGAATTGCAAACAAGGCAAAAATAGTAGAGATCTACATGTTCCATCATTGTACCATGTGTGAAAGTAATCGGTCATTGCGTTCAAGAATACGTCCAAAGCTGGTAGGGTTAATATTTTTACCATACATAGACAAACAGATTCACAGACCCACACACACATACCTGTCTGCCGATCTATAAGCAGCATATACAAAAAGAGTACCTTTTTTATTATAAAGTGAACAGACTAGAGAACAAAATCCATAAATGTAACTGGACACGGTTCAGTGGTTCTCCAATTGCAGAAAGAAAAAAAATCGAGGCTTAAAGTTGCTGTATTGAGTCACGGTCGCTCCATACTACGGTTTTGCTTGGAGAGAGAGAGTGAGAGAGAAAGCGAGCTAACGCGGACATACACATAGATTTCAAATCTCCCGAAGGGGGCAAGACAGTACAGCTGTTAACCTGTTAAAATACGTATCGGTGGCTGCAAGCAAAACTGCTTAAATTCCGTAGACAGGACAATTAACCTGCGTAGAATCTTATTATGCTTATGAGAGGAAACGGAGAAGCTTGTGGATGATACGACAAGGGGAACACACCGACTGTGCCGTTCTGTAGTATCGTTACTGTGGACTTCTTCATCAATTGGTCTATCTCCCCCTGATAGCAGAAGGCTTAGCATACAATGCTTCCTAACGTGAATCAAACTATTCGTAACTTGTTTGTATAGTTGATCTTGGGATAAGATGAATTGGTCAAAAGTTATATAGCACAAAAAGTACAGTTTTTGTTCTATATAAGACAAATGGCAGGTCTATAAACTCAACATACAGGAAAGCATTGTTCAGTGGTTTAAAGCCATGTAATATGCTTAAGTCTACTCATCTGCTTTAAAAATAGATAAAGGGTTGCTGTGCTTTGATGTTCTAAATGCTCGCCTGATCAGGGAATTGTGCGTTTAACTATGAAAATAACCAATCAACTGCCCTCCAAACAAGCGTTGAACGCATTGGCGATTTGCTAACTACTTCTGGGACGTAATGACACAGAGGTGATACACTGCGCACGCGTCATCTATTCCCTTGCCATTGGTCGCGGCTGGAGGGCTACTATCCGTCTTTCTCTCATTTGCTGTCAGCAGCGTGTATTTTTTTTTTTTTTTTTTTTTGGCCGCGGACGGTTCGCGCCTTCCCCCAGCCCCATCCCGCCTCGGGTGTGCCAGAGGGTGGGTGTGTGGTGGGGACAACACCTCGCATCAGCTAATCCTCTCGGAATGAGAAATCTGCGATTCCCGTCTGCGTGCCGGGAGCGTAGTGTTAGCAAAGTCGTTTGAACGAGCGCCTTTACTAAATACCCATGACGTACTGTAGAGTGTAACTCTAAAACCTACGGCTTACGGTTAGCTCCCTTGAAAATATTTGCGCGCATTTAAGTTAAGACAATTTTTTTTCTCTTTGAAGTGAGCTATTCATGTTCAGTGACTTTAATAAGGTTAAGGTTGTACTGAAATTGTTATAAGTACCCAAACGATGCAAATGTGCCACTTCGTTTATGTAGAATAGTATATACATATAGTTTCAGATTGAATTATTTCTTTTTTGAGATTGCTATTTCCATAGCAATTTTCACCAGCATAAAACCTACTTATAAATCTGTTGATTCGCATTGGCCAAAGCAATATTAATCGTCTCCTTCTTTTTGTTAAACTTCATATACTGAGACAAAAGGTATATACGAAGAGGTTCTAGACAGGATGCACGAAGCGAAGGTGATTGTAGTTCTCTGACAAATTAAGCGTTTACATCCGTCCGAGGCTTCCCTAGCAACATCCCAGTTTCCCCCTCAGCAGGACTAGATTTATTATTCCACGCTAGATATATTTGCTGAGTTTTAGCAAAAATGACCACTGCCGTGGACTTAATAAAAAGTTAATACCAGATACGGAAGACTGTGATTTTAAAATTAGGCCGCCGCACAGTCCATCAACTAAACAAGTTTGCAATAGGGCGGGATAAAATCCGGACTCTACGTTTTGTCGATAATGTCTCACAATTCGTATGGAATAACTTAAAATTAAAATCGATCTTTTTTATATATACAGCGCAAACCTTGTACAAAGACGAAAAGCATTATGACTGTACTTTGTGTGATTGGTGAGTATGCAATGACGGGATTTTAGGAGTTTAAGCCCAGCAATTACAAGCCTTACCTAATGCGATTTCTAATGATTTGTGACCAAGTCGTCTTCTGTAGCTAGCCAATTTTTTCTCGCTTCGTCTTTAATAGTATACAAACAAGCACCACTTTTTCACAATTTGCGAGATGAACATTTTACATATGTATGGAAATCGTTTAGATAAAGAAAATATATATACTGCCATTTTAATTTAAAAAACAAATAAACAAACAAAAACAGATTTCCATAATGAAAATATCATGATTAAGGCATATATATGATTGTAACACGAAACATAATATGGTATCTTTAGCCAAACCCAAACAACAGCAAAATCAGAAACAAAATATGCTTTAGGCATATCTTAAAGCCCACAGAAACATTAATGTAAAAACGTAAATCGAGCGTTAATCAAAAAGCAAAAAGGACACTACATTATAATGAATTTGAAAGAAGTACATACGTGGGAAACGTCTGATAATGTTCATTAATCGTGGACCTCAGTCGAGTATGCCAATGGTACTCCAAGAAACCAGCTTTTGTTTAAAAAATCTCAGACTATACTATTAGCATCCGGGCATAATGTGATCGCATGTTTGATTTGACTGATGTCTTAACCATCTTTAAGAAAGCTCAAAGACACTTCTTGATGTTACGATGACTCCTCCCCAACTGACTTGTCTCAACACCTTCAAACTAAAGCCTTGAATTAAAATAATGCCTGTGATGTTCTCTTTGCATTGCCAGGCTTCTGTAAGACAATTCTCTGCTAAAGAAGTTCGGCAACTGAAAATGTTCCAAATTTGGTTAGTCCTTCGCCAAGTGATATTGACGACTTTGAAGATGATATCTGAAGTTGAGACATATCATTGTGCGATGTGCATGTGTGATAGCGATCAAACTCACTGATATGTTCATCAATTCAAATTGCACTTTTTATACAATGATAAGGGGATAATACCGGTTATAAAAGTACAAAATATTGATGTATGCCAGATTATACCAGCATTAAAGGGGATAATAATATTACAAATCGATCATTTTTCATATCGTGGGTAGTGACTACAGACGGCCTACACACTTCCTCAAAACATTGATTTTTATTGACAATTTTACAGTTCATTTGTTGTCATGACCGATTTTGTAATCCTCATGACTCGCTCATGGTCATGTAAGATTCCCTTTTCTCCCATATTAAAAGATTCCTTAATCCCCGTATTCTGTTCTGTTTCTTAACTCTAATAGAACATCCTTGGTAACTAGGGGTACTGTTTTAGTCAAACTTGTCATCCAATAACTCAATATGACAAAAAGTACATTTATGTAACATTAATAACTGCTTAGGTTACCGTGTATCAATTCAAAGTAAACGGATTAATAAGGTATACACACAAATTTGGCCTAGACAAGGAGTTAATTGGGCAAAGTACACTGGATTACCCTGACCAAGGCATCTTGATATTGACCCTGGTGATTTGGCATTTACAACTAACTTTTCAAAGGCTTCACACTTGATTTTTTTTCAAAATTGTGATGAAGTGATGGAAAATGTGTCCTGTTCATTAACAGAAAAGCTATGTTAAACAGTCAAAGCTTTTTACTGTTATCAGAAAAAAAACTTGAACGAGGCTGAGATAAGTTACCATGTTCCTTCTTTTCTTTTGTGATTCTCTCAAGGATAACATTTAATCTTCGCTCGCCAGGCGAAGAAGATTTTATGCTTGAATCTACAGCTTCAGCCTTCTCATCATTTTATTTTCTCAAAATCAATAACAATCATAATCGTACTGACATTTATTTGGCACAAACCCCATGTAGCATCATTCTTAGATCTTTTGCACATGCGTCGTGATTCACTTGAAAAAAATATTGTAACGCTTAGTCTCCACATAACCATATGAACGCTAAACTTAGCTTTCGCTATACCCGCGATTTCTACAGTTTAAAAGCTAGCCAGATAAATTTGTGAACGAGGTTACGGAGCATGTTGTATACATTAAGACTAATCCAGCGGGTTTGTTGATTGACGTGAGATCAATCTACAGGACGAAACTCTTTCCTCTATTTTCATCATGTCTTCCCGGCTACCTTCCCACTGTCTAGTTAAATTTCTTTCAATTCTTTAACCCTAATTAAAGTAAAAGCACGTTTGCATGCTAAATGCGGCTACTGCAGCTACAGCATTAGCTAAATGCATAGAGAGGAAGTCTTTGCACTGTACGTATTGCAGTAGCATACAGTGCATAGGTTCTTAATTTGGAGTAAGTAGAATGGGGTGGGGAGTTATTAGGGGAAATCGTTGAATCAGTTGATGAAAGTTTGAGATTGGGTCACTAAATGAGTTCATAACTTTACGCGAAAGCTTTTGTGTAAGTATTCAAATTACAAAGGGTTGTACATTATTTGATATGTGTGTAACATTGTGAATTCCAGTTGAATTCTTCCGCTTTATTCAACTTAGAGCTTAGTCTGACCAAAGTGCGGTGAAAGATAAGAACTTAAAGTGTCAAATCCGATAGAAGTATGAAATACCTATACGCCACGCTTCTCATTTTCCCTTTACGTTGTTTTAAGTGTTTATTCAAATGAAAAGAAACTTCACACCATCGCAGAAAAGAAAGTTAAGGTTTGTCCAACCCGATCAGGGTCCGAAATACGAGGAGTGTAAACATAGCGTGCCGGTAGCTATGTTGTAAGCGAGCCGCCTTAGTCTCCACCTGCGTGTGTCGCTATATGACTTCACTTCGTAGCTACTCGATAACGAGCAATATCGAGATCAGTAACAAATTTCATAAATGCGCGAAACACGCTCAAGTCTAATTGTTTGTTATGGAGGAGTTGCATGTTCCTATAAGCGAGTCCTTCACGTCACTATAGTGTTTGATTTGGAGGCGAGTGTGCCGGGTATTTGAGGCGTTTTTATGCCGCCGGCTTGGTAACAGAAGTCGCATACTCTTAACAGACCCAAGTTGGCCGAACGGACGGTATAGATAAGGACGTTGCCCCAACGGCTAATGGTCTCATCGGAGTCAGTTGTGAGACGCCACTCTATGACTTCTAGTAAAAAAAGAGAGAAAAAATCGGAAATTATCTGAAACTTTGAAATCCAGACTCGTAATTGCCAAGGGAAGTATCTCTTATAATCCATATTTCTGAAGTAAAAGGCGTCATTCATCGTCATATAAGTTTTTAATAGACGATATACTTCATGCGCATTATAGTCCTTAACAAGGATCTCTTGGTAATACTAATTCGCCATGCTGGAGTGGAATACTTAGAGCACTCATAAGCTATGCAATAAAAGCGCGCACCGTGTTCATAAATCTCTAAATATGAATTGTTCGTCAAGAGTTATCGCAAGGGAGGTATGACTTTCAACACCACGCACTGACCCAGGTGAAGGAGGTGTTACTAAAGCGTTTCGGGAACGTGATCAGCTCAGATTTCCAGGAGAAGCCTTCCACTGGGGAGGAACTCGCAGAATTCTTTATCTGTCTTATTAAGTTAAGAAGAGATGGGTTTCCCTTCTTTCTTCTAAGCTGATGGTATACAATGTTAACAATTGACTATAGGCCTATACAGGATGGCACGGCGGGAAGAACCTGACATTTGAGGATACGTGGTATTTGCTCCTTCTCCGTGTCAGTGTCATATAGATTTTAACACACAATAAAATTTGAGTCGAACTATTTAAATAAAATAGAATGAATACAATTTAGAAACACTTACAAAGGCGTTGAACTAATCAAAACTATTTTTATCTCTTACAAAATCATGAACGGATGAGTTTACGTATCAGACAGGTTTAGATGTCGTACGCGAGATGTGAACTTGCAATGTGGAATTCTTTTGTTTTTTGGATCGAAGTTAGCAAAAGAATTCAATGTTTCACGCATACTCTGTGTTGATGACCACAAACAAAAGAAATTCCTTCGATATTACTTGGAAGGGTTACCTTTTGTCCTCGAGAGTATAACAGTCATTTATTCCATGTTTGCCTTATATTACGACCGAGGATGAGATTGCGCCCATGTCCTCAGAAGTATGCGTGCGTGTGTGTGTGGAGGGTGTTTGTGTGGGGCGTGAATGTGTGTGCTTGTACGGGAATGTGTGTGTCTGTCTGTCTGTGTGATTGGCTGTTTGTGGGCGAGTACACACGTGGTGTGTGTGTGGGTACGATACAAGCCGTTTGGTTTTTGGGCATCATCATGGCAGATTATACATCATCTAGATAATGAGTCTCTATGGTTACTGGAATAAAGCGCAATCGTCTGTGCATGATCTCGCTTCACCCATTCCAAGTCTTAGATCAGAGGTGTGGCGATCTTCGCAATCATTCAAAGATACCGAACCCAAGTTGTGCTCGATGCAGCTATGGGAAGTCAATTTCTCGTGCATCGGTGTTTATGTCATCTATACCATAATCTTCCATCCCTAATAACCGAACAAAGTTTCCCCGGGGTTCTGAACATTCTTAAGCCATCTAGAATTAGCACTTAAGCCAATGTTTTGCTCAAAACTGGGAGAGGAAAACATCCGTAATTATATAACATTGAGTATTATACGAGAAAAAATGCCGGGAATCAACCTTGGACGAGTCAGTAGTGGGTGTGGTTTGGCTGGTTTCGCATCACAACGTGGGCTTGGTGGTAGTTAAACATGACACGCCAAGTACTCGAGTATGTATCACGGCGCGCGAGGCTTAATCAAAAATTAATCATTTTTTCACAGCCTGACACTTTAAGGAGACACCAAATCTCTCTGCTTTATTTCAAGCATGCTGCTGCCTGAAAATCACTGCATGAGCTGTATGAGAAGTAGTATGCACAGATTATAAATTCTTATGGTTTTAGCTAACTACTTTATAGTGATCATTATACAGTTTCGGTTGAGAGAGTCACAAAAGGTGTTAGCACTGTGTGAAAGTGGGTTGCATTTATTTAACGAAACTTTCTGAAGTAAAAAAAAAGTTATGTCTGTGCGGCGCTATCAAGAGTAGATGACGCGTCATTGAGTGACAAGTTACTGAAGTCAATCTCCTTACGTGGAATGCCCAGATCACTCTCTTCCTATCTGGAAGGCAGCCCGAAGTAACAAATTAGTGTTGACTAGGCATTGTGGAAGAGTCAGGTGCAATCTCGACTATAGGGTAATCAAATCTCGCGCTTCACCTGTTTCAATTCTACGCCACTTCTCTAACCGTTGGGGATGAGGGTAAAGTCACACCGTATAGTGCGCGGGGCAATGTTAGTTCACTTTACAAGCTTTTCCCGCCCTGGTCGATCACGTCGATTTTTCTTATCCCATTACATGTCAAAACTGTTTAATATTATTTCATTTCATCGTGATCAAAGATTATATTATATAAAGGTACTGGGTGACTTAGGAGAACAGAGGTTAAGGAGTGGTGTAACTCACAAGGTGGAAAGATTTGGATCGATTTTAAGATACACTAACCCCAGGGTTTGTAAAGTTATTCTGTCAGCCGTTGAGGGTGTAGGAGGGTGGTAGGGAGTGTATTCAGATAGTCATCATACGCCACCTCTGTAATCATGCCCGTCAAAACACGTGCCACTGGCAATCCCAATCTTGTCGAACTGAGCTGGGTTGCCACACTGAAGTTCAAAATGAATAAATGTGATCGTTATTCTGCGGAAGTGATATGTGGTAAAGAGAGCCTACCATTTGCACGTCGTTCAAAGCGCGACAAAGTGGCGCGTAAGGCGAGAAAGAAGATACGAGACGCGATTTTGTCACTACTTTTCCCGTCTTTCGTTTTTTTGACTAAATTAACAATAGGAGGGCGAACCGTAAGAGCAGCTGATATTCTCCGGGCCCACAAACCGTTTATTGAAGATGCAAATTATCTCTCCAGTTTGCTTGTCAGCTAAAAATATCATTAAAAGTGAAAGATACCTTAGCTATTAGAAACTCAATAAGTATACATTGACCTCTCATTCCATTACAAACTATCGGCTAGTGATAGCACGATGCCCGTCCAAGAGGCTTTATCAAGTAATGCATTTATGCATGCACACTTAGAAGTGAGCAAAACACAAATATGTCACAAAAGTGAGTTATCGTGCCGGCAATTAAGTGTAACGTGTAGAGTGCGAGCACAACTGAGTATGTATAAACGATTAGATGATTTGATGTCTCAAAAGGTCTGAACCATAGTAGCTTGGTGTCTTCAACTGAACTTTAGATCTCAAAAAGTCACACACAGAAAACAAAATTACATGATTACACTATGCAAGCATAGAGCCTCAAATTTGCTTAATAACTCTGCAATTTTGACCTAATTGCATAACATTTTATTAAATTTCGGTGATATTTTAATTAAGGTAACATTTTTGTGGTTATACGCTTACATAACTGTATAATTATTCGTATGTAGTTGAATTATTGTGTTCTGAAGTTGCAACGCCATTTGCTTGTGCTTAAATATGGTTACACCCTTGTGCGCATGCTCAATTAGGCAATTAATTTGACCCAGATCGTTTTGGAGCAAATAACACATTTCTATACAGAGAATACACAGTAAGATAAGCGTTAAGTTAATCGCAGTCAACTGATTCAATTACTCAAGAATCGGACAAAATCTCCTGGATTCTACTCGCTAAATTCTTTGGAGTAAACTAATCTATAAATTTAGATCATTTGTGAATTAATTATCCAACAAAGGAATTTGAAGATTCAAATCTAATACTAAGAGTTAACTTTTTTGTATATCTTAGAATGATCACTGATCAAATCTGTAAGATTATTTTGCTAATCTAAGGTATTCGGAGTTAGGATTTATCAACTCCATACGAACCCATGCAGAAAACGTATCATTTCATAATGGGAAAATAATATTTTAACTATAGTTTTCAACTTTATACTCGATTCAGTCAAATTTAATTGCCTTTGTGAAATATATTGAGTTCAAACGAGTGTCCCGGAAATCGTAATATTGTCTGCATGTTCAAATGTTCAATATGTAGCTATAGTTTGATTTGAGTTAAAGAGGCATTTTATGATCCACAGCCTCTCCCTCTGACGAAATAAATACAAAATCTGAGACCGTTTTAATCATTTGATGTGTGGTGATCTGACGTGGTAAATTAAATTAGATCGACTCTAGAAGAATTTTGTAGGCCTTCCGGTGCGTGATCACGAAATGCACCTTTAAGAGACAGGTCATGTTTCAGTGTTACTGAATAGTTATAGAACAACCAAGACCCTCTATGTAGAAACCTATTCCAAATCCAACTCTAACCACTGATTCTGACCACTCTGTAGATTGAATGTTGCAATGTTTTGCATTGTTCAGAAAAGCTTGAAGTAAGACGTTGTTTTAGGGAGGTTTGGAAATCATATGCCCGAAACATTCATCAGCAGATCATTTCAAGCAAAACCCGCGCTGGCTTTGAATGTTATAGAGCATTACTTAAAGCTGATAAAGTAATATTCATATTACCTTTCATGCTGAATGCTCTTGGCAAACCAGAGCGGCAAACGGAGTGAGTGAAAATCAATCTCTGTCATCCAGTCATCTTCCACCAAAATTCCCAGATTTTTTTTCTTTTTCTTTTCATATGATTGGCAGGATAAAGAAATAAAATTGAACACCCCAAGCAATATCAGGGCCGATATTGCAGGTGCTTATGTGTGCATTTGGTGAACAAGTAAGGGGCAAGCGGTCGCCTTGGTAGATAGAGCTGAAGCAATACGCGAGGGATTTTGAAGACCGCGACTGTACTCCAAGTGTTTCCATTTTATCTAACCCTAAATATGCTAAATTGTGTAAATTATGCAATTTGGCATAGTCTGCTTATAAAGTTCTTGATCTAATTATTTAATACACTCATTGGATCGATAGGTCCCTTGCCCTCATTGTTTGGCATCTGATTTTCATCTTCAGCTGCTGAAGCTGTCCCAAGTTAAACTTAAAATTTCAAACTGATCGACAAAACCTTCCATAATAAGATCAGCAGATAGAGGGTTCCCAATAGAGCGATATCTATCCTTGAGGCTTAAAAACAACGCATTTTGATAAGTTGGGATGAAATGTTCCAATCATGGCCAAATTTAGGTGTTTGTATGCAATCAAAGCAGGAGAAAATAACAGCCCTGGGTTAAGACGGTTATCCGGGTCGTCATTCCAGGGCTTTTAGATTTCAAATTCCCATTCTCAACTGGCTATCTATTTGGTCCGGTGATGGTGTGATCATTTGACTTGGCGCAATTTAGTAGAATCACTGATATGCCGGCTGTCTGCATTTTCATTGCGGATCTGACACAATCTCTTAATGCAACCAATGAGCCCAACTCGCTCTCACGGTCTTTGTACAGTCAGTGATCGTCTCACTGCCAAATACCGCTCATCTCATGTCATTCACCTCTTCCGTTCCCTGTCGCCTCTGACCTAGGCCATACAACTAGCTTATGGGCATGCGCATACGCCAGTTTACATAGCTCGATGAGGCCCTCAATGCCTGAAGGGACGGAGGCGGTTGTTTTAACCAATCAAGGGGCGTGCGTGGTGAGGCGCTTCGAAAGCAAACGACCGAAAAGTAGAAAAGTGAAAATCTTATGAAATCAGACTTCAGATAGATGGAATTATCACTTCGAATACTGACTTGATACTATTTGCGGTGTAGTCAGTCACCATGGCAACCGGTATTAATCATGGCGGTTGTTTTGTATCACTTTCAACATGTTCACTGGTCAGTTAGCCTATGGCCATGGCAAGTGAGATTTTATGACGTAAACAGACAATTAAAATGCGTTTTTTAACCAATGCATACTCGGTCTGGATTATTCCCCTTTTGGTGTGGATTTCGGATAAATGCTTCCCTATTACTCCATGAAGACCATTTTCAGATTCAAGGCTAACTGTGTATTAGTGACGGAAAGAAGTTAATCCGACCAGCGCGTCCGGCCGCGCTTGTTTCAAAGATGATTTTGCCCCGGGTGATGTGGGGATACAGAGCAACGACCGCCATGTCGCAGCTAAAGGGCGATCGTGCATCAGCAACGACAAGAGCATGTCCAACGCGTGGTCACATCAATGCTGTGAGCATACAGCATTCAGACATGTAACTAAGGGCGCGTGACATGGGCACAAATCGCCATCATCATGTCCATAACCGTCTGACAATTTATAACATTTTGAAGGATTTTAACCTCCGATTTGCTTTAAGCACTGTAAATACACTCTTCAGTAACTTCACAGTGCTTCTAGTTGGAGTATACGAATTCAATTCACCGCGAAATATACCGTACTCACACTAAATCAAGGACGCCCATGCCTAATCTAGAGTAACCAATGGGACTCATTCGTTTTACAGCTTGAGAATCCACCCACTGGAATGTATCAGGCTGTTCAGCACTTAAAGATATAAGGCGACGGGGGCCATTTGAAGGGAGACACCATTGAGACCGAGCTAAGAGAGCGAATGATCCAGAGACGAGATTCAGTGTTGGGCTACCGATCGTATGTCATTTTCAAGAGCGCTTTAGCGTGGTTATGGCATATCTGCCTCGTCTACTTCATGTCTTTGATGTCTCCAGATCTAGGCTGAAGAATAATCATATCTCGAATAAATATTGTCAAATCAAAATACCTTTCATGCATTAAATAGGATAAGCATTTGCAAAAGTGTAATCCGCTGCATGCATTATTCGATACAGTATCTTACTTATGTCTTCAAATGTTTATCAGAACAAAATAATTTATCACTTTGCATTTTCGACTTCTTTATTTATCAAATCTAAAGACTTGTTTTGTTTTAATATCTTGCTACTGTAATCCTTTCAAGTCGAGAAAAAGATCATTTAGTATTTTGTCTCTATCGCGGCATTATAATCACTACACCATGGTTCAGAACACGCTTAGTGCTAATCTATCATGAATCTTATCTAGATTAGAGCGTCGCATCCATAACTAATACCATATTCTGTTACGCAACCCTAATTGTTTTGGGGGTTTCTATTTCAAAATTTGCACCAAATTTCATGCCCAGCCATATTTCATTGGGCTTATAATCCCATCATAACTCCAGCACATGAAACACAGGATTGATTTCAATGTTGCTTTGTCGTAAGGCGGTATCCGTGTTCACGCAATACAACTAGGCATTTGGAAAAAATAATGAAAAGGTCTGTGATAGCAGACGATGAATCAAGTTCAGCAAATCTTTCTCAGAATATTCATCATTTTTCCCGCCTTCGGGGCACGTCGACAATTTGTGAGTATCCACAATCTCCCTTCGCCCATCTCTCAATCTTGGTCAAACATTATGCGTTTAGATTATATGTGTACATATGCGATCCATGTAAACCGTAATTGGCTGTGATACCGAGCCAAGAAGCCTTTTACACCAGTGCAATTGCTGTGGTAATAGTATCTGGAATAATACTTGAAAAGTCAATTTTTAGGTATATGTTCTTATTGAATATTTTTTCAGTTTTTTAATCTTACTTAGTATTACAAAGGTAATTATTAAGTCAATAACTTTATTAGTATTTCCCACTTAAGTGAAAATAAGCATGTAACTCATTGGTTTTGGTTAACACCGATAATTAACATTGCTTACTTATTTGAAATTGGATAGTTTATTAAATCGGTTACCTTAATTTATATTGTTAACTTTAATTTAGTATTGCTCGATTAATTTACGTAATTTATTGCTTGGTTAATTTAGTATTTATGCTTGGTTAATTTAGTATGCTTAATTTAGTTTGCTTCCTGGAATTTAGTATTGCGTGGTTATTTAGTATTGCTCGTATTAATTTAGTATTGCGTTGGTTAATTTAGTATTGCTTAATTAGATTGCTGGTTAATTTAGTATTGCTTGGTTCTTGAGTAAAAATGGCTGGTTACTGTAGTATTGCTGGTTAATTTAGTCATTGCTATTTAGTATGGCTTGGTTAATTTGTATTGCTTGGTTAATTTAGTAATTGCTTGGCCTAATTTTAGTATTGCTTGTTTAATTTAGTATTGCTGAATTCGTTTGCTTGGTTAATTTAGTATTGTGCTTGGTTAATTTAGTATTGCTCGATTAATTTAGTATTGCGTGGTTAATTTAGTATTGCTCGATTAATTTAGTATGCTTGGTTAATTTAGTATTGCTGGTTAATTTAGTATTGCCTTGGTTTAATTTAGTATTGCTTGGGTTATTTAGTATTGCTTGGTTAAAATTTAGTATTTCTTTAATTTATATTCCTTGGTAATTTGTATTGTTTTGGTCCAATTTAGTTTTTGATTGTTTAATTTATAACGCTTGGTTAAATTATTTATTCCCATTGATTAGCTTGATTATACCTTATTCAAAACATAGAACAATTTATCAGTTTCCATAGCCAACAGTGAATACTGCCCCTTTGCACAGACGGGTTCTGCACGCTAAGCATGGATCTCGTACAACATTTTATTCAACAACAAAAAAATATGCTTTCCTTACTAAAATGGCCACAATGTGTGGTGTGGTTTGTTTCTCAAATCACGGTTTTTAGGCAACTACGCTCTCTTTTTAAAAAAACTAAGTAACATTTCCAATGTTGGAACTAAATTAGATAGTTCGCTGATTAAATTTCGTCGTGTCTATACCTACATTTGCAATTCAGTTATTTATATTAAATAAAATTAATAAATATTTCACGTATAAACGTCTCTCTATTTAATCATACTATTTGAGGACTGACTATTTACTATTCAAATCCACAAAATTAAGAATGCACTAACAATCACTAAGGGCACTCATCGTGTCAGAATTAGACATATCTCACGCCCATGTCTTGTGCCCACCTGTCAACAAGCTCGTATTGGCATTACTACATGAGGTATTCTTTCTTACTATTTAATACAGGAGTGGTGTAATAAATATGCTACATTTAAGCCTAGATTATTTGAGGTTACATGAATCAATAGTGCACTGACACCAATCATGCCAATACGATCGTGGCAATTAGAGTAATGCAATCGGTCTGTAAGGCCTACGACATTCATAACGTCTCCTAACAATTACTTTATGCCTCACAGCGATTTCTTTTGAAGCAACAACAAGTGGTTTTGTTTTATGCCTACAGAACCAATTGACACATTTTTCTGTTACGATGCTCCATCAGAGGACATTTCAAGACTTTAAATATTTAGAGTGTGTCATTTACAAACTAATCATTTTCTCTCAATATTTTTGCTTGCTCAGTACCAACATTCTAACATTCCACACTGTAGACCTGCTCACCCAAACCATTTCACAAAAATCAAACTACAAAAATTAAGATTCCTATCACCCTAAATTTTCACGTATTAGGTAACTAACACGTATTTGTCCAAATACAAGCTCATAAGACGAACGCATAGTATAATGTTTTATGGGCTTGTACGATATTAGTTTAAAACAACTTGTCAAACCATGTGTTAAGAAACGGCTTTTATTTTAATAATCAAATAGGAAACGGTTTATCTATTGCAAAAATTGAGAGGAAACACGGAAAATAAGCTTTTTCACAAACAGCTTGTTAAAACACTTGTTAACAGATATCGTGACTTTAACCATTTAATGTGAAATGGTTTAATTGCGAGGAACATATGTATTCATTTATAAATACCTTTGCAGCTGAGAGTTTACAAGTGCTTCATTCAAAAATAATATTGGTCAATTTATTTACACACAAACAGTTTGATAGTTGCAAAATTTAGAGAGATAGGTGTATCTTTAAGTATCTTAAACACTTCTATCCTTAAAACATGACAACATTTGCACTTAAGGTCACAAAATATATATCGCACATTGATTTATCTATTTTGGCTTAAAGGTAATCTTGATTATCTGTTACTGGTGCAAGCATGATATTGCAGAATTCTGTTATTGTTATATATATATATATATATTTTTTATTAAGAAAACATATTGATCTAGAAGCTTCTTAAGTAGACAGTTATTGGATATGCCCCCAAATATCTAAGAGGTACTCAATCGATATTAACCAAAATACTGCGGATGCATTGGGCTGGGAAAGGTGAATATCAGAGGGGTGTGTTGAGTCAATCCCACAATGCACCAGTTTTGGGAAATTTCAACCAATAAGGTCATGTGATCCCACAAAAATCCTATTCTTAACACAAGAAAACCCTGACAATTACATTCATTTAGGCCACAAGTGCTAGTACGTCCCTAAGTACTGATGTGTGTTTTAGTACAGTACAGTATCAGGCACATTGCAATGCATTGTGGGATTGATTTCAAACACCCTCTGCGGAAATATATTCCCCTGTATCTTGAGTTTTACAAATCATTTCTATTTGGACACCACCTTGACTCAATCCGGTCACAGCTTTCAAAAATGGTACAAGCCATAAAAAAAAATGGTTAAATATGTAATTTACAAAACTCCAGCTCTTCTTACTGATGATAACATGTAAAGAACAAAGAATGGGCTTTCCGATGGTGTTTGTTTGATCTTATTTGATTTTATCAATTCAGAGTCTCAGAGATATAATCAATTTAGTTCGATACACCAAAATCGATTTTGTGCCACTTTTATGCATGGGCAGATATATTTTGAGTACTGTGCCAAACTGTCTTGAAGCTCAGAAAAGATTGCAACTTGGCAAAAGAAACAAAACACAGATTAAAATACACAAAGGAAGTCTAGTTTTCTCGACACAAGCTTTTATTAATACTGAACATATTCAGTTCAATGATATTTTCTTTTCATAAATAATCAACAATTACAAATATTAATTGCACGTTTCATTGAAATAGAACAAAATTGGTATCTGTAAAAATCATGTCAGAAAGAATAAAATTGCAATCAAAATAAACACTCCAAATTCAAAGAAATGGTTTAAATAATTGTTGAAGTTAATAAAACTCTCTCCTTCAAAGTAATCATTGCTGTGATTCTCTTCTAAACAAACAACAGTATGTCGAATGTGATACACTTATCTTAAAGCCAGAACCTACTGAAGATCATTTCTTCCATTACATAACTGTTTTTGCATCTGTTAAAGTTTCTTTATGAAGTTAATCCCTTCTTTGAATTTCAAATTTGTTCAAATGTGAATAACTTATGTCTTCACGGTTTTCACTCAACCAGAAAGTAGCGCAAACTCGATTTTTGTGTTCCGCGTCAAACTGGAGTTATCTCTCGATTGAAAAAAAGCAAATGAGATGAAACATTTGGAAAGCCTGGTCTTATTTCTTTATGTGATTCTCAAAACGACTTACTTATGTTGAGATTTAATATTGAAAAAAGTAGTTTTCGATTGTAGCAAGATCCATTTACCGAAGTTGCTACAGTTATCCAACACTTGAACAATCTGATGGGAAAACAACAAACCTCCATTATAAATAACAACAAAACGAACGCGCTCGTTCCCTAGTGCAAAGCTTTAACTTCCTTTACTGTGTTCCAAACTACGAGGTCTTACCAGCTGGTAGTCCTAATATAGCCAAATATACTGACACATTCAAATGTCATTGAATTTAAGAAATACAAGGCTCGTGTTGCATGAAATTTGGTTTCATTGTTAAAGAGTTATGTTATTTGTGAAAATAATAAGTCAATTTCAACTCTGCATTTCCACTTGTGGTACATTGAGGTTATCAATAGCGCATTCAGACTATTGTATATTGGTTTCGATGACAAGTTGCAAGGGTTTAGTACTGTGTTTAATGCACGCTTTGTTGAAATTGCTATAACTTTATTTTGGGAGTGTTTACTTCAATGATTTTCTCTTTCACCACTTAACATGTCACTCAATTGAAGAAAAAAATGGTGCTAATGTATTTCATGTTCATATTTCTCTGCAATGTCATACCATTCAACTCATTCAATAGTACTGAAATTAAGACCAACAAAAGGCTATACTTGCTTGAATTGCAATAACTTGAGTGTGTCAGAAGCAAAGAAGAGTAATTTACTAACATCACTCCAGATTATGTTGTAATTGAATATAATCATCGTGTTCTGAGGTTAACCAAATATGTCTTACATGGATTTTGTCTTCGAATTCAACATCTTTATACACCTTTCCACTTTGTGGTTTGAGACCAGCGCCAAAGAAGAACCTAAACTCGTTTGAAGCTATCGAGGTATGTCCGTGTAATTTGCTATTTCTTTGCCGTTATTAAACACTCATAAAACTTGTATCTTTTAACTACTAACTTTTTCTATGCTAGCACCAGTTGCATTACACTAACAATTACTTTACTTTGTCAACTTGGTTCTACTCTCTCTCTCTGCATCGATTCGCACCATTGGTCTGCAGACAACAGTGTGAAGGTTATAGACAAATTATGACATTGTGTAGATGATCTCAAAGTTGTATTATTGGCGAATATTTTTATCTGTTAGGGAGTATTCGGTGTCAATTGCTATTAACCTCTATCCTTTTGATTTTATTGTCAGTAAAGAAAACACGCATTACTTTAGTTAGATCTTGATATAGCTCAGCATCTGGTATAATTGAATCTAACTCACTGTCTGTGAAACTCTCTTTGTTGCATATGCACATGCACACGTTTTTGGAGTGACGGCAGGTTCGCTCCAAAAGAGTAAAACTTTACTTTAAAGAGTGAAAATGGAGTGGAATTCAGACTTAGTCCAATTTCATACTTTTAAAACTGAGTTGGACTTCTCTCCTGAGAGAATGTACTCCGTTTCCGTCCTTTTAACATGTTTAAGAAAGAGCTTTTAATTCTCTTCTGAATGTCACTGCAGGAACTCCGTGATTAAAGTGATCACTGCTAATCCCCTAAAAAGAAAAGCCCACCTAAATTTCAACTTATTTGATGATGAACAAATATGTTTGTTTTTATTAAATTTGTCAGAAGTATACAAAAGAGTTTATAACACGTTTTGATATTCCGGTCAAATTAAGATGATTCCGGACAGACTGGCCGTTCATTAACACCTTTTTCACATGCAATACAGATTAGATTTCCGTTAAAAGATTGAAGACATGTCAAACCCGGCTTTGTTCTATTTGGTTAAAGATACATCATCTCAATTAATTAAGCGAACCTTATGTCACAATGAATAGGAATGTTTTGTGTCATATGTTCCTATCCAAAATATCAAAGTAGGGCCTATAAAAGTGTACATACTTTGAAAGTAAGTGACACAAGAACCACGGACAATCGCGGAATTTTGGTAAAGGTCATACTCTTGAAGATATTCATCCAAAACATGCAAAATGATGACATTCCGCTATTATTTTTTTCCGCAAATATTCCTTTAAGTTCGAAGTAGAATATTTTAAATTTATTAGTTTACACATGCGGAGACTTTTTACATTTAAAAACATTAAAAGGTATTTTGATTTTGCGAAGGATCAGATATGTCAAGAAATTTTACGTATCAGTACTAAAGAACCTTGGATACTGATACTAGTACTAAGAAATCTATAAGTATCAGTATAATAAGCCACGTGTAATACTGATACTTATACTAAGGATGCTATAAGTATCAGTACTTCAAGCCATCTTTAATACTGATACTAGTTCTTAGAAATCTATAAGTATCAGTACCTCAAGCCACTTTTTATACTGATACTTATAGATTTCTTTGCATATATCATGATTTTTTATCAACTTTAAAACGAATAAGAAAACGCCCTTGGATGTAAAAGAATCGAATTCTATTTTAGTGTGATATAATATGTCAAGGATTTTTGTGTTTTGGATTCAATAGGACCAGACTGTCAGAAAAGGATGGGGATCAAATTTTCAGACCTCTGTCATCTTCTTCAAGGGGAGAATGGTTAGTACATGGGAAATTTGAAATCGAGTCAAATTGTGTTTTAATGTACACTAACAAGTTATCTCCTTTTGAGGATTAAAAGGTATATAATTTGCATATGTTCTAACCTTCAGTTAAATCGGTATAGCCCCATAATGGTTCAAGGTCATCCTGAGGTAAAATAAGCCCGATGTTCAGATTTGGTTAAAACTGATCACAAGTTGCTCGTATAATCTCATAGGATTAAAATATGTACTATTTTTACAGTATGTGACATTTGGTTTCATAATTAAGAGCAAAATGTATCAAGGGTCTACATGGCCTATGGGGTCACCAAGACTTGCTCTTCATCATAATGGATTGAAATATCGAAACTTTACAAATGAGGTTTTGTGGTCATGGTCATCAAGTAAACCGGGCCATCCCCTTTAAAATGCATGTTCTGCTTCTGTATGACAAGAAGAATCATTTGACACCACTTCCAACAATATCGGAGCACTTACCACAAGATGACCTTGAACTTTTATATATAAACCCTATGTCTACATAACTATCGGTCAGATCCTAGACAAACTATACATTATTTTAATCAACTCATCAAGACGGATATATCGGCGTATATTTTAACAGGCATCTGGAAATTTGGACCCCGTCATTTTTTGAAAGTCTAGGCCCTTTTGAAACCCAAACAGCAACAAAATCAATTTTTAGCATGAAAATCCTACTGGAGAACATGCCATATACCCACTATTTTGAATAAAAAGGAATGAATGCGAAAATGACCGTTTTGGCTAATTTTCTTTTTTTTTTTTTTTTTTTTTGATTTGGTTAAAACTGATCACAAGTTGCTCGTATAATCTCATAGGATTAAAATATGTACTATTTTTACAGTATGTGACATTTGGTTTCATAATTAAGAGCAAAATGTATCAAGGGTCTACATGGCCTATGGGGTCACCAAGACTTGCATGCCCTGGATGTTGCAAACGGTGCTATCACCAAATCACTTAGAGGTCCATGGCTCGATCGATAATGATCGTCCTCAGAACTTCAGATTTTACCAGAAGTAGTCAATATTTTGGTATCATAAGAAAGCTGCTATTTTTCTCATTTACCTTGTGAAATCTTAGGGATTTAGATAGTTGGTTTGGAAGTTATGAGCGAAAATGTACTCCATTTTGGTAGACCAATATTAATTTGACATAGTACTCTATAGGGTTTACAAAATCACGTTTTTAGCTCTCACGTCAAAACGGATTGAAATATCGGTGCGAAACTTTTCAGATGGGGTTTTGTCGTCAAGGTCATCCAATCAAGACGAAAACTTTATATAGTTAAATCGGGCCATCCCCTTTAAAATGCATTTTCTGCTTCGGTATGACAAGAAGAATCATTTGACACCACTTCCAACAATATCTGAGCACTTACCACAAGATGACCTTGAACCTTTATAGCCCTATGTCTGCATAACTATCGGTCAGATCCTAGACAAACTATACATTATTTTAATCAACTCATCAAGACGGATATATCGGCGTATATTTTAACAGGCATCTGGAAATTTGGACCCCGTCATTTTTTGAAAGTCTAGGCCCTTTTGAAACCCAAACAGCAACAAAATCAATTTTTAGCATGAAAATCCTACTGGAGAACATGCCATATACCCACTATTTTGAATAAAAAGGAATGAATGCGAAAATGACCGTTTTGGCTAATTTTCTTCAAAAGTATAACCTTTATCCAGTTTCTCTATTGTTCATTGATTGATTCCTTTCGTTATTTACCCTCTGAAGTGTATATTTTACAGATCCTACATTGATATTTAAGAAGATATGACATAAAACCTTCCCGTGCCTTGAGCCCCTTAAGGTCATATCTTGTATATCGATTATCAACATTCAATCGAATTACTAAAATGAAATTTATTGGTTGAATATGATAACAATGTTTAGATATTTATGAAGCTGGTACATTAACAAATATTGGTTTCGGTAATAAAGCTGGTTCCATTAACAAATATTTTGTTTGATACACTACCAAAAGTAACTTTTTTTCTTATACAATTCAATGAAAGCTCCTATTAAATTGTTAACAATGTTCATAGACTTGCAAAATTAACAGCTGCAGCACTAAAGACAGCGTTTACAAACGTGATGCGTACTAGTATTTATGTCAAAACATGTTTAGATTTTAAACATATTTATATATAAGGTGTTTATTAAACATTTTAGACATAAGTTTTTAGATATTTCACAACGTTTTAATATATGGTGTTAATAGTGTTTAGAAAGCTTTTTAATTTCTAATTACTATTTTTATAGAGAAGAAAGTGGCCCATAGAGTTCATATCATTTGATTTAATTAGCTGTATTTGAATATGTAGACTAGCTAATTAGATGGAATCAAAGCTTTAATGCATCTAGGTGTGTCAACGTTGTAGGTCATACAAATTTGGAATGCAGGGGTGTATTTTGTTTTTAATATTTTGGTTGAAAATGTAAGCGTTTTTGAGGCACCTTGTTACTACTCCCTTGACTCAAGTTCATTTTATGAAAGGTTCTGAGCAAAATGGGTAAAAATATTTCTTTGATGCAGTCCAAATGATGTCTGTTTGTTCTGAACGGTCTATAGTTGTGTACGCCAGATTGGGCTTACGCCTGTATACTGTTGTTATGGAAATTAATAATACCTAATCTTTACATATTATCGTGACATCGGAATTATTTTCTTATTCACCATACTCTACCTACTTAAGGTGCATCTTCTGTAAATAAAAACCCACCAAATTATTAATAGTCATCGAAAGATATCCAATTTGAAACGATTGTATCAATTACATTGATAATTGGATCTAATTGAATTTTGGAATCGATCGGCAGTGTACTTTGATTTATATTTATAATTAAACTGATTAATCAATACTTGAAAGGTTGTAATAATTGCGCCCTATTTTATTGGCATAAATTGCATTAAATATACACTAGAGTACAGAAATAAAAACGCCAAATATAATATGCAATTAAATTCATTGTACATAGAATTCTGGAAACCTAAGCTCGACCAGAAGTATTGAAAAGTGTATCGTCAGCATTCGACGCAGCGTTCACACTTCACTCCGCATTCCCGCGGGCGTTCTAATCATATATTTCGCGATATTATTTTAACCACAATATTTGAGCAAACATTTACACTACAAACATGACGAATTGTTTTTCTAGTGTAACGTATACAGAAAGTGTGTGAGATCGTACGTCATGTAATGATTCCTTCTTTTCAAAACTGGTATACTGTCACGGCACAGTTTACTCACGATATTCACTATACAAGTCATCAGACCTCATTACAGTTTTTCTTCATGGAAAATTAAATACATTTTAAAATGTGGTCCTCTTATACAATCATGCTAACAGACACGTCCTGCCTTGAATTGTTGCAAGCGAGTTAAAGACAAAATGCAATACAGATGAATATGTAATCATATTCTTTTACGCATTATTTGCTGTAATCGCCCTTTTAACAACCAGTTGCCATGCACATGTCGTATTGTCGTTGTTATATCGATTTGCATGCGTCATTAAGCTTATGTCGAAAAAGTCCAAATTTGACAAAAAAGGGTGTGCCAAATAATATGTTCACATGACCATATGACAATATAATATAAGACCCTATTCCGATGAGTACAAACATCCCTAGTTGTAGGTGGATAATCTTAGAGCTGATAACATTCGTCTATTTGATAAGTTGATATACAGATTGTATGTGTAATTTTGTGTGTGTTGTGTGTTTCATTGTGTTGCTAACTTTATCAAACATGGCGACATTTTTTTTAAATCTCAGTAAACACGCATTATTAAATATTTGACAAAGAAGTTAAAGCTCGTATTTGTCATTCGTCAGTTTTAGGAATGTTGACATGACCTCAAGCAACAGTATTGCCAGATTAGCCTATTTAAGAAAACCATAACTCTACATTTACATATTTAAGAAATAGAAATTCATTTTTGACTTCCTTAAGTAAGCTGCTTCCTATAAGACAAATAATTTCTGGAAATTTCCTGTAGGTTTATGGAAATTGTGCAAAGCAATGTCAAAATGTTTCCAATATGCTGTATAACATTTAACTTAATGATAAGCTTCAGACTTGAGTAGTTAAATGTGTGGCATTTCCATGTGTAAAGTGTTATCGTTGCCTTCAACATGAGGAACAAGACTGACTCAGGAATGGGCCAACTTGCAGTCAACTTAATCTAGGATGCGAAGGACGAGACGAATAACGAAGCAATTACCTCTGTAATAAGACTATATTATATGCATCATGACATAATTTGACCAGTTTTCTGCAATAACGCTTACATGTTGGTTTCTATCAGGTATGATGCGCGGTGGCCTAGTTTTCGTGCTATCATTCAATTACCTTTAAACCATATTTGCCGTGGTTATGATGGTAATGATGACCCGTTGTATTAACTCAAAGCAATAAAACAGACAGCTTAAGTAGCGACAATTTGTTCTCAAGCAGTGATATTACTGAGAAGGGGGCAAGAAGGGGCAGACTGCCTACGTAGTACTGACGCCCCATTGACCACGTTGACCCCACATGGTGCATGAGAAAAACAACACCAGACTCAAATCATGATTGCAGTAGTCGCTCCGTCCATCAAATTCCATTTTCTATCATATAGTAAAGAAAAATGTAGCGTTTGAAACAAATAACGTTCTGTTTTGAAACGATATTGATTTCTCTTGAACATTTTTTCGTTTTTCTTTTGTTTGTTTTTTGTTTGTTTTGTTGTATCTTTGCATTGTAAAAACTGTGTTTAAAAAGTGCAAAGTAGTGTTTAGGTATTAAACCTGTCAAATCTCCAAACACTTGTCGTCAAATGCCTAAACACCTACCATTAGATATCTAAATTTAACGTTGGGTGACCCGATCATGGTCCGGTTTTTGAGATCTTTTCTACCTCACGTGAAAGCTTATCACCAACAAATCTGATTACAAATTTTAAGTTAAATTGGCTTGGATAGTAGGGGCAAAAAATGTGTACCAAATTGGCCCAGTGTGTGTCAGCTAATGTGGTCGACCACATATGGGCACATTTTTATTTATAACATTCAAAGGAAACATATCTAGGACCTTACTGAATTCCACTGGGGTAATGAGAAAAATATGAACTTTTTTCTGATACATAATCGGTTGTCAATCGGGTCACACACCTTTAAACATGTTTTAATATCAGGCGTAGATATTAATCATGTTTAGACGAAAAGTGTATAGGTTTTGATTTTTTTTAGATATGATGCAAATAGTGTTTCCAAAGCTTTTTAATTTCTATAATTACTGTTGTACATCATGGTGGTTTTTGTTTGAATATTAGTACCGTGCATTTTTTAGCCTTTTGTTTCGCGTGAGATCAAATGCATGGAATACACGTCTGAACACTTCACACAAACTTAATCAATTCTGCAATAAAGTTTAACCATGCACAAACAACAGACTCAAGAATTACACTCGGAGTTTGATGCACAAAACACAAGTGTTGGAGATGTAAATGACATTGTATCAAGGAGTCCATCTTCACCTCGAAGGCGCGGATCCCAATACTATGCATATTTGTACTCATTTCAAAGGATTTTAATGGTAACGCTATAATTTGAAAGGATTTCAATGGTAACGTTATAACTGTGATTGCTAGTATTGTTTTATAAGATCAGAAGTGAGAGATTGACACTGGACTGTCTTAAAGCAGAGTGCATGCAGACTAAATGATAATGGTCTAATTACTGCAATTTGTCGAAGAAGGTAATAGATGTCTTGTTAAAGGCATATTGCATATTGAAGTGCATTGCGTGTTTTTAGCCAATTGTCCACTCATATTGTTAACATTCCTTTGTAACATTGTAAAAAATGACCCATAATGCAAAGGACGAATTTTATTCAATTGCATTTAAATTTCTATAAAATGGATTGTAATGGGTTGTGAGAGGTAGAATGGAAAACATGATGAGTAAACTACAACGTGACAATATAGCGGTCTTGTGAAATGATGATTGATATTATTTTGGAGATAAAAGATTCCAACACCACTTTGAACACACAAATAACAGAGATGTTTTGACATTTCCTCTCGGCATAATTAGTTTGTGCTCTGGTCATAATCCAATTTTGTATCTTAGATAAAAAGATGGTTAAAGTTAATAGAGTGAATGTCCTGAAAATCAACATCTTCTGATCTTATATCATGTTTGCGCGTGCCAAGAATCAGTCCAAAACATTACTTGTTAAAAGTGTCTTAATAGTGCTCGATACATACTGTCATGAACATTTTGTTTGTATGTATGCATTAAATTGGTATGATTGATGCTTTGGCACGGTTTTTATAAGGCTTAGTGCCATATTTGCACTGGTCACTTTTAATAATCATAAAACTAAACACTAGATTGTATATCATTGAATTTTAATGCAGTTTGTATTCCATCTGCAACGAAGGGCAGAACCATTCAGATAAGCAAAGCAAGCCAGATACAAACCCTATCATAAATATAGAGAGTATCAAAAAACATAATTCCATTATAAAACATGAAAACGTGTCCTGAATTTTCTCAGATGGTTTGTTGATATTTTACCCATTAGATTCATCTTACAGGCTATTTTATTCCTTAAGAATTTATGAAATATTTCACATCTACTCAATTTATACATATCTTACGCAGTGAGTGGACCCACTTGAGCCGCTCAGCATTTTCATTGATATAACATGATAAAGGAATAAACGTAGTGTCCAACAACTGATTTTGGAGAATCTCCTTAAGAAGGGGCTGAATTATGCGTTAAGTATAGAGGATTAGATGATGATTCCCCAGAAGTTCACATGAATTAGAAAGTGGAAATGAAAGAGTGTTTTAATATGAAACAAAGGTATAGCTTGTAGTAAGTACTTTACAGATATCTTGCAGTAATAAAAATGTGTTTTCAAAATGAAGACCCGGAAAATAGAAATTGTTGTGAATTGATTACCAAAAAATGAGGAATTGTGCGGGTATTTTAATGTTTTTTTAAACGGTGTGATTTTCTTTCTGTAAATGTGTAATTTATATACTCCTAACCCAATATTAACGACGTTCTGACAACAACCGTTATTAACCCATTGTAGCAGTCAGTTTTCTCTTAATGAGTTCAAATATTTAAGTTTACTCCAGGTATTATGCCGTACATTAAGTCCTTAGACTCTACATCATCACTTCGATTGTTAACATCATTGTCATTTTACTTAAACATCAGAAACACAGTGAACTACGAACAGAAGTAAATACACTCCAAAGTAAAGGTCTAATGCCATCTATAATATTAAACTTTAACGACGACTCTCTGGCATATATCAAGCTCCACACAACTATTTTACTAATTTATTAGAGCAATAGATTTGAATACAAAGTGTATACATTTTTAGTTGTTTTGATACAATTTAGAAAACTGTAGATCAACAAAATCACCATTCTTACGGCCTTATTTAAAAGCAAGTACGAACGCCTCAAATTTGGAAACACTGTGTTTTAATCAGCTATTCTAGTAATCGAATGATTCATCGATTAAAATAAAAGACATTAGGTTCCTTTTGATTGCAACCTCTACCTTGAGAACTGCAGCTACTCGTATTAAGTATTTGAACTAGAAATACATGACCAAATCCGTCTGTGACACATGAGGTTCCTTGATGGGGGTAAATGAGGTCATAGGCCTTTGGATTTCAAGGTTTCATCTGCAGAGGATGTCCGAAATGTATGACTAGTAGCAGGTTTGACTTCCCCCCGTAGACAGACCCAATACGGGAAGACGGTCTAATCCGAATTGAATAACATGATCAGAAATAGAGTGTTGTATTTTGGCTAAATACATTACCAGAAAACAGTAGATGTTTTATTGTTGAAAATAGCTGGTTTTTTTTTTAATTTCTAATGTATCTCATAGCTACTAAAGAGCATATTGCATGGTCATTTATTATAACTGATATTATTATTATATTATTATTATTATTATTATATTATTATTATTATTATTATTGTTATTATTATTGAGAGATGACGATGCTATAAATTTTGTTCTAGTTTAATCCTTTTTGTTCATCAAATGTTCTATACTTGAAAATTAATTACAACTCGTTCCGCTGTTTGTATTGGATGTGTATCACTGACCTTCAGCAAATTAAAAGGAAACTATTATTATATTATTATTATAACTAGTGCATACTCTCCCCCCCCCCGTGTGTAACCTTTGACCTATGTGTGTGGTCTTTGACCTCAGATTTGTTCTGTGCTCAGGTCAGTGGTCCTTGGTGGTTATAGGGCATTTCTACGCAAATTGATCCCCAAATGACATTTGAACTTTTGGGTAAAAAACCCTGATAACAAACGTCAGACTGCCAGTGGCGGATTTAAGAGTCAGCAATGTCAGCAGCTGCTGACAAGGCCCCCTTAAAATATTGCTCTCAGGGCCCCCTAAGGCACCCCCTAGTCACACTAAAGTACGACATTGCGTCACTTCGCGACGCTAAAGGGGCCCCCACCTTAAGCTGCTGACAGGGCCCTTTTCCTTAAATCCGCCACTGCAGACTGCCCTCCCCTACCTTCATGCCAAATATCAGTCCCATATGTCACACCATAACGGAATGCATAGCCGGACAGACAGATCTCATTTTAGTAGTATAGATAATTACATCTAGCCCCTCAATTAGTATTGTTATTATTATTATTATTATTATTATTATTATTATTATTATTATTATTATTATTATTATTATTATTATTATTATTATTATTATTATTATTATTATTATTATTATTATTATTATTATTATTATTATTATTATTATTATTATTATTATTATTATTATTATTATTATTATTATTATTATTATTATTATTATTATTATTATTATTATTATTATTATTATTATTATTATTATTATTATTATTATTATTATTATTATTATTATTATTATTATTATTATTATTATTATTATTATTATTATTATTATTATTATTATTATTATTATTATTATTATTATTATTATTATTATTATTATTATTATTATTATTATTATTATTATTATTATTATTATTATTATTATTATTATTATTATTATTATTATTATTATTATTATTATTATTATTATTATTATTATTATTATTATTATTATTATTATTATTATTATTATTATTATTATTATTATTATTATTATTATTATTATTATTATTATTATTATTATTATTATTATTATTATTATTATTATTATTATTATTATTATTATTATTATTATTATTATTATTATTATTATTATTATTATTATTATTATTATTATTATTATTATTATTATTATTATTATTATTATTATTATTATTATTATTATTATTATTATTATTATTATTATTATTATTATTATTATTATTATTATTATTATTATTATTATTATTATTATTATTATTATTATTATTATTATTATTATTATTATTATTATTATTATTATTATTATTATTATTATTATTATTATTATTATTATTATTATTATTATTATTATTATTATTATTATTATTATTATTATTATTATTATTATTATTATTATTATTATTATTATTATTATTATTATTATTATTATTATTATTATTATTATTATTATTATTATTATTATTATTATTATTATTATTATTATTATTATTATTATTATTATTATTATTATTATTATTATTATTATTATTATTATTATTATTATTATTATTATTATTATTATTATTATTATTATTATTATTATTATTATTATTATTATTATTATTATTATTATTATTATTATTATACTACTTCTTTCTCATGTTCTTTGCATCCATTATTTATTGAATGTTGATATTAATGTTGCAAACTTAAGACATTTTACAGAGTGAAATTACAAAGTGGTTCCAGCAAAATCAATTTTAGACATAATCAGCCAAGTTGCATACACAAGTATATCTTCTTTGTTCTTATTTCACTTTCATTTCTAATGCATATAACCCTTAATCTGCGCAAATGTTAACAACTGCAAATATTTCATATTTATTTACTTTCAAATTAACTGAGAGATAATACAAATTATTCAAGTGTACTCTTCACTACATACACTTGAATATTGAACTTCGAGAACACAACCAACAAAAAACTTTCAATTGTTTTAACGGTCAAATAGCATTGTTATTAGTTATAGCAAGGGTTAATCTACTCTCTTAGATTCATCCTTTGTCCGGTGAGGTTGAACGCTGGTCAGTCCCCTCTGCCCGGCCCCTTCTTTTCCCATTCTTCTATTACCCCTCCAATTGACTCCTTGCAACTCACATTACCACAAGTACCGCGCCTATGTCACCCAACGCTTTCGCCGTTGTGGTAAGGGATAGCCTTCTCCAACCTAGGGCGATTTCTCCGCCTAACCTGTAGTGCCCCCGTAACCGTCCGCACTGCCCGTATGCCCTGAGAGCTTTGCACATTAGCCGAATGGCCAGAGTTACATTTCTATAGATCTTTTTAAGTGCCTTTGGGTTTTGTGAGCTTCAAGTCAACTACAAGATTTTTTTTCTTTCTGAAAATAAAGTTGATAACAAAAACTAGCAGATGTGGGGGCAATTGGTTCTGTATCCGCTGACTTGTGTCAGGCGATATGGATTTTCCATATCCAATAACTTTTATATACATTGCCTTTCATTGGGTAATAAAAGGAGTAAATTGTGTATAATCCTTCATGTAAACATGTATTATTATGAAATCTAAAAAGATGCAGGTCCAGAGTTAGAATACACTCAATGAGAAAAAAAACACAGCAAAACGTGAATGGAATTTATGGCTAAACTCTGCAATACTTCAAATCATCATGACTTGAAATGGGTAATAAAACTTATCCAGATTCCACACCGTGACCGCGATCATTTTGGTGTATTGCGTTTTTATTATTCTAATTTACTAAGTATTTCATACTCACAGGGCGCCATTTATAGCCAATATGGTAATTTGTTAAAGAGGAACGTAAATCGTTCAGTTGATGAGTACTGTTTCCAAATTTTACAAGTATTTTTTTACCCTTCAAAAATACATTTATATTCGTTTTAAAACTTGTTTACGGAATTGATAAGATGAACATCGACCTATAGTGTCTCCGAATGCAAGGTGATTTACAATGGTATTTATGCCAAACCAATTTTGCTTTATTGGTCTCGGATGAACGACATGTTGTAGAAGGAGAGATAATAATGACAAAAAAACAAATAAATTTCTTTCGGGAGTTCTCGGAAGGTGTGTTTGTGTTAGAAAAGGGAGTACTTGAGTCAACTATGATGTGTAATAATGCGAGCATAAGTCATTATGACCTGTACTCGCAATTATTTCTTATGGTATAAAAGGGGAGTTTTACGATAAATAAAGATTTCTTTTGAGAGTAATAGAGTCTGGTGTAAAAAAATGATTTCGTATTCAACTCAACTTGAACTCAAAGTATCAATTAACTGATTTTGTGTATATATATATGTGCACTTTTAATTCCAAAGATAGTCACCTGAAAATACACTGTTATTTGGTATAATTTGGTATGTTAATTGATATAATTGGTTTGTAGTGAAAGCAAAATGTTGGTGTCATTTGGGCGCAATTTTGCATAAAGCAATTAGTATTAAACGCATTGCCGATTTTGTGTGAACAATATTGATGAAAACACCTGTAGTTAAAAAGCTTGGACCTTTGTTCATAAGTGAACTCCATCCCATAAGTTCATTCGTTCCAGATCGTTTCCCAATAAAAACTCCCTCCTCCTTGAAAATAGACACTTTTTGTTGTCAAAATAAACTACGTTTTTATTGTAGCTTACAAAAGCCAATATGCTAACAATTGACTCAACAATTATGTGAAAGACATCTTCCAAAAAAACAATTATAATGTTTTGTCGCCACATGGCCCCTTTTGAATAAGCATAAAAATAGTTGTTTTTAAATAATTAAATATATCTTCTTTCGACAAACGATGATGTGAATAATTTGCTTGCGTGATTGCTCATACAAATTATCGATCTGTATTAAATCATAAATGATCAGTTACAATTACCACTAAAATCTTCCGTTGCATGTGTTCGTGATTTCATGTGTCACTGATTTCAGTGAACTAACAACGAATTGATATTGTTTGTATTTATAAATTGTTTTATTATAAAATGACTCAGTAGTCAGGGTAGTGTGCGATTATTATAACTTTTAAGAATGGAAATACTTTGAAATTGCCGATAGCACGTGTCACGTGGCTCTGTGGTTTAATTAACACTGGACAAGCAATTAATTATATTAATTGTTGTCCAAGCTCAAAATTATTTTTGAAAGGTTAATTTAAAAGGATATTTATCCATTAGAGGGACGGTCAGATATTTGCGTTTCGTAGCCATTAACTTTATTATACAAGAATCTTTCAAGAACAACAATTAAACAGATCAATGAAGCTCTGAAAACGTAGTATCTTCAGAAGGTCCCAGGGCCGTACGCAGGATTTATTTTGGGGGGTGCGGGACTTCCAAAAAGTGGACTTTTTGGGGCAAAAGTGGACCTAACCGGGGAACCCTCTTAAAATGGTCCTTTTTTCATCATCAAAAAGTGAAATTTTCTCATCAAAATTTCTTTAAATTTTGGACTTTTTATCAAAAATCAGCAAAAAGTGGACCTTTTGTGGAATTTAGGCACCCCCCCCCCCCTGCGTACGGGCCTGGAAGGTCCTCCTCCTGTTCAAACGAAACCGGAAGTTCCTCAATTATATCGTTGTTTTGAGTAGGATATGATATAATCGACGTTTCCAAGTCTCTTTATCAAGTTAAGGCTATCTCTGAAGACTTCAAAGATCATTTGCTACATTTCCACCCCTAAGGTCGAGTAAAAACGTGTTTAGCGTCCGGGTTTTTGATTAACAAAAGAGGAGGAGGGGTATTCATTTTTTTTTAAATATGTCAAAATAGCCATATTTGACCATATTATTTTACATTCCGATGACTGTAATGTCTGAATTGTCTAATTCTGTCAGGTAGACCCTCTAATTATTATCAACCTTTTTATACGTGATTCTTGTGCATTAGCAAACCTGAATGAAGCATCTCAATATTTTTACTAAAGTTACGACTGAGTTTGTTAAAAAAATATAAATAAATTGAAGTGGCATCAAAAAGGAAGCGGAAAGGGACGCTAAACATGTATTTTGAACTCGGCCTAAACCTTGCAAATCATACATCCGTAAATGTTTTTGGGACATGTACATTGGTGTTGGTCTTTTTGACAACATATGCAAATGGATTTAATTCGTGCCACGGTCTCATGACATCAGTTTCAGCTCCATTAAGCAATACAATCGAGATTAGATTCAACCGCATAAGAGTTATTTGGATCAAATAAGATAAAAGGTGAAAAAGCCTCACATATTGGTTTGCTTTTAAATTATTGGAAAAACTTTATTTATTATTATTATTATTATTAAAATATTGTTATTTCATTCAAAATTTATTTTAATTCCTTGGGAAAGTTTGCCGGTGTAGATCTCATAGAGGAAATTGCGCATCATTAGTTGGATTGTTACACTTCGTATCATCTTTCCATAAGACTTGTTTCCTTAAAACTTTTGTCATATTTACGATGACAGTAACTTAGTAACATTGTTACGATGTGTTTTGTCACTTTGGGTGTCGCTACATAACCGAATATTACCGCGTAAACCGTGATATAGCCCGGAGCTTTGCCGCGTGTGTGGTGTCATACTCTATTCCCTGTACATTCGGCTGAGGGAAGCGGCTGTTCATTGCCAACGTTCGCACCATTTGCCGGTCTATTGCAGTATGGTGTGTCTGGCGTGGCAAGCAGTATCATTCCCCGGGCTAGCTGAGTAACTAACTACTTAGCTGATGAAACGCTTGATTCTACAGCTTTACCGCATGATTCCATGGGACATTTGAGCGGCAAACCCTCAGTTAAGTTCACATAAAATCATTTAAAATGGGTATGCATTGTTCATCCCCTTTCTCTTTCATCTTTCAACATACTCAGTTAGAAAATACGCCGATACAAAAGCGCTGATTACAAATTGGAATGGATTTTTTTCTAGAGCAATCATGCCGATTGCATACATGTACAATTTACATATAGGTTTTGCTACGAGCATTTTCTCTCATCTTGACTTGAACATGAGTGTGTGCTAACCATGCCAAGCACACAAGTCATGTGGAAACGAGCTTTCAATCAGGAAAGATCAGGCGAAACAACTCCTGCAAACTTCATCCATAAACATGAACTGAACATGAAAGAGTGGATCTATGCAAACTTGAAAATACTGTATCATAATTTATTTTGCCACTGGATATATACTGAATTAAGTCTGGTAAATAATCTCGTCATGCCGGCGTATAACAAAATTTCAAAGGTGAGAGAAACTTGAAGAAACCTATTTACCACCAGAATTTAGTGACATGAAAAGATCTATTAGTGTATTACCGTTGCCATATCGTACATGGTATTGGCTGTATCGGATTTTAGAATGTTCTTTTTAACAGTTGAAGATCGTCACGAATTATGACGTCACTAGTGGTAATTTGCATAAGTTAACCTGCCTTACAATGAAATTACCGCCAATAGAATACAGCTTTGTGGCACCTGTCCGCGTGAAATTGTTATTCAAGTGTTGGTATGTCGACTACTGTCTATTCAATCTGAAAGTCTCTTTAACTAAAGTTTTCCACGTCATTTTGAACGGAATATACGTTTTAAAAAAGTCAGAATTATCACGGTTATCAGAATTAAAGGCGTAAACTTTGATGAATGACCAACAATGCGCATTAATGGTAAATATCGCGCGTGTCAATAGCTCAGATATATCCGTTTGGTGCAACATGTCCGTTTGTACACAATACATAATAGATTAATATCATTATGTGATCAATAGACTTTCGTCTCCCCTTAAATTTAGAATCCATTTTAGGTATAACAAAAGCAAATCATTTGAGTGAAAACTGTGGGCGTTGAAAACGGAGAATGCCTAAAACAACGAAAAAAGTTCATGACCACAACTATCACGGAAGACAGCTTGTTTGATAAGACTAATTTATGATATACACCTACCACAGCCAAATATTAATGCCAATGAACGCGAATTTCTTGAATAAAGGGTGTTTCAAATAAAAAAATTGTTAAAGAAAGACAAAGTGGGGTGTCACTATCATTACCAATGTGCGTGCATTCAATAATTATACGCAAATGAACGCAAATTTCATGAATAAAGGGTGTTTCAAATAAAATATTTGTTAAAAAAGACAAAGTGGGGTGTCACTATCATTACCAATGTGCGTGCATTCAATAATTATACGCAAATGAACGCAAATTTCATGAATAAAGGGTGTTTCAAATAAAATATTTGTTAAAAAAGACAAAGTGACGTGTCACTACCATTACGATGTCCGTGCACTCAATGATTATTCCACCAACTAACGGCTAATGTGACAAATTGTTCAAACACAACCCAGTCTGTAAACTAAGAGTGTCCACATTAACCAGATATGTCCACATCAAGACCTTTTTCTGGGGAAAATGTTCCTTAATTACACTCATATTTGAAACCAAATTGGTGAAATTTGGGTATTCTATACAAACAATATACATATTCTCATATTTCCATCAAAGATATTGATTGTAATCTTTATTAGAATTCCTGTTGAAGTTCAGGCAATAAATGGTTTCAGGGCAGAGTTTTCTGGTTACTATAGACCATCAAAATTGTTGACGCATTAAGGGTACGCAAGCATTTTTCAAAGAACAAACGGGGGATGGAATCCTTCTTTGACCAGCTGTATGGACAATGTACTGACAAGGCTAGAAATTTTTGGTTTAGATTTATTTTCTTAATCATATTCGCTGCCCACTTTTAGCAGCAATTTCCTGAAAATCGAACGGGAACTTTCTACACTTTTCACTCCATCTGTTTTTACTTTCGTAATTTATTTACGAAAAATTGAACTTATTCTCATAGGTTGGTATTCTGAAAGGGAGACTAACTTTAGACCTGGGTTTAAACCAGGGTTAGTCCTACAAGAAGGAACCTTTTTTCCTTTCAAAATACTTTGAAAGTTAATGTAAGGGTGATCGGAGGAAAATTCCTCTGGATGCGGCTTGAACAGCCACCATGAGGAATTTTCTCACCCGTTACAGCACACTTTTAGAGTATGCTGTAAGAAAAAAAGGTCCCCTCTTGTAGGACTAACCCTGGTTTAAACCCAGGTCTAAAGTTAGTCTCCCTTTCAGAATACCAGCCCTAATCTTTGAAGAAGTCCAAGACCTGCCTTCTAAGGATTAAGGAGGATCACAAAACTGTTTCAACTTGATTTTCTTATCTTGATTAGATCTGGCTGTCTTATCCTATATGTTTAAGCTTAATTTACTTTAACTTATTGCGAAAGATATCGAGCAAAAACCGGGTTTGGGGATTTAGATAATCGTTAACTGTCTTTTTTGCGTGTTAAGTGTGTCAACAATCAAACGCGAACAAGCAGTTGTTTCCAACTTACTTTAGTCAAATGTTATCCACAACATTGACATTTCTGAGTGCTGATGGGAAGAGGGTTTGTGGAGCAGGATTTATGGTTTGGAATGTTACTTATAATGTAGTCTCCTAGTGAACGGATTTTGCGCGTAATCACCATAATATGGAACTTTCCGCCTAACCTTCCTGAACCTTTGTGATTTTTAGGTCAGCTTGATGAAACATCTGATAATAACCTCTTGAACTTCATCCTATTCAACATGAACACTTGACATTCTTATAACCTCAGCTTTTACGTTTTACATTCATTTTTTATTCAAAAAGGCCAGGATATATTATCGTGCTGTCTCGGGAAACATTTTCTGAAAGATTATGGTAAGTTACTTTCACAGTTTGAGATAAAATGAATTTAGCTTATTTATTGACCTTTTCTGTGCTAAGATATCACTCGAGGTGACCCTCTCTGTGCTAAAATATCACAAATGGTACTTGCAGAGAGATTGTTAAATAGGTAAATAATGTCATAATAATTAATAATTATACGTTGTTTTTATCATTTTAAATACTGTATTAACGCTAAGTTAACATTGTCAAATGTTGTTACTTTAAACTTTCGATTAGTTCAGTTGTTTCTCCTTATCCGTCTTATACATTAGACTACCATTCGACACTTTTTATGTTATTTACAGACCACACTATTTGTGACTACGTTTTACAGTAGAAATCTTACGTGTATCTTTAAGATGTAAGAGATTTTGGAACAAATGTTTTCTAATAGCTCTCACATATTGTCAAAGTTACACATTTGCACTTTATGTAAGTTATATAGATCATCCTTCGTCTCCTCCCTTCCCCTTTCCTGCAACTCAACCGCATTTCCAAATTATGAAAGGTTGCGGTAGATTAAGCAACTGCTCATTGACAAGATAGAAAACGGATTCAACCTGCTTTATGTTATGCAAACTTCGCATCTCACGTAATGTATCACATTTAAAATGTTCAACCTTTCCTGATAATCCTGGTTTCCTCACCTAACGTACCCCGCCTACATGAGTTGTGTCTGATGCACTGTTTCCATCAGCAACTAAACAGGTGTTTTATAATGAAATTCTTTTCCTCCTGTTATATCTCTGTTTTCACATTTCAGTTTAGTTTTGCTCAATCCCCTTTTTTATTTTCGCAAATTCATATGACCAGACAGTTTTATTTCTCAATTATCCCATTACACATAGACAATGTAACTGAAGACATTTTATATCAGCACATATGCTATTGTTCTGGGTATAACAACATATACCAACCATTGGAAGTGTGATCTACTTAAGTAAGAGGTCACTAAGAGGTTATCATTTTCACACATACTATCACAATCATCAGTCTGAGATCCCTTCGCCAACCGTTACAACTTTATTACAAAGACACAAGACGTACATTTTCAAAGTCCTTCATTACAAGGCTTCCAGAAAGTTGAAAGTCAAGCATTTTGATAAAACATCATTATACATTAATTCCAATGGTCAACTTGAACATTACTTATCCAAGAAAGGTATCTATTTAAACTGATATATTATCAATGTATCTTTGATCAGTGTTCAAATAAATTGTGGGGTTTTTTACACAGAAAGAACCTTATGCCTGTCAATAATTGTATAATTCTATCTGAAAATCATCTCATAAATACATCTGAACAAGCCAATGTTTTTGACTTTCTAATTATTGAAATATATGCAAGTACATATTTAGTTTAAGTTTACATTTACCCATAGTAAATCATTATGGAAATTAAATATTAAGTAAAGTTTAATGTAAATAATTATCCATGAAGTAATTTGTCCATAAACTTGTACCATTTTTAATAAGTACATACCATTTCAATGAGAATTGTGAAAAGTATTCCAATTCCAAATCATTGAGAATTTCACCTTCATCGCCAATTATTCTCAGCATGGAATGATCGGGGAATTATTTACATGTACGGTTCAAATTGTATCAAAAGAAGAATAGTTATATGTTTGAAATTTAATCATTCAATTCTCAGGAATTTGATTTTATTGATTGTCATTAATGATATTCATCTTATGTATAAATTCAAATTCACAATCCACAAATCAAATATTGAAGGCATATTTATCATTTCAACTTGATAGTTTCAAACATCTGATTGGATACCAATATTATCTTCCTTTTTCAAAGATATGACAAATAGGTTGTTATACAAGTAAATTTCATGTATTCAAATTTGTGCCTTAAAGGATTGCTTTTCTTCATCATTTTTATTATCCTCTCTTATGAATAATGATTAGCTACAGTCGCGATAGCTGTAGTCAAAAGGTTTACATTGTAAAATTGACTCTCAGTCAAAGATTTAGGCTTTGCAATGAGAACTGCAAAGTTCAACAACTCAGTCACATGCCTATAAAAGCTCAAATTATGTCACATGTCGTAACTAAACCGGGTTTATTACTATTTTCATGAATAATAAGAATCTTGAAAGTTTGGATACGTCCTCACCCAATGACACATAAACATGATACATCTTCACTTGTTAACACTGGGCAGATACTTTCTCCACCTACAAACACTTCTAAACACTGTCCCAAGGGTTCTTAAACGGCTATTCTACATACAAAACTAACTAGCTCTATCGATCTGCATATCTTATTTGGAAATGCATGTCGAATTTCTGAATTATGGAAACTGGATATAAGTATCGTTTTTCATATAAAAAGTCAATACCTCTGATCGGGCTACAGTTTGTTGCAGGGGGCATATGCATGCACATTTTGTAAAGGCTAGATGTTGTTATACAAAGATATGAATCACATGCAGCTGTATATGTGAGTGTGCCGGCGTTAAGTCAGCGCGCGTGAAGCAATGATATAGGTGTAGTGTATGTTGAATGACTTTTTGTGATGGCACAAGTATTGCCCAGTCAACCCTAAGCGTTGGATGGCACCACCACTTCTAAACCTCATCATCGGTGTATACATGAATCTTATATCTTCACCGCACACCTGAATTGCCTCAACGTATCTTGTCAAAGGCCGTGAGTGTGTATTGAATTTGGTGTAACGCTGCGGGGATAGCATGGGCCGGGCGAGAAAATGTACATAAAGGGCAATGGGAACAAATTGTGTGTAGTGTTGAATTTGAGGCATGGCCCTACGCGCGGATCCCGTGCCAAAATACCATCGTATCTGTCTATCTTATATTGACTACTGCTCCATTAAATTGACTGATTACACATAGTGTTTATTTTGTAATATACAGCTGTTTATACTACAGAATGTACCCTGATAATTAAATCATTGTCGACAAGCCACGGTTTTGATTGAAATGTACACACACTGTACGTACCTGGCGGTAAAGCCCTATGAGTTTCGGTAAAGGCAGGGACACGGGCCCAAACCCAGATCGATGAAGTGCCGTGTCGGTAACAGCCTTAGCGCTGCTAGCGTTAGCACACCCCTACAAGAAACTGTCGCTAAGTATCAACACTAGGTAAATGCTCGTGGGCGCTTTACTGTGTTAAGTTCACAAGCAGGAGATACAAGGGAGGCAACTGTATAAACAGATTGTAATTATTCACATTTACAATGACAACTTGGTAAATTTTGCCTCAGTCGTGAAATCATGAGCTCAGCCACGTCTGATAGGATGTTGGCTACACGTAATTTACAAGCCAGGATCTAGCGACTTTTACTCAGTCAAGACCCAAAGTAATAAGATCATTTTGTAGGCAACATTTAAGTTTAAAGAGGTATGACGAACTGAGTGCTCGACTTTAAGATCCTGGGGCATTCAGCGGTATTTACCGGGATATATCCCCTAGCGTCTTCGCATGAACATTTGGCTTGACCCTCGAAAAACACATAACGCGGCGTTCCTATAACGCTCTCAAGCCAGCGTTCAAACCAATGATTGACTATTACACATGATTACATCTCCAAAAGCACTCGATCAGTAGTCTCCCAGACAAGTCACTTATATTCATGCCTATTCCCTGTAGAGCTTTTCAAGGAGTAGTTTACTTTACCATATAACCAACTGACTTGTAGAAAATCAAATCCAACCTGATCTCTGTTATTCTCCAACCAAAATGCAGAGTAACGTATACTCTTTTATAACAACATTAATCCCATTGCCCTTAGAAATTTCGGTATAACTCTCAGAAGCTAATCTCTAGCCAAAAGCTAAAAAGGATCAGAGGTTTGAATGAGTAACATTAGCAGACTAGACTGACGTGATCCGCTGCTAATAAACACGCAATTTGTCAACTGAAATCAGTATCTGTTTTTATCTAAATCGGATGACATGAAGGTGCAATGAGACCGTGGTAATGGTTAAGTAGGATTTGGTTGTGGCATGTACTGCATGCGGCAGTGAGCTTGCAAAAAGGTTCTGTGCCACAGATACAGATATGGTGATTTATCATTTTGATAGCCGAGAGAAGTATGACAAATAACTTGAAATCCAGATACATTTGGAGCGTCAGTACCACAATGAACAATGAGAGTAATAATCTTGTAAGAATGGTATAGGGAGGGAAAATGAGCTTCAATGAACTGAGGCAATTACATAATTATAACACAACAACTGAGCAATCATTTACGCCGAGCTAAACAATTACTTTCCCCTTTTTCATGTTACAGACACGCACTTGCAAAGCATGTCACTCGAATAAACTCGACTCATTAAAGGTGACTTTTGTGAACTGAATAACTAGCGAAAGGTGACGGTCGTATAATAGCGTTGCAACGACCTCTTTATTGATCACTTGCAGAGTACGCCAAATCTCAACATATCTATGTGCGTGCTTTTTCTTCATGGTATCACTGACATGTTTGCCTCGACATGCTCGAAGACTGCAAAAAAGAACCGCTTCGAGCACTTAGAGTGTGCCTAATCACGCGCAATTTACAGCTTCTAAATTAGGTTTACCCATTTATCATGCCTTCACCTCGCCGAATAAATTGAAACAAATTTGAGTATTGATCGTACGAATGGAGAGCCGCCCTTTTGGGGTCATGATTTTGGATGTGACTATCTAAAAGGTGTAGGATATTAGTGATAGAGGCAAGTGGTTATTTTTAACATTAAAAATGAGGTGTGATTTCGGTTTCAAATTCGACAGACAACGGAGTTGTTTTGATTCATATATGTTACTGTTAGTAAAGGCTGTTTTATAGGCTTAATCGGTATCATGTGGTACTTGATGCTACCAGAAGCGAAAAGTGGTTTTGTAAGAGAAAACAAATAGAGCAATTGTAGTATGCAGAAATTGTTTTAAACAGTAAATAAACAAAACAACTACGCACGTTTGTGGTATTGTTTTAGTAAACCATACCCGTAAAGTAGGAACAGATCTTTACAGTAGGTTTACCCTTTCGGTAAATGATAGTAACCATAAACGAAACACTATTAGCATTCTGAATTACCATGGCAACGTATTCACACAATTTCAACATACGTGGGCAAAAAACACCAGACTTTTCTGGACAAAAATAGGTAAATAAGCGTACACACCGCCATATTGTCCTGATGCCTAATAGACTTATGACTATGCCTGGACATCGCGGGCAAGTCATACTTTCATTGTAACATACCCCCTCTAGCTACCACAGCGTATAGCTGAAATAATGAATCAAAAAGTGTAAACTTACCCCGTAAAACGTTGTTTTCATGGGGATAACCCGGAAAAAGTTACGGCAGTGCGCTCCCTTGCACTATGTCGGCTGTGGTCTACTAATGAATCCGTGAAAACTATCTCAGTGAAGTAAAAAAGTTACTACACCACGGTAATCAGCGAAGGACACGGCAGATTTGAGATGGGATCTTCCAAAATACCTCCTCTTCGTCGACTCTAAACTACGTGTGCTAGTAGAATACAGTTTAGCTGGTGGTTTACCCGGGGCGGACACGGTATGCAGTAGGGCTGCGTGAAAGGCTTGCCTAGGCTGACTAGGGTCGTTCGGCAGTTAGGTGGCGTATGTTCGTCCCAGTGATTGCTCGGAGCGGAGACGTTGAAATGATTAGCTCCTCCCCTCCTCGCCTATAATTACAACTCTTTGTGCTTTGAAGCACCGACTTTGAATTGGTCGATCTGGTTATGACCCTCTACCCCCAGGCATAAAACCCAAAAAGAAAACCCTATCTTATTGTCATAACATGCATGATGTATGTGCTGTTGGATAATGGGAGAATTTTGGGGCACATACTCATAATAACAAACTGATTTCTACGAGGAAACCGAGATTCTACGAACCAGTAGGAAGGAGGTCCAACACTTTGAGCCATATCCCCACCAACTTTCGGCCTTCTTTACAACTCCCTATCAAAACCTTAACTACCCGTTTTTACTCTAAACCCACCAATAATTTCCCGTTTCAGAGCAAAATAGGGGGTGAAACTTGGACGGGAAAGAAATACTACAAGTTGAACATATGATTACATTTTCTGCATGACTTATACTTTACAAGATGCCATAAAAGGGGTTTTACCATCACGTACAATAGCAACACGGCGTTAAGGCATTAGGTGACGCCCGACAACCCACACGAGCCTCCCCATCACGGCACCTAACACTTACCTACCAACTGAGGGCGCTATGTCACATCTTTCCCAGACGAATCTCGAGCGTCAGAACATTCGCTTTCATTTCGTAATGAGGAGAATTGTGTTTGTAAATTAACATACGGCATTCGGATTGGAGACATATTTTGCGGTTGATAAAAGTTCAATACCGCAAGAAATAATCGAATGCACCGGAATAAAGTCGAAAACATGTCAAGTAGTTTATCAATGCAAAGAGTTACTTGTTTAAGTATCTTTTGCACAAAATGCCTAAAAGTTATGGTACACATGTCCATGTATGTCTTCTAACCTCACTCCTTAATAGATCTTCAAAGGAGATGTAGGCCATTACCAAATTTCAATTTCTGTGCTAATGGGATAATAAACGTCTGTTTTTGGGTATTGGGATGACCTCGTGAAGGCGCAATTTCCAAATCATCATGATCACGGTGTATCTCTCTCTCTCTTATAAGTAAATATATATATATATATATATATATATATATATATATATATATATATATATATATATATATATATATATATATATATATATATATATATATATCCCAAAATTCATCTAAAAGAATCATGAGTGATTTTTAAAATCTTCAGCACAAAGAAATGCAACGTGACTGAGCTGACAGAGATATCATAAGTATGCTATTATTTCTACAAACACTCCTTGACGTGGAAAAGGTTCAACTTGAATTGTTCTTGTCAAAATCACAGGATGTGTAGCCTAAGAGATCACAAAGATGATTTAAGGTGAATTTGGACAGGAAAAAGCTAGGCTTATCCCTTAATTCGACAATGCCGAAGAACAATCCGCCATCCAGCTGCCTGGATATGCCTTATATATAGAAAGACGTAGGAATAGGTAGAGGCTTTTAGAAGTTCGGTATAACCTACCCAATAACAAGTATTAGATAGGTTTATATAACCCGATATTGGTCGGATCAATGTATGATGGTTGCATGATCTAACCCTAGGGCGATAAAATGTTGCATTTGATCGAGGCGAAAGTCTATAAAATTTGAATCGGGTTTATACCCGCTTTAGATCTGAGACACTTGAATGTTTAATACTAATGGGCCGGGAACATAATACTGATGACAGAGCAAATGACATCATAGAGGATAAAGGTGGCATATGTACGACCCCTTTCATCTTATCAAGGGGTTGGTGTATTCTTTAGGTTCTGCTTTTAGTCTCTCACTTGGCATTAAGGGAGATGGCTGCACAATACCTATATCTCTTTTCTAAATTGTTTGTTGAATGCATAAGTTTTACCGTAACAAGTCAATGGGGTTTTTAAGAAGGCTTCAGTCATTGGGGAAACAGCTCAATAGCTTCTGACTAAGCATTCAACATTTTCTGAATGCATTCTTATCGTACATCCCGATTTTGAGCCAGATTATTCGTCGATAACTTTAAAAATTGACGCTAATCGATTTTAAAAGTGACAAAATCGATTTTACCATTCAATTTTCATCCCTAGTGATAAATATTTAATAAACAAGTCTTTCACAATTTCAGACTACCACTTATGCTAAATTTTACTGCGATACATGGGTAAATAACCCAGAAAAACACTGGTTTGTGGTAAGTAAGTGGATATTGGAACAAAACCGTGAGGAATCAACTGCTTTTCTCACCTTCTTTATACGGAGTTTTATGAACTCGAAGCTTAACTTGCATAATTGAACGAGCCCTTTTCTTGGGCTGTGTGTGCAATCTTATGTGTTTCAGAAACCGCGTTCCTTATTATAATTATTTCCTCAAGAAATCTATTAATATCGAACAAAGATTAAATATCAAAAATTGCCCACAAGATCCAAATAGTGGTTATGGACTGGAAATGTAAATTCTAAAAAAAAATCATTTGAGGGAGTTAAACTTTTGTCTACAACTAACGTGCGAGGTATGATCGTCTTGTATAAATATCCACTGTCTTACTATAGCTCTTGAAACAAAGCCTTGTGGATTACAAATGCACACGTTATATTAAGCATATATTCAGATATGGAAGCCCCATGGCAGATGATGTTTGCAGATGACGTGGTCTTGTCAGAAGCAAAGAAGAAAAGGCTCGAGGACGAACTTGGAAAATGGAGGAACGCGCTGGAAAAAAGATGAATGAAAGTGTAAAGATCAAAGACAGAGTACATGCATGTGCCTAAATGGAGAGTCACAAGCCAGTGTCGAGATGCAATCCCAGCTGCTTCCAGAGGTCGAGTTCAAGTATCTAGGAAGGGATGGTTTGGTGTGGCTGAAATAAACAAAACAACTCAGAGTGGATGGTATATGAACAAAGAATACTATCTAGAGTGAAAGGGGAAGTCCACAAAACTGTCGTGCAACCAGTCATGGTGTATGCCGTAGAAGTACTACCAATATCCGCCATGCCAAGATATTGCAAGTCATAGAAATGAAGATGTTGAGATGGTCATCATGCTGTCACACCACAAAAGACCATGTGAGAAATCGTCCGCCGCGTCACATAGTGACGTATTTGCAAAATACGCATTTCTAGAAAAACGGCTTTGAAGATTTTAAGATCTTAATTTGCTCTATGCTGTTATTAAAACCTGTATTTCAGTTAAAACCTAGTAGAGAATCACCAAAATAAGTGGAATTTCAAATGTATTTAACTAATTAACTTCCAATTTATTTAGATATGAGAAAAACTGATGTTAAATAAAATACGTCACTATGTGAAAACGACAAAATAGCAATTTCAATGTGTAAATGACAAATACACCGTGCACATACGTCGTTATGTGACGCGTTTATGCAAATACGTCACTATGTGAAAACGACAAAATAATAGCAAATCTACCGTGGACTGAAAAATACATCGCACAAATACGTCACTATGTGAAACGGCGAATACTTCAAAATGCAGATACGACGCATTGGGACTGCGCAGAATAGATTTACTAATTAAGCCACTTTGATGTTTGAAATTTGGTGAATGTATAGAGTAGTACAAAACAAACGTATATGCCAAATTTCTCCAAAAATATCAAAATGTCGAATACGTCACTATGTGACGCGGCAGACGAAATGATGAGATCCGAGAGAAGATTGAAGTAGAAAGCATAAGAGAGATGAGCAGGAAGGCGCGATTTAGATGGTTTGGTCATGTGAAGAAGAAAGATCAGAATTATATTGGAAGAAAGACACTGGAGATGGTATCACCTGGAAAACGAAGGAGAGGAAGACCAAAACAGAGATGGATGAACGGTGAATAACGACATGTAGGCCATAGGAGCTACCGAGGCTGATGTCCATAACAGGCATAGCTGGAGAAGGATGATTTCTGCCACAGGAACCCCACTAAGTGGGAACTGCTAGAAGAATAGAAGAAGAGGGAGAAGAAGAAGAAGAACATCGAGTAATGGTAATGCAAGTTATGAGAAATTTTTGGCATAGGCCAAAAGAATACATGTGGCAAGAAAAATAATTCTCTCTCTCTCTCTCTCTCTGACAACAAAGATGTTAATTTATTCAAAATGGTCCGTGAGTTTTGAAAAACATAAAAACGCTCTTCTTTCTTCATGAAAGGTCATGTAAGCTGTGGTAAAGTCACGTAAGCTATGGTAAAGGTCATGTAAGCTGTGGTCAGTTTTAACATTATTTTATATAAACACTTAAGATTGTCATTTCCTCAATGTTAGAATATTGTGTACAGTACAGTTCTCTACCGCAATGTATTTTACGTATGATATTCTTAACTCCACAATACACGAGTCATTTTTGATATTAAAGTTCTGCTCGACTCTGCAATCATGGCAATCGCACACTATCACACACCTACTCACCCACCAGCACATGTACATTATATTGTAAAAATTGTATACACTTGGAAACTTGAAGTAAAGGTTTAGAAATATGCCCAAATCGTCTTCTCGTCAGTTTTTAGTATGACGTAAAGATAACGGTATTCTGCATTGATATCGAGTGTTTAGAAGAAACATATAATGTTGAAAACATGAGTTCCGTAGCATGTTGTTATTCACTCCACTTAGTCATTCAACTATTGTGCTTTTTTTTTTTTTTTTTTTTTGGAGATGGTATCACCTGGAAAACGAAGGAGAGGAAGACCAAAACAGAGATGGATGAACGGTGAATAACGACATGTAGGCCATAGGAGCTACCGAGGCTGATGTCCATAACAGGCATAGCTGGAGAAGGATGATTTCTGCCACAGGAACCCCACTAAATGGGAACTGCTAGAAGAATAGAAGAAGAACATACGAGTAATGGTAATGCAAGTTATGAGAAATTTTTGGCATAAGCCAAAAGAATACATGTGGCAAGAAAAATAATTCTCTCTCTCTCTCTCTCTCTCTGACAACAAAGATGTTAATTTATTCAAAATGGTCCGTGAGTTTTGAAAAACATAAAAACGCTCTTCTTTCTTCATGAAAGGTCATGTAAGCTGTGGTAAAGTCACGTAAGCTATGGTAAAGGTCATGTAAGCTGTGGTCAGTTTTAACATTATTTTATATAAACACTAAAGATTGTCATTTCCTCAATGTTAGAATATTGTGTACAGTACAGTTCTCTACCGCAATGCATTTTCTACGTATGATATTCTTAACTCCACAATACACGAGTCATTTTTGATAACGGTATTCTGCATTGATATCGAGTGTTTGAAGAAACATATAATGTTGAAACCAATGAGGTCCGTTAGATGTTGTTATTCAATACACTTAAGTCATTCAACTATGTGCATACAAATACACGTGGTGTTGATTTTATGGTTAATTAAAATTTATATAAAATTGCAAAATAAAATGAATGAATTTGTTCACATTAACGTTTGTGGAGGGAGATAACAACTTCAAGTGACTGCAATAACACCAAGCCAACGAACAAGAAATAAAGATAGCAACATAATTACATAGCGATGGTCATAGTTAATATGGATGATTTTTATCGAGATGGACCATATATATGGTTATGAAATAATAATATATTTCTAAAGGCTATACAGAATGACCAAATTAATGCGACAGATTGTACAGAGATGACCAATATCAAACCAAAATATGTAGAGATTACTAAATACCAAAGCGAAAAAAAATGTACAGATATTGAATTATCAAAGCGACAGATAATTTGTACAGACAGTGAAATATCAAAACCAAAAGATCGTTTACAGAGATGACTTATCAAAGCGAAAAAATGGCCAAAGATGACACTATCAAAGCGACAGTTTGTACAGATGATGACAATATCAAACCAAAACATGTACAAGATGGACTGTATCAAAGCTAAAAATTGTACAGAGATGGACAATTATCAAAGTGAAGTGACAGAGTGTACAGAGGGGACAATATCAAACCAAAATTACGTACAGAGATGACTATATCAAAGCGGAAAATTGTACAAGATGACAATATCAAAGCGACAGATCATACAGAGAGGACATATCAAACCAAGTATATCGTAAACAGATGACTATATCAAGCGAAAAATGTTAGGATGACAATATCAAACCAAAAGCACGTACAGAAGATGATATAGCAAAGCTAAAAATTGTACAGAGATTGATCAATATCAATGCGACGATTGTTACAGACGTGACATATAAAACCAAAATATCGTACAGAGATCCTGTAAAGTCAAAAGAAAAATTGTACAGGAGGATGGACAATATCAAAGCGAGATTGTACAGAGGTGTACAATATGATGAAAACCAAATTATAGTACAGAGATGACTATATCAAGCGAAAACAAAACCTTGTCCAAAGATGACAATTATCAAAGGCACAGGTTTGTTAAGAGATGACCAATATCAAACCAAAACATCGTACAGAGATGTGACCGTATCAAAAAGCTAAAAATGTACAGAGATGACCTATTCAAGTAGTGGACAGATGTACAGATGGCGGTGACAATATAAACCAAAAAAAATATCGTACAGAGATGACTATACCAAAGCGGAAAATTGTCCAAAGATGACAATGATTAAAGCGGACAGATCATACAGAGAGACTATATCAAACAGTATATAGTAAACGATGACTATATCAAGCGAAAAATTGTAGAGATGACAATATAAACCAAATATCGTTACAGACAGAGATGACTCTATAGCAAAAGCTAACAATTGTACAGAAGGAGCATGACAATCTTCAATGCGACAGATTGTACACGACCCGGTGACATTATCAAACCAAAATATCGTACAGAGATGACTATATCAAAACGAAAAATTGTAACAGAGATGAAAATATCAAAGCGAGAGATTGTACAGAGGATGACAATTATGGAAAACCAAATTATCGTACAGAGATGACTATATCAAAGCAGAAAATAATTACAAAATCCCAAAGTGACATATTGTACAAGTGATGACAATATCAAACCAAAATATCGTACAGAGATGACTATAGCAAAGCGGAAAAAATTGTTAAAGCGATTTTTTTGACAATATCAAGTGACAGATTGTACAGTGTGGTGCCATTCAAACCAAAAAAATCGTACAGAGATGGACTATATCAAAACGAAAAATTGTAAAGCGTGACATATCAATAGCGGACAGATTTACAGAGAGGACAATATCAAACCAATATATCGTAACAGATGACTATATCAAAGCGAAAAATTGTCAAGATGACAATATCAAACCAAAATATCGTACAGCGATGACTATATCAAAGGAAAATTTGTACAGAGATGACATAGTTATATTAAGACGTGATAGCCAGATGTCCAATACATACCAAGATTTGTACGGCGTGCCATAATTTTAAAATCTCATACGAGCCCTCCGATAATATAAAAAGATTCGGAAATGTTAACAGATTAACATTACTATGTAGTTAAATCGGATGAAAATGTTGCACCTCGGAAACATTATCAGAGTAGTACTGGCTATACCTCCCGGGAATCCCATCACAGTACTGACCAAGAAGCCTTCACCATGTACCATCGAGCACGTCAGATCACTTGATCATAGGCATGATTATTATACAGATATATTAATATCATTGGCGACGGTTGGAGGTCGTACATGATTACTGTTATATGTTCAGCTTTTACCTAGTGTTCGCAGTAGCATAAAGAAGCTTGTACAGATGTATCAGAGATGAAGATTGTACACTGATATCATATATTGTATTTGTATCAAGAATCTCAAGACAGCCCGTCTAGTCATAAAACAAATCACTGAATTTAATACGTATGCGTGGTGCTCATGCAAATTGGCCCCCAATTCGTAGCAAGATGTGCTGCAAGTCCTAGAAAGAAGTGTGTTGCTTAACTTTTCCTTTCCCCTCCGTTAATTACAATCTGAGCGTCTTGTTAGACGCATTCCCATGCCTTCAATCCCATTGTCTTTCGGGTACCTGTTGGTGACTTGACCTTGATGAGTGTTGCTTTGTTCATCCATAAAGAGTGGCACCTATCTCCGATGGCTGCAACCTATGTTGTAACAAAAACGCCTCCTCAATATATCGTCGGGCTAGGCTGTTATTTTAGCCGTCTTGGAATGCAGTCCAGATCTGATTCCATCCACCCTCACACAACCACTACGCTCCCAATCATGGGTACGACCCGCTCCACTTCTTGAATGCTGTCGTTGTAAGTTCTTCCTCTTCCCCTACACTCACTCTCCCCACCTTACTTTTCCCCGACTCTCTCACGTAGAACTGGCACTTCTTTCTTGCTATGTGGGTCCTGTCTTGTTTATCAAAAAATCTAATAGATAAGACGACGATGCTAATTCAAGACAATGCTGAGTTGTTGTTTCAGCCTTTTGGCCGCGTGTTCTGAGAATAAGACTCATGGATCGATTCGACCGTCCCTGCATTCAGGGACATGTCATCTGACTGTTGTTGTCCTGGGCCGACGATGCACTCCCGACTCCCTTTGATCTGGTTTTTTATAGTTGGAAACATAGAAATAAGACCAACATTAATTGTTTGAAGAATGAATGGTTGACCGGTAAGATACGATGACTTTTGTTACAAAAGAATATCATCTTCAATCGAACATCATATGTTGTTTTGACAATTTTATTACTAAACTTGCAAACGAATCACCTCATAATCGTCGGGTTTCTTTCTGCCTTTTAAGTCTTTGACATCTCCTGCCTGACTAGACTTCATTCGCAGCTTACTGATAGCCTTTGGGGATTGTGATCTCTTAACCTTCTTCCTACCCTCTCTCGCAGATACACCTTCCGCTTCTGGGGGGATAAGTAGAGAACGTCCTGTGGTCTCCCTGTTTAGTACTGCCAAGCAGCGAACTAATCTCTACAACGCCAAACACTGTTTTCCATTAACATCATTTCTTAAGTATCCCATATTTGACTGAGACCTCAGCGCATTCCTTTTCTAAGGTCTGCCCTTGACTATAGCGTCAATGAATGTGGAGGGTTTTTCCAAGCACAAAAGTCACATCATTGCTGATTGTTTAACAATCTCCATGCGATTTCCTATGTCTTCAGGAACCCACATAGACTCAATAAACACCGCCCAACTATACCAGGCATGGTCCTTGCCACGAGAGACACATCGACAATACAAAAAAAACCGAGTGCTATATTGTGAGAACAGGCAACCACATAAAGCAACCTCAATGTCTGATGATACAACATCGAGTCCTCACCATTGGCTTAGCCCTGTCATATTTACATCCGTCTACAAACCTCCGTCAATAGACTTCAAGCACCCTCACTTCAACCCCTGGAATTCCCACCAAAACCTCACTTCTTCATTGGCTATTTCAACAGGCATAGTACCGGTACCCAATGGGGCTACAATGAACCAATAAAGACGGATAAGCTGTGGAAGAATGGTAAGACAGTCAACATCTACGTCTCCTTCCACGACTCTAAGCTCCGCCATCATTTTCATCTAGTGCCCAGCTGGAAGATGATGTTACACCCCTGATCTAGCTTTGTTAGCAAAACCTCTCTAACCTGTGTAGCAAAGATTGTTCTGGATCCTGTTTCCCAAATTCCATCGACCAATCGGTATCCAAGCCAACGCTGGCAGTAAGACCACACAAGTGCCTTTTGCGCGCTTTAACTACAGGAGCAGACTGGCAAGGATTCAACACTGATGACCTGGATCAGAAACGTGAAGAGGATTGCTCCCAACCTAAAACTATGACAAATTTGGCCCAACTAGTGAACATACTGCGCGGAGATTTCATCCCAAGAGGCTGTAGGACGGAATATATACCAGCCTTTCAAGGAATGTGCTAGAGCATAATATCAAGAGTATATCAAAATGTTTGAAGCTGATCCTTTTTCTGCTGAAAACAACAACTGCTAACGGTTAGAAGGTTTCGGAGAGATCCCCAGGAAACATCAAACTGGCATACTTTAATGAATCCCACCGATATTACCCATAACAGCCAGAAAGCATGTCTACCATCCGAAAGCTCCGAGGGTATCCACCAGAGACCTCCCAGCAGCCAATGTCACACCCACCAAGTTGCCCACCAACTGCTTTTAAATGGGCAAGTGCAGCAAGAAACCCAGAAGATCAAACTAGATCATATAAGAGGTATAGTGGTGACCCCGGTTTCACTCGCCCTCAACATGGACGAATTGGAATCCGGTATTGCTAAACTTCACCAGGAAAAACAGTAGGCCCCTTGACAACATCTCTACTGAGCACAGCTAAAAAATCTTGGGCCAGTAGCAAGGAATGGCGTTCCTGATCTCTACCAATTGTTTGCCTATTTCCCACAGGTTTCCAAAGATCTGGAGAAAGCACATGTTATGGCACTTCAAGCCTGGGCAAGATCCATCCAATCCCAAGGGCTTAGAGACCTATAATAAGTAATCAATAATAATAATCAAGGTTTACTTTTAAAATCCATCAAATCGTGGCCTATAGCAAATTGCTAGAGACTTTACAACTTAATAATTACTAGACAGAAACATGCCAACTTGAGGCAGCAAGCTTAATCAGCGCCATATTGCCACATTCACACACTACACTAAACAGCCACACCCCCGGATGGGTAGTGCAAGCTGTAATTGTGTAACTTTGTTAGACAGGGGGCTAGACATGTTTGGGTTTCGTGCCTTGATTGGCTTTACTAGCCTCCCCCATTTCACATGTCTCGTTTGTTGTTTATTTATGTAAAGGGGATGGAAATAAATTTGATTGATTTTGATGATTGATTGATTGATTGATTGAAGTTTTTCATGGTTCATTTGCCCATTTCACATGAACCATGGAGAAAGTGTCATTCAGGTTTTAATCAATAGCTGTTATACAAATAAATCCCAATTGAGGCTTTCCCTAATTAAATCCAGCAAGTAATCGTCCCACTGAGATTCAATCCGAGGACCCTTTGCTCCAGTAACGTAATCTTGGCTAACCACTAGACCACTCACTCCTTCAAATCTATACCTATATCACTCCTCAGCCATACCTAAACAAGGCGCTTTGAACGTCTGCCTCCTGCTCAATCGTATCGCACCTGTGATAGACAACACCTCATACCAACAACATGTTCCGGCCAGGCAAATCAACACAGCCACGTCCTCACCTCCACTCAAAACTCAAACACATTTCGGAGAAGTGTATGGTAACCGGAGCTGTGTTTGTCGAACTATCATCAGGCGTACGACACTGTTAATCACAGTGCCTACTCCTAGAGCCTGGAAATTACCAGGACATTCGCTGACTGAGCTTATCCGAGATTGCTGGCAAACATATGTTTCTTTGTTCAGCTAGAGCGAAAAGAGTCGAATGGCGTAGCTAATAAGGGTCTACCAAACAAGGGAGTGTGCTTGCACCTCTCCTGTTCAACATATTTACCAACGACCAACCTAGGATGCAGGAACCTGTTCGCTTTTTTTTATGCAGACTATCTTGGATTAAGCGCAACAACGAGCCGACTGTCACATTGTTGAAGAGAGACTCTCCCAAAGCTTTGGATGAACCCCCTCCTTATTATGAGGAAACCACCTACGTGCAAATCTCTCTGACACATGTGTGTTCTTTCCATCACGCAAACCGTGAAGCCAAACGGTCAGCTAAGTTTACACTGGTCTGGAAACACCCCTGGAGCACGTGTGATAACCCTGTCTACCTAGGTTACCATGGACCCGCACGCTCTCTTATAGACCCACATCGAGAGACGAAGAGTAAAGTATGTTCCGCAATAACATCTTGAACAAACTCACTGGCCCAAGATGGGGTGCTCGCCCTATACCTACTATCGCAACTTGCCCTGTCTACTCAGTGCAAAGTATGCCTGCCCTGTATGGGAAGACAACCCATGCCAAGAACTTGATTCAGCGTTAAATGCCTCCCTGCCGGCTTATCACAGGAGCCTCCGTCCACACCAACGGAAAACTATACATCCTAGCAGGAATTGCTCCACAAGACATCCGTCGTAGCGTGCGACATGCAAGAGCGTACTTCAAGCTAATCTAATGTCTATGTTAAGCACCCTATGTCTGGACAGATCCCTGCCGCCAACCGCCTTAAATCCCAAGAGAGATTCTTAAAAGGCAAAGTCAACCTCTTGAAACCGTCTCTAAGGAGGTCAAGAGGAGTCAGCCTTGTGGAAAGAAGACTTTGTTCCAATCAACAAGTAACATCTATCGGTCTTGAACCTGGGTGAGAATCTCCCACCTGGAGCTGAATCCTCGTGGGCTGAGTGGGCGATGCCTACAACAGATTGAGACCGAAACTGGCCGATCTAAGGTTTCTTGCAGAAGTGGGTATCTGGAAACAGATCAGGATACTACTGTGGTTGTGAACGGCACCCAGACAATGCACATCTCTCTTGGTCTGCCCATTGCTGGGGAGCAACAATGCACAAACAAACCTTGCGGAATTCAGTGAAGCACCGACGTTGTCCATCTCTGCTGGATCATATTTGACACAGTGTTTGGACACTATAAGAAGAAGAAGACCTTCCGCTAGAAGGCTTTGCTGTCCTTCTTGCAATTTTTTTTCATGCGCGGCATTTCAAAATGTGACCTACAAGCACAGGTGACCGTTAGAACTAACACAGATAACCCGATAACATTACACGAGGTTTTATGTAACCTCAAAAACATTGTCAAAGGAATTTTCGCACTGTCCAGTGATTCGTCAAAAAGAGTCAAAATATTCGAAATTTGTCAGTAGAATTTGGAATCAAACGACAAAAAAAAAGGAAGAAACAACAGAGGTCAAAATATAAATCTCCATTGAATTACGTATTGTAGTAAGTGTCCGTGCGGCCAGTAATGACCAAATATCCTATTTGTCCTTATTGGGTTGCTTTTAGTCTTATCATTGGCAGTGTATAGTTTGTATCACCTTGCGGTATATTGGAATAGCTTTACTTGTGTACAACAGACATCAAAAACCCTGATTTCTGTTTTGGCTGAATGTTCCTTTCTTTACGTGTGATTATGTAATAAACCCACGAACATTGCCAAACCGTAGTACTGACGCCCCAACATTGGTGTTAAGGAAAAGGAATAGGAAAATCACATAAGGAAAAAGGTGTAGAAATCAGAAGTGCCAAAATGCCTTCTGAAACAAAAAGTGCAAATTTTACTTGGCATCTTTTTTCCTCACAAAAATGTGTGATTTAAGATTAAAAGTGTTGCCTATTGTCAAGATAACCACTCAAACTTTGCAGTAAGACTTTTCACATTGGCCTCAACCTTTTGAAGGGCAGAACTCCGTCAAATACTTCTGAGTTACATGATCCTAAGACGGAGATTTTGGTTTTGTAAGTGTTAGACCCATTTTCAAGTCACTACAAAGTTCCGCTCCCTGTAGGATGATGTTTTGCACTTCTCCAGGGTGGACTACCATTGATCATTTCTGTATTGAATTCTCTTTGTGAGTAACTCTCATACTGAAGCACTTTGAGATTAAAACACTTGCTAATTCCGTTGCTACTTGACCAAGGCATCAAGATCTTCTTGGAGTCTTGCAATATTATATAGGTGAAGGCTGTTACGGAGAAAACAATATGAGGTAACGACACCATATGTGAAGGCAAGATTTTAAAGATATGTTCTCTATCATAGGTAAACAATAATACTATAGGTGAAATTGGTACGTACGGGAACATGAGGCCTCAATATATGAAAGGTTGCACAGGCTCAAACAATACTATAATGTAAGTTGTACAAACGTACCAAAATCAATACGTTAAGGTTGGACAGAGGTAACAATATCATATAAATGTTTGCCGCACAGACAAAGTAATATCATAGTCATTATAGGTAGGAGGGGTTGTAGGAAGGAACATCAAAATCCCGTCAACTGGGTTGGTTGATAGATATACCTTTTTCATATGAAATTTATCACAGAAATGACAATATGTGATACGGTTGTACAGAATATATTGTGAAATTATCGTAATGCAAAAATATCTGTAAATAGTTGTAAGGAGAAAACCCTAGGCCCGTGAAACAGCTGCGTATATAAAACTCTATAGGGAGTGTAGCTACGTAAGGTATCTCCGGTGACCCCCCCCCCCCCCCAGGACTCTATCTACCAAACTTTTAAGCTTCGTTTTATTGTCCTAAAACAGTTTTTGAGATTTCAAGATAAATTTTTCCCAGCACTCTCACGATATTCAAGATGTCGACAAACTGGCCGCCAAAAGGGAATATTAACAAAATTGGGTATTTTAATATCAAACATGTAATAGATTGATGATTTAAATTTAGACATATAAATGCCTGGTCAGTGGCATTTAACTTCTGGGGGCCGTTTCACAAAGAGTTACGATCGATTGCATCACGCGTTAACTCGAACAAGCGTAAGTTTGAACTTACAATCAAGTTTCAAACTTCCTTGATCGGAGTTAAACGCTTGATTAAATCAAACTTAACAATTGATCGTAAGTCTTTGGAAACGGGGCCCCTGGTAGTTTTTTTGGAATCTCAAATGCCAAGAATGGCACTAAAAGGCCGTAAAATAGGTAATTGCGAAACTGTTTCACATCATCTCAAGTGTAGTAGTTGGTAAAATCAACACCTACCTCCCGTGGCCTGATTCTGCACTAAGAATGCCACTGAAGGCCTCAGTATCTGTCTGCACCAGAATGCTACTGCAAGGCTTGGGCGGTGGTGGAAAGAGCCCGAAAGGCCATGAAGGTAGTTTAAGGTACTTGGTACTTCTGGCGTATCTTTAAAAGCCCTAGCGTACGCACCTGACCTACGCTAACATTATAGTAGAAACAAAGAAATCAGCTCTACTCCCCTCTGGGTGTCACATAGTTTCCCTTCAACCGCAGAGAGAAGCTGCAGAAGCCATCTTCCCCGCTTTTTTTCAATACACTGTTCACGTACACAACCGTTTGGAACGGTTGTGGGAAGTCGACCAACTGCATCATCCAGAATTCATACACAAGGCAAGTGGACTAGGAAATGGTATCATGGAGCCCGGACACAGGAAACAGTCATCCGATCTTGCCATTTTGCGTAGGCGCTTCGGATGACATTTACTATGATCCAGCGGCTTAAGGTGCCACGTGCAGGTCTAAAGGTCTAGGAACAGGTCTAAAGGCCGCTCCTCTGACGTTATGAATAACTGGCTTATGTCCCCTCCTCCGTCTCTCGGTTACGTTTAAGATACCCAAAAAGGAAAAATGGTTTGGGTAAAAGGTTAAGGTTTTTGTCCGCTAAACCCCGCTCGGGGCAAGATGTATGCTCGGTGTCCTGTAAATTGGAGATGGGTCAATTCGATGGACAGGGCTGAACCTCCGCACACTTGTGGCCACAGGCCACCGCAATCGCCAACAAAAAAGCCGTCTTCTTGGGCCAGTTCCAACAATACTAAGCGCCTGACAAAGGCTCAAAACAGATTTTGGAGCTCCAGGGAAGTACCCATTATAGAACAAACGACCTCACCGCAAAAATTTTCTTTAATGGGAGCAGAGAGGGCCGGACTCTCAAGCTGTGGTGGGCAGCAGCAATGGAAGTTTCTATATGCCTGGGTGGTTCCAGGAGACACCTTCTAATACGCCTACAGGTGCCGTACAGTGGTTTAACCCATGGTTGAGCCCCACCCGTAGAACTGAGTAATCTCGAGAACATCTGGTTGAAGCTTGCCTTACCTTTGTAGCGAGAGCGGCAACTCGTCCAGAAAGGTCCGGACGAAGCCTAGTCTGAGCTAAGTCCTCCCTGTGTGAGGATGACTCATATGCAGGACCGGATCTCGCTATTAGTTCCAGGAGGTGTGGGACACCAGGGCCTGCCTTGGCCACATAAAAGGCACGAGCAGCAACCAGTCAATCTTTGACCGTGACACCTTCTCTATTACCCTACCCGCGAGATCATAGCCACTAGCGAAAGCGAAACCTGACAGTTGTCCCAATCCGCCACATGGTATAAAAACCGTTCAACTGCCTTCGCGTCCACATCTCATGTAAAAGTACGTTGGAACTTGGTTGTTCCAACGAGAACGCAAAGAGTGGGAGGAGGTGTCATTCCACTGACGACACCCGGACCCTGGGCCGCATGAGTCTTCCAGCCAAAACCACCAGAAAGCAGCAGGCGGAGGGCTTTCCGACAGAGCCTCTTGCTACCTTTCCACCCTCCTTGTTCAGGTAGGATACGACTGGTCTGTTGTAAGCAGCTGACTAAAATGCAGTGCTTTTGGCCTTGAACACGTGTCCCATTCTAGTGAGTGATAGAACTGGGTGCTGGGAAGGTCCAATTGGGGATTTTCCATAGTTTATAACAAATCCGAGGGACTCAACCAAACGGCAAAAACTCCCCGGATTGTCTCAGTCGACTTGCGAAGGGGGCCCCCTTGCAAAGCCAGTCGTCGGATGGACAAATTCTGGACCCCTCCGCCTCTGAGTAAGGTGTAATATATTATTTTCCCTACACTACACTACAATTTCTTTATTTTGCGGCCATTTGGTGGCGCCACTTGGATTTTTACATTTGGCAAAAAAATTCAAATACTAAAAATTATGTGCAATGACCAGGCAACTTTATCATCTAAATTTTAAATTTTTCTTACCATTTTATTGTTGCTATTACATCCCAATTTTCTTATTGTCGGTCAATTTTGGACGCCATCTTGGATTTTTTGACATGGCAAAAACTTAAAAACCAGAATTTATATGCCAATGACCAGGCCACTAATCAAATTTATAATTTTATTCCAAAATAACACATATTTGATATTAAATACCCCATTTTCTTTAATTTTGCATATTTTGGGGGCCTGGCCATTTTGGACGCCATCTGAATACGCGAGAGTGCCGGGAAATTTATTTTGTGTTGATAACATTTCAAATGTGTTTAAGACCATAAATGAAGCTAACAAGTTGGTTTTGGTTTGGTTTGACCTGGGGGTCATCGGATACCTTCCGTAGATACTCGACTACTATCACCGTGAAAGATTTTACAGATATTTCAACACCACTTAAGTTTCCAGGATTAAAGGTAGACATGTTTATAGTACCATTACATGAAGATTTCCTGACAAGCGATAACAATTTGAGGCAGCATTTTCTCAACTATATCAACGAGATGAAGTTCATTCTTGAATAACAATAAAATCAACGGTATTAAAATTACTGATAAAACATTTTTGATTAGGTTAATGGGTAAAGATTAATTACATGTTTAATAGGCCTACATAGAAAAATCCTATTTTCAGAGGCATACTAGATTATCGGGAAGGTGAACGCATCATCAATGAAAACTACAAAGACAGACTTCATGACTCATTGCCAGTGGCCAGGAGTTTTTTTTTTTTTTTTATGGGTAGTAATATGGTTAGGTATAGAAAGTCGGTTTAACTATCATTCTGTGATTGTAGATAGTTGAACTTTTACCTGAATGGATCATGGAATAGACGCACTTTCACCACCTCGTGATTCACTACATTCAAATAGCCCTTCACATTGAGCAGAGATTTCACGATTTCTCTTCATCAGTAAGTCAGTCAGAAAATGAGATGCGGGTTTATTTCACACAATCTAAAATAACAACGTGGAGAAGATTATTATAACATACAAAGCAAATCTAATAACAGTGTGTATTAAATGTGGTAACATTGTGGTTCGTCTGCTTGGTGGTGCGAAGACTGTTATATGATCCAAATCTTTGCACTCATTGCATTACATCGGCATTAAGGTATACACTTATTAGTATTTGGGTACTTTCAATAACGGGCGCCTCATGCTGCCTTATGACACGTGATGTGTCCTACTCTACAGTACCTATCTATGGTTCCCCTGTAATTTTCCCCCTAGGTGGCTATAGGTGGATATGGTTGTAGAACAGTACCGGATTAGAAACGCACGTACCACGTGGTTCCTACTTCCGCGTTCACGCCGGCAATTTAGTTGTAACAAAAAGGGAGGGGGCTATACATTTGGTCTCTGTTGGCGTTTTTTTGATCATTTTTTAGGAAAATCATTATTCGACAAAATTTTTTTGGACTCGTAATAAAAAATGTTCATATAACGCGCGTTAAGAAAAAAAAAACAATTATATGCCAAATATCTATAAAACAAAAATTGGCCACAGAGAAATAACTGTGCGCGCTGAGAGCCGTTAACCAAGGTAGTAGTTAGCCGTTTTTTGCAATTTGAGAGGTTGCATTTTTTTTTGCATATTTGGTTTAAACTTTTATATCTGTAGAATAGGGTAATGAGAAACCCAAAAAGTATTGATAATTTTTTTTCGATGTGCAAGGGGGGGCGTATAGCCACGCCAGCATTCAAAATGGCCGCCATTTTTCAATATTTTACTTAGTGTGGACTAATATTACCAATCAAGTTTTATGAAGTTTAAAGATGGTATGTCAGGTGTTATTCACGAATACAATGAGGGATACATTAAGAATTTAAATTTCGCTAACTCGTGAATTAATCAGTGCCAGTTGTGCGCCAAAATCAAAATGGCCGCATTTTTGATAATATTTTGGTTTTTTGAGTATATTATGGCTTATACTTCAATTTTTTTAAGTATTTTTATGTATTTGATTAAATTACAATATCTTAGTATCAAAATAAAATTAAGTCATATTTACAGGATTTCAAATCATTGGCACATTCTTGCATAGGGGAATTTTTGTTTCGAAAATATCCGCCATTTTAGTTTAAGTGTTCTTCTTCTTTACACCTCAAGCTGAGCATAATAATGTATACAGAAACGAACAGTGGCAATTCCTAGGGGCGAAGGGAGGCCCATTTCCCTCTCCTATTTTTTTTCTTTACCCGAAAGAGAAAAATTACAATTTTTGCAAAACGATTTGGGGCCAAAATGGTTTAAAAAAATCTCAAAGTTTGATATTATTTGCCTTAATCCAAAAATTTCACTTTGCCAACCCCCAAAAAATTCAATTGGCCCCCCCCCCCCCCTCCAGAAAAGAAGGGTTGGCACCCCCAATTGAAACGAACCGCAACACACATGAAATAAAATCATAAATAAACATAAATTAACGGATGAATACAGCAGGCAGTCTCTAACAAACTTGGCAGTCAATGGACCGTGCTGTGAGATGCACTGATTAGGTTGTTGAAAATTTTGTCACCTTGTACATTAATTGGTAAGTTGAAATTGTAGATTGATATGTATTATGTAAACTGATGACGTAACAAGGATTTATGGCATCTGTGGAACAAATAAGCATGGTATGTGCCTTCTGAGGGGTATTAGATTATGTGTTACCTCAAGACCCACCAAAATCATAATGTACTGAAGGATTTATCGTGTCCAAACACAGTGGTCTCAAATAGGATTAGCCAGAGATGGTGCAATGCCTGGTTGCTTCACTGAAATCCGCAAGGTCGTGTCTGTGCATTGTTGCTCCAACAGTGTACAGACCACGAAAAAAGGATATTTCGATTGACTTGTGAAGCTGTTCCCGAAACAACAGGTAGTTCATGATTCTGACTTCCGATAGGCCCACTTCTGCAAAGAATCTTTAGATCGGCCAATTCTGGTTCTCAATAGTTGAGGCATCGCCTCCAGCCCTATGAGGGAGTCAGCTCCCCAGGCGGATGATACTCACCAGGTTCAATACCGACATACTTGGTTGATAGCACGTCTTTCGTTCCACAAGGCGACCTCTTTGAAACTCTTAGAGGAATGTTCAGGGGTGGGGGATTGCTTAGAAACTCTCTCTCTCCCGCTCTCTCCCCCCGCTCTCTCTCTGGATTTAGGATTTCACAGTGGGTTCTGTCTGAACATAGGTGTTGCTTCACATTAGAGACTTGACAAATACGCTCCTTTCATGGCTCGCTAAACACCGACATAGTCTGGGAGCCATCGTGTATAAGTTCTCCATTGGAGTTGGGCGAAAACACCCTGTGATACGCCGGTAGGAAGCATTTAACGCGGGATCAAGCTTCTTGGCATAATGGTTGCTCTTCCCATACCGAGAGCTATACTCTTCACATGAGTAGTACAGGGTAGGTGCCATCGATCTTAGGGTATGTGGACGAGACACCATCTTGTGCAGGGCGGTACTTACTCTTCGGCTTTTTGATTGTGGGTCTTTATAGAGGAGAGAGTATGGTCAATGTAACTCCTAAGTAGACAAAACAGGCTGTGGACATTTGGCTTCACGGTAGATGGAAAGCACACACTGGTGTCTTGGATGGATTTGCACATAGGGGGTTTTCCTCATATAAAGGAGTGATGTGGTTTTCCTCATAATAAGGAGGGAGTTCATCCCAAGCTTTGGTAGTCTCTCTTGGAACTTAAATTCGCATCTGTGTGTTCATCCAAGATCTAGTCTACATTAGATAAACCAATATGTCCCTGTAATCCTAGGTTGGTTGTGTATATTATGTTGGAACGGAGAGGTGCGACACGCTCCATTGGGGATTTGGGGTGTCCATTTGAGGCCTACGCCAGCAATCCTTGATGACCTCAGTCAAGCGAATATCCTGGGTGAGTTCCAAAATCTTAACGGATTAAGCATCTGTTGAATTAACAGCTGCTGATAGGTCGACAAAAACAACTCCGGTTACCCTTCTCGAAACCATTTGGCTGTGAGTTTCCTGCCGGAACCGCTTGTTCTGGATGAAAGTGTTCCTCTATCAAAGGTACGATACAGTGGAACAGGAGATGTTCAAAGAGCTGTAGGTATGGCTGAGGAGTGATATTATCGATAGCCTTTGGATTAGATGGATCTTTCCCAGCTTTAAAGAGTGCCATAACTGGGCTTCCTCCAGATCTTTGGTGAACTGTTGAGTGTGAGAATGAGGCAGCAAGTGTAGAGTCAAGAAGTTCACTCCTTTGCTTACTAGGCCAAAGTTTTTCAGCTGCCTCAGTTGAGATGTCGTCAAGGCCTATGCTTCCTGAGTGAAGTGAAGTAACCACCGGTTCAGTTCGTCCATGCTGAAGGGATGGTTGAAACCAGGATAGCTTTCGGTTTAGTGTAATCTTCTGGGCTTTCTTGGGGGAAAACTTAGTGGGTGTTGTTAACATTTGGGGGAGGCTTCTGTTGGATCCCCTTGAAGTTTTCGGATGGTAGACCATACTTTATTGCTGTTATGGGTCATATAGTGGATTAATTAAGAGATGCCAGCTTTCCTTTGGCGATCCCCTCTGACACTTCCCCACCTTTAGCAGTTGTTTCAGTGATAAAGAATCACTCAAGTATGGGTAGTTATACTTGGATATTCTTAGCACATCCTGGAAAAGGCCTGCTGCATATTCCGTCCGACAGCTCCTGGGGTATGAATCTCAGCAGTATGTTCACAGTTGGGCAAATTTGTCTAGTTACTGTTACGGTAGGTTTACTGTTACGGGTTTGTGCAATACGATTCACGCTTCTGGCCAGGTTATCAAGAATATTTGCCAGTCTGTTTTCCTGCTAAAAGGAACTGCAGCGTTAACATGGATGTCGATTGGTCAATGCTGAGTTATCTGGAACTGGATCCAGAACAATCTTTGCTACACAGCTTAGAGATGTTTATGCTTACAATTGCTAGATCATGGTTGTAGTGTAAACCTCTTTCTAATGGGCACTTAAAGATGGCGGCAGCTCAGCTGGGTCGGAAGGAGGGCTTAGATGCTGACTGTCTTTAGAATCTTTCGACAGCTTATCCGTTTTTATTGGTTGATGTAGCCCAGTGGGTAATATGGGCTGTTGAAATTGCAATGAATGAAGGTTGGTGAAATTCCCGAGAATGAATTGATGGGGGTGCTTGGATCTACGGATGGATGTTTGGAGAATGATGTAACTATGACAGAGTTGAGCTCAATGACGGGTGAGGACTTGTTTGTCAAAGACATGGAGTTTGCTTCTACAATATTGAATTTATGGTTTGGTCTTGAGTTAACTCATAGAAGTAATACCCCTCACAAGCGCATTAAACGTTCATAACTAATTGGTTCCACAGATGCTAAAAATCCTTTTACGTCATCAGTAAATTAATACAATATTCAATCTACAACTAACCTACCAATTAATGTCAAAGGTGACAAAACTTTCAACCTAACAGTGCATCTCAAAGTACATGGTACATTGACTGCCAAGTTTGCAGGAGACTGCCGTATTCCAACTAGCAATAGTTTAAGTATGGAAAGCCAGCAGGGTTAAGGCACATTCCAGCTTCATAACAAATCTGATCAGTTGTTAATTAGGTTTATATTATGATTTTAATTGCCATTTGTGTTGCGGTTCGTTCCCGGCCGCGCAAAATCTCTTTTCTAGGGGGGTTAGGTTTTTGGTGGGCAAAGTGAATATTTTTGGGGCGGCACAAGTGAAATTCTGGGGGGGAACCAAAATATAAAATGTTAAGATTTTAAACCAAGTTTGGCCCCAAATCGCCTTATTTTTGCCAAAATTGGTGATTTGTGGCCCAAAATCGATGTTTTCTTGTAAAAAATTTTGTGATTTTGGCCCCCAAATCACTGACTTTAGCAACAAATCTGTTAATTGTCTTTGGAGGGGGGGGGGGGGGGGGCAGGCAAACGTGGGTGGTAAAGAAAACAAAATTGAGGAGGGGGAAATGGCCCGCCCCCTTGGAGCCTGTACGGTTCGTTTCTGAATACATTTAATATGGTAAAGAAAAGAGAGAAAACGTTTAACATAAAAATGGGCAGTCATTTTGGAACAAAAAGTCCCTTTGCAAGAAATGTAATGATTTTATATCATGATAAATAGAAGTTTTTTAAGAATATATTGTAATTACTCACATACTGAATGTCAAGAACTTTTACAAGGAACAAAAAATTTGGAGTTTAGCCATAAATAATCTACTAAAAAAAAACAAAAATCGATTAAAATGCGGCCCATTTTGAATTTTTGCGCACCCTTCACCAAAAAAAGTTGAAAATTACACATTTTGTAAATGTTATTTTAATGTATCCATCACTGATAGTAAGTGAATAACACGTGAAAGAATCTTTAACTCAGACAACTTGGACTATTAGTCAAAATAAGCTAAAATATTGAAAAAATGGCGGCCATTTTGAAAATTGCTGGCTACCCCCCTTGCAACATCGAAAAAAAAAATTAGCTAATCTTTTTTACATTCCTAGGGTCTCCTCTACAACATATGAAAGTTTTATCAAATATAGCAAAAAAAAAACATTGCAAACATTCCAAAATTCCTAGACTATAGCTACTCCGCCGACGTTACACACAGCCGCTGTGTGTACACTATCCGTCTATGCGTTAAATTACACGTGGGGTACGTGGTCTACCAGATAGGTGATATCCGTTGTCTACTCGGTAATTAGTTATTGCAGCTAATATACTTCCATTAAGATTTGGCAGTGAATCAGACAATCAATGCAAATTATCAACTACTAAATAGACGCTTATAGAGCCGCGCTGTGGTTAGATACTTTTTCACACAAGATTTAGGTATACACGGCCTGGATTTTTACTAGGGTGGTAGCCTAACGGCCCGTTTTCTTACTCGCGTGGCAGCTACTGAACAGTACACACTAGGCTAGTTGCGATGCAGTAGCTACAAGATAGGGCTTGCAAAGGACACAATTATCATGGTTATTAGGGATATACGTGAGGCCTCTACTCTACAGTACCTACCTCAATGGTTATCCTGTAGTTGCCCACGTAGTAGGTGGAGAGAAAGTGGATGTAGACAGTACCGGAGTAGACACACAGCTACCCCGCATTTACTACGACGTTATTTTGATAGTGGCGGAAATAAGGGCGCTATACACGTGTTCTCTGCTTAGCAATTTTTAACATTTTTGAGGAAAATCATTACACAATTCGACACGGGCATCATAAAACCTAAATACCCGCACACTTAAAATGCAAAAATGCAAATATATGCCAGAAATATCTAAAAATCAAAATTGGCCATGAGAATTAACCGTACGCGCTGACTCCCGGTGTAAAAGGAGATATGGTCCGCAATAGACCGGAATAGACACGCAGCTACCACGTAACTACCCCGCAGTTACTACACCCACATTTTAATTGTAGCCAAATTCTTCTCAGCGTGTCAAAACAGCGTTTCTCAGATAATGAGCAAGCCAGAGATGGGCACAATGTCTGGGTACAGTGAATTATGCAAGGTCCTTGACTATGCATTGTTGCTTCAACAGTGGACAGACCAAGAGATGCTCCATTGTCTGCGGTGTTGTTCCACAACCACATCTGATCTGCTTCCAGGTAGCCAGCCCCACTTATGCAATGAAACCTTAGATCGGCCGATTCTGACATCGCCATTCAGCCCACGAGGAGTCAGCTCCAGGTGGAAGATGCTCACCAGGTTCAATACAATACCAATAGATGTTACTTGGTTGATAGCAATTTCCTTCCACAAGGCGACTCTCTTAAACTCCTTGGAGACTATTTCGAAGGTTTGGATTTTGCTTAAGAAACTCTTTCTGGGTTTACGGCGGTTAGCAGCAGGTCTCCGTCCAGACATAGGGTGCTGCACATTATATAGATACTTGGCAGCTACGCTCTTGCATGTTCGGTACACTACGACGGATGTCTGGTGGAGCAATTCCTGCTAGGATAGTTCTCCCTTGGAGTTGGGCAAAGATATCCTGTGATAAGCCGGCAGGGGGCATTTAACGCCGGATCAAGCTCACCAGTTGACAGGGGTTGACCTTTCGCATACAGGGCAGGCATGCTCGAGCTCTGCTCTGCACATGAGTACCACAGGGCGAGTGCCGTCGATCTTAGGGTATTGGGCGAGTAACCCATCCTGTGCCAATGAGTTTGTTTCATAAGATCTTATTGCCTGAACATACTTTAATCTTCGTCTTTTTGATGTGGGTCTTATAAGAGAGAGAGAGAGCGGTCCAAGGTAACTCCTAGGTAGGCAGTTATCAGTGTACCTAGCCAAAATGAGGGTGCTATACACTTGGTCTCTGATTAGCGTTTTTTTTTTTTTTTTAATATTTTTTAGGAAAATCATTACGAAATTCGAATCGGGGATCGTCAAAATCCCCGTATTCCCCCAAAAATGCAAATGCAGTATATGCCACCTATTTCGCATCTGACGTAGATTTATGGCCTATTTTACTGTGAACAATCAACGTTTATTGAAGCAGAAAATTAATTTTTTTAATTATTGAAAGGACGAATTTAATGGAACAAAAGATTTCTCCGAATGAGTACAAACCTATATTTTTCGGCAACCAAATGTGAAGCTTATAAAACATCAATCATAAAAAGTTGGAACAATGTTTTAGTTGAACTTTTTGGAGACATTTAACATTTTATAACATTGTTTAGTAACATCAATGATCAAATGTTTAAAAAAATGTTTTGTGTTTAATGCTGGGCAAAACTAAATTCATCGCAAATCTAAGTTTATTGCTGTAAGATCGGTTTACTGCTTTTGCAAGTAATTACGTAACCGAATATAAAATCAATAGTTAGATTAACTATCTCTGGACACGTCCTTTTTTAATGTTTCAAAGGCAAAACAATACGATGCAATGTACATTGTAAAAATAATGTCTTGCATGTAGACATGTCTTCGATAAAAGAAAACGTGACATTTGTCCTGGATGAAGACATGATTACAAAACACATGCTTGAATTTAGAAATCACTTGACTATAAGTGGGTAAACTGAGCATGTCACGCATGCCGAAATGAATTAGAATTTAACGGAGGCACGTCTCAAAACCGACATCAAACGTGTCCTAGTTATGTATATCTATTACGTCTTCTTTTCTTTTGTTGTTGTTGAAGACATGTCTAAATGAGACAAGATAGTCAAGACAACGTTTTTACAGTATATTATGACTAGCAATGACTCTTTAATGACTCCTGAATTTAATAAAACAACGGAAATTGTATTGTGTTTTACAAGCAGTACGCAGGTAGTACTCATTTCCTAATTTGTCGGCAATTTTACCACAAAACACGCTTCGATATAACATTTACTTGGTTGCTTGCCTGTTAGATTTACGTTTAATGCTTGATTAAAAGTGATGTAAACAAACTTAGTCATCGGTCATCCATTCCTTCCGTCCAATCAGGCTACTAAAATTTAACAAGTATGTCATTACTTCTATTTGTATTGGTACAATAATTGTGTATTTTTTGTACCGCTTTAGGTTAAAATTTTATTATATTTCCAAAAATAAAATCTGGGACAATTTAGACACTTTTCTCTGCAATCTTAACATCCTATCTTTTACATTGTTGATTGGGACATAATGGGCAAGATCTTGAAAAATTGACAAATTTTGACAAGTTAAGCTTTTGACCTTATATTGGAGGGATTTCAAATGATCATGTTTGTATGTCTTTGAGTTTGAATGGGTGGCTTTGAATACAAATTTGTTTACCTATTTTAATAACACTAATATAAAACACATTCTTACATGAGACAGGACCTCAACGTTCCTACTTACATGTTTTTCCAAGCATATAATGATTATTATAGTGTGATTTTTATTCTTGTCATTCCATATGCGCATGGTCGAGGGTACGGTTTCATTTGGAGAGAATGTATAGGTACCAAAATTTGAAAGCCTAAGATATAGTGGAGTACATACATTATTAATTGCAAATGAATGTCATTGCTGAAAAAGCTTCAAAATTTAGGTTAACAAAAATTCAAATTTCAAGATCCCCTTTTGAGTTAAGTCAGTAAATGAAACGATTGATGATCATCATTGTTGATTTGTTGTCCTGACTATATGCAAAAGAGGCACAATGGTTTAGATTAAGTGACTTACTGCACACAATCGAACGTTGTTAATTGATTTCATTCTGTTTTAGTTTGTTGATGTGAAATTATGTTTAACACCAATATCAAAACGCAACGCGCTTCTGTGCACGGTTCGTGCCAAGCCCGGTTAGCTTGTATCGTAATAGCTATAACACTCGTGTCTTGCATTTATGTATTGAACAACAGACAACTTAAAATTGCCTTGATTCAAAACACTTTCTTAAATTGAGATCTTTCCCTCCCTTAAGCAGAAGACTCCACATCCAACACGTCTCAAAAAAGCGCTTCATAGGGTGTATCTTAACAAAGAAAGTTGCAGAGAGACATGACTTCGCGTATTGCTACGCACGTTAACTACGTCATGTCTTGCAGTAGACAGAACTTTTCGACTTGACGGGCGCACGTCTACGCGTCTGGCTTCACAGAACGTTGTTTTAGATTATGTCTTGAGAAAAGGCACTTGTTATTTCTTCTTTGTTGAAGACATAGCTAAATGTAAGATACAATAGTCAAGGCACTATTTTACAGTGATATGCATGTATGCCATTTGGTAGGCAACCCAAATGTCGAGTTTAATCCTAGCCCTTATCCAGAATGCGCAAAAAATACATCATTTAGACTGTAATTACTTTTGAAAGGTAAAAAAACACTTAGATGAAAACGCGCTACATACAATGGAGAACAATTTCTTAGCTACATGAAATTTTCCCCGATCAATTTGGATGATTAGAGCAAAATTTAAAGAATGTAAATTCACATTGGGGTACTCCCACTCTCTGTGTTGGGACCTGTGCAGTTTTTAATGGAGCATTGTGAAAAATGTGAAAACATATTGGGCCGTTTGACAGGCCATTTGCAGTAGACCACCCTTCTATGGGATCTGGAAGATCATTGGCAAGGACTGCATTCCTCTGTTTGGATGTGGTCGGAGACAGCCCAAATCAATTTATTTATTATTTATTTTATTTAATCTTTCTTTAGGCAGGGTAGCCCCTTCAATGCTAATGCACTGAATTTCCCGGAGGCCCTGCAGTATACAATATACAAGAAAAAAAATACAACGGAAAGATGAATGCACATACATAAACATATCTATATATAATAAAACATGAAAATCAGACAGTTTTACAAAACAAGAGGTTTTCAATTGGCCAAGACTCATATTGTTAAAATTACATAAAACCTCCATCTGCGTGAAGGCATTCCAACGTTTGTATCCACGTGAATGGAAAGTCCTTTCCCTGCTGTAATGTTCCAGATAGGTTCAGATAGAGCAAAGTTTGTTTGACTCCTAGACCTTTGGAGTGAATTTCTGCATCAGCCAAATTGAGATGAAAGGTAACTAGGGGCCAGACCTTTTAGACATTTAAATATTATAATTAACATTTGGTTAAACCACCTGTCATTTAGTTTGTTCCATTTCAAGGCACCCATCATGTCATTAATTGGTGTTCGGATATCTGCAGAAAGAATAATCCGAGCTAACCTGTTATCAGAATTTGGAGTGACTTTAAAATGGCTCATTAAACAGTTTGTCCAAACGAACTGCAGCTAGTCAAAGTTGGGGCATGACAAAGCATTTGCAGCATGTTCGAGTGTCCTTTTGGAATGAAATTTTACCACGTACTTATTAACCACACCAGCTTATAAATACAAGACAACATTCATTAATATGATCTGAACGCAGACATGATCGAATCCAAAAAATTACACTAATTTTAATACATCACACGAGCATTGTGTCCTTATTACAATATAATTTACCTTTTTAAACTTTTTCAACTTGCTGTAACCAAAAACATGAACTTGGTTTCACTGATATTCAAGATAGGTGGGTATATTAACCAATCAGCAATTTTATCAAAGTTACATTGGAGATTCTGATTGGAGATTGTTCTATAGGGTCATTTGCAGTACAAAGAAGGGGGTATCATCAGCATACCTAACACATTTACAATTCACCCTATGGGTCAACTATTTTTTTACAAAGATGTGAAAGAGTTGGACATATGGAGCCTTGGGAATACAATCTTATATATTTTTAAAGTCAGAAAGGGTAGAATTAATATTAACAGTTTGCAGCCCTATTACCAAGGTAGGATTTAAACCACTCTAAAACTTACCTGTTAAAGGCACTATTTTATCAGTGGATGCATGTCATTCCATGGGATGCAATCCTTTGTGATAACGTAAAGATGATTCCTTCTTGGTTCTTTGAATTTCTTGATTGCCGTTCTATGTGTTGGTGTTTGCCCTATTGCCTTGTTCTTCCTTAGCCTTCCATATTCATTGTTGCCTCTGTTCCTATAAAAGCTCACTCCATGTCTGTGGCGTTTGTCAAAGATTCATTGTTTTCATGGTTTTGTAAGCAGCTATTAGGAAATTGGCCTGAGAACACAAACGAATTGTTTCTACATGTCCCGTGTGGTCTAATGAAAATTGGTCACCATATATCCAACGCTCTTCATGGTACAAATTGGTTATTGTGGCATGTTACTATGCCAGGCAAATGCCCGCCTTTCTTGAAGCATTGCTCATGTGTAACGCTTTGAACCTGAATCAGCGTTATAATGTAGCTTTTCTACAATCGATACTTCTACTGATTAAAACATAAATGTTAATCTGGTTCATACTTCTGTGAAAGTTATGTCACCAAATCCAATGCTTTTCAATACATTTATGCTCCTTACCAAGATTAAACATGATACAGCGACCCCCCACTAAAATTTACCACTTCACCTATAATTGAATTGTCTCTGGATTAAGGATCCTATTGGGATGGAGGTAAAACGTGATCCGGGAACTGATAACCGGTTAATTAAGGCCTTCGTATTAGCAAAGATTGACACCACAAATATTGTTTTTCCATGATTTTTGCCCATTCATAAGTTATCAAAATTACCGGTAGTCCCTAACCATAACTCTTATTTTACCCTGACCCTAATCTTAACCTTAATCCTAGTCTCGCATGAATATAATGGCACGAAACGCGTGCGTGTCCTATGCCGATCAAAGGTTGTCCGTCCATTTAGCTATACGTTCTGGCATTCGGCGAAAATAGCATAATATTTACATTACATGACACAAGTTCAAATACATTGCTTTAATACCATTTTCGTGTATTTAACCAACACCCTTTTTTCATAAATAATAGCAGATTGCTAATCAGTTTTGGACTTTCGTATGACAACACGGCTTCCATTCACCCTATAACTACAATGATTTTATCGCCAATTGTATTGTAGTATTTTTGATAATAAAAATGTTTTTTTTTTTAATTTTTTAGGTTTTTTCTTTTTTTAATAATTTAAATAATTGATCGGCGATTCAATTAATTCATTAATAAATCAGAGTCGACAAGGTTGTGTGTCACCATGTATTTGGTCCAGGTGTTATCTCCCGTCATTGACGGCGTACTTATCAACGATGACGCTCACATTGTTGTGGGTCCAGAATATTAAACTTGTACACTGAATTCAAATCAGTCAGCAAAAGAAAGTGATAGAAGTTTCCCGAATTTGAATTTATTTTAAAGGTATGAGTATCTTGATTTCAATCTTTTAAGTTATTCCTTTCTTTTATAGAGATTCACTGGTATATTTAGCATTCACTGCTCCATTCTTTGTTTAATTCTAATCGTGGTTGAAAAATGCATAAGACTTGGCTTTTAACTTGGAAATGTTGACAACTAAAGTAACTTTTTTTAAGTTGCTACTCTCTTGGGATGGAGGTGGTGATCAGGAGGGTGGTAATGTGTATGAAACAGGTTGCACCCCCCCCCCCCCGGCTACGCCCCCGATTCGTTCGTTTTGATTCAGGTGCTCGTAGATGAGTGGGGTCATCTTTCTTGTTTTGTGTGTGTTTTTCTGCTTCTATTTCCCCCTTATTCTTCAAACTTTCAGCCTTAAGAGGGGGGGGGGGGGGGGGGGGTGACTAACACAATTCCCAGTGTTTTGGTCTGCTTGTTTCAGCTATTTAGGCTTTCTCGCATCCAAGTTTTGATAGGCTTATACCACCAGATATTTATCTCCTGAACTGCTGGCAGGTAGCTTGTACCCTTTATTCCAGATTGATGATAGAAACCTATATATATCTACCTAATTTGTATTTATGAAATCAATGATGATGTTAGCTTATATTCGACCATCTTTACTCTGCGAGTCGAGTCGTATAGAAAAGTGCATTGGTTTTGGAGTTATTGTTTTTGGAAGTCAAGCAACAATCCAACAAATTCGCCTCTAGTTACGGGACGTTTCATCAATATAAGAGAGCAAACGTTGTTCTTTTTTCAATTATTTTGATCGCATTCAATTGCTTGGTCTACTTTCCTTATATTTCTCTAAGGACCACGAACTCGTCTAATGGTTTTCCCAAAAAACACAGTCGTGCAGTGTAGCAAATTTAAACTCATTTGCTGTGCAAATCGCCGCGACCTTTTTGCGTGATTCCTTCTGGGACGAATTTCCAACACGAATTGCAGACAATTTTGGACTTGTTTTGCTCGTAAATTTGCATCATCCGGGGAATCAGTGTTTTAACCTGTTTTTTGCGGGAACACTGCTTAGTCCCACCAAGTCATGCCCATAGTTTCCCGACCCGCCGTGGCAAGTCGCGCAAACGTCCGGTCCTTGGTTGATCCGTGGTTGGATGGCCCTCAGATTTAACGAATTTACCAGTGAATTGAACTTGATTCGGCCAGTGACACTAGGGATTTACGCATTGCATCACGACCTAAGCCAGAATCTGGCAATCGCTGCATGCAGACAGCCGACTGCCGGTCACTGGCAATTTTCGCCTCGGTCATCGCCTGCATTGCTGTATTCAGCTCCTTCACACAACTTCAGCAAAGCCAAGGTCATTGGCATAAAAATGGACAAAGGAGCTGACCTAGCTAAATACCTAAGTGCAAACAGTGCCTCCATGCCTCCTAGGGTATCTGCCTTGGATCCAGTCGGACCGAGCACCGCCCCTCTCCCTGGACATCTTCCCCTATATTCGTAAGGCGGCTAGGAGGTATGAAGAGTCCGCTTAACAAATACTGAATACTTCGTTTGAGGCTAAACCGCCCTGATTGATAAATATGCCACAAAACCATAATACCTTTTTCTCGTGATTATTTTTGATAGTTCTTTACACTCAGGGATGAATAAAATTGCGCCATGATTTAAAAAAAAATCCCACATTGTAATCTAATCCCGGCGTCAATGATCTCTCCTATTGCAAGAAAACACTTGTAAGTTTGTAAGCTACGCAGCGCCTTTACGGGCATAAATTACGAAAACGTAAATATATCGTCTTGAATCAGAGGGAGCCAAACACACTCAAATTTGCAAAATAAACCGAGATTGGTGGCGATTTACCTCAAAATCCCGTGAATTTGTTGATGTGAGCCTGCCCTATCAAAAGACGGCATAATAATACCAAAGTTTCGTTGGTCTTTTTGTCGCTGTTGACACAACTGATAATAATCTGTTCGGGCGTTAACAAAGGAGACTAAAGATCGAAAAGTTATTGACCTCTAAAGTCTGCCAGTGTTTTGAAGTTCAACGCAAGAAATGATATGCGAAGAACGCTAGAAAATACAAATATGGAAGACACATTATCATAATTCAGTTTCCATTAATGTGTAAGCTGTATTTTAATTTGCGTATGTTTACTTAATCATGAGACAAAAAATCCACATTTCTCCGCAAATGAACATAAAAACTAAAAGGTCATTTACAAAAGATAACAAGCAATCCCCCCGCCCGCCACCTTCCCCCCCCATTTGGTTTCTATTTTTAAAAAACACTTACATAACAAACCTTTGTATGTAAGCTTTTCAAAACGCTCTATGGAGTATAAAAAGAGCCAAGACGTCAAATGTATATTTTAATATTTGGACCAGTAGTACTGAAGCTACTTCTAACTGATATCTTGAAACAATTAGTTACGGAGAATATAACGCATGTGTAAGGTGGTGCCGAAATGGTGATTGTTTATGTTGTGCTAGTGCCGCTTTAAATAATCTTTTTGATTGAAATATAATTTGGGATTTTTATTACGTAAACAGAGATAAGGTAAAATGTATATACGACGAAAAACAATGCTTGTCCTGGTCTCTACCGATGTGTGATTTAAATAAAATGTTGCATGCATGCAAGTCAAACCAGTCAGTTTTGACGAAACGAGAAAAAAAAAATCAAATTGATATAGATTCTTGATTTTAAAGGACTATTTGCAAACCGGAAAATGTTGTTTGAAGCCCCGCCGAAGGACCCTACTTGAAAGATATACAACCGTGTGCTCGTGCAGCATATGGAACCCCCCCCCCCCCCCGCATTTTTTCGTTTTATGATTGCCATATTAGGAAATAAGTTTAGTAATAATGAAAGTTGGTTCTGTAAAAGTTAAGATGACCACTGCAAGGACGGTTTTTGTTTAAAAACACAATTAAATATAAATTATCACATGTTAATATGTCTTTCATAAGAGACATGGCCTCAATAATAGCAAATACGACAGTTTTAAACACGTGCTTGTCTACAGACGTAATTGGCAATGTACACTGTTAAAATAAGTATCAGCTTTGGTCAGAAGGGGAACATGGCTACAAATTGGTAAAAAGTTTTCCAATTATTGGTGACAAAAGCACACAATTTTGTTTGTACTTTGCTCAACAGATTGTAAACATCTTACCAATTTATTTGTGTCAAAGTCCACAATCGCTGCATCTTTTAACACAGATCCGTGTGAACATTTACAAATTATCGATCATGTTCCCTTCGGACATGAACAGCTGGTAACGTGTACATTACCAATACGTCTGTAGACAAGGCACGGTGTTTAAAATGTCCGTTTTGTATTATTGAGGACATGTCGACATGAAAGGCATTAACATTGTGATATTTTATCCAACTCATATTACAAGACACAATGTGAAGCAGGATTCACTAAACATATAAGAAAATCAAATAATAAACTTATTTTTTTTAAATCTCAATAATTTAACGAGTTTATTCCGGTGTCATGTAACCGGAGTGTAGTAAAGTGCTTATTTAGCGTGGTGGAATGTTTTAACTTCGTGTTAATCACTATACCATACAAAAATAGAGTATAAACGGTGTTACAAAATCCTAAAACACTTGTTTTGTTCATGGGCGATCTACTGTAGGACATGATATAAATATCAATTTCGTTGGTTTAGTCAAATTTATAATCTAAAACTGTATTTTCATCTTGATTTTTAATAACCGGTGTTTAGGTGATCACTAACCAAATTATGAATGCTGGAGATTGAAGCCTCCACATCACGTGTGATGGTGTATGAACACTGGCATTGAAAATAATTAATAATCCGTCACCACTCCATACCTGATTTACCATAAAAATTGCCATTTTCGCCAAACCAAAAAATGACAAGCCCTCCAATTTTCTCTAAGGAAAGCAAACAAAAATAAACAAAACGAAATCGATGCAAATTAGTGTTCATATTTTACCAAACATCGTGTCGCTCTAGGGGTGTTTATCTCCGCTTGACCAATGATTTTTATTGCAACTAAATATCCCGTGGACAGGCCTATTGGACAGGCGCCTTCACCTACATTTTTGCCTTAAAACTCAACTTTCGATTTCTAAAATACAGGGGTCCGATATTAACCTGTGATGATAATAATAATAACATTGTTATTTTATTGATTTTTTAGTTTTTTTCTTATTTATAGTTTTAAATACGGTATTTGTCTTCTTTTATATCATTATATACCTTTCGCATATATCATTATACCACGTGTCCCAAACAGTAGATTGCCCGGTGTGAATGGCAGGAGTTGAGACGGTCAGAATGTACAAAACCCCACTCTTTTCAAGGTTTGAAATGAATCAGATATTTCATTTTGAATTTTTGTCAAAAAATGACCAAAAGACCAAACAAAAACAAGAAGAGATAAACTGTTTGATTCATAACACAAATATTCCTTCTGTTATTATTTTTTCTGCTCTGGAAATTTATATCTCTTTCAGTTTCTGTTGTGATGTTTTCTTTTATCTTCTTCGTCTTCTTCTACGTGAGCGTGGTCAGGGTAGCCTGAACGAGCCCGTTCACCTACCAACTTGTTTTGCCTCTGTTTCGAAACCTTCCTGTTTGGAAGCATTTGAGGGGTATTTGCTTCAGCTTAACTTAAACCCAAACAAAATATTTGCTACTTTAAGAATCCAGTGTGAAAACCGTTGGTGATGTTAATACTTTCATGCTCCGCTCTTCCTGCCACTGAGTGACTTCGCATATTAGTCTATTGTGATGCGTATTGCGTTTCTTGTCGAGTAGGCATGAAAAAACTCCAATCCATCCTAATATCATTTAACAAGATGGAAACAAACATTCAACCATATTATAGTCTTCCAGGATATTGTATTTCATTTTTTTTTTCGTATTTTCTGAGAAGAAATAGAAATATTTTTTTCTTATTTTCTTGGAGGGGTGTGGTATGCTCTCAAGAAAAGAACGCGTTTCATAACCAGATAGTTATATCGTCTGATTAAACCCTTTTTTTTCAGTTTCCCTCATCCGCCAATATGTATCATAACTAACATATTTTCCCACAATTTATTTAGTTGTTATAAGTGGTATTAAGTATATATCCACTGTTAAATAATTGACACAATGTGCTAAGAGGGAACATGGTTTGGACAATATAGGACATGGTATGACAAATGGGTTTTAAAAAAATTTGGCAGAGATAGGTACCAAAAGTACACAATAAGTGTCATTTAATGCGTGTGTGTGTATACTTTTGACTTCAATCTATGCAAAATTTTAACCCCATTTGTTAAAACACGTCCCTTCTTACACAACATCGCGGTAATTATTTTTAAAAAGTGATAGCCTTGGTCTATAAGAAAATAATGAGCAACGTTAATAAGTTCAAACATTTTACAGCCACAGAGTTGCAACATGGAACCTGTCGATCCAGAGCCAGCCGGGTGCTCTACTAACTCATACTTAAAAGCGGATAGGGAAGAGCTGCAAAGATACGGTGTAACTTCGTATGCATTGGATAAACAGATTAAAACACTTGACACGTCAGGTGTATCTGATGTGAGCTTAAGGAATAAATGGAATATGATATTCTATTATTGCTTTGGAACAATTTAGAAACACAACCCAACAAGTCTAGTGTTCGATTTTAAACTGATGATGTTAAAACAAATTAAATTTAAATCTCTGGGAAATTATACCAAAGCAAGAATGCAATTTCTGACTTTCTGGAAATTCTTTCATAAGACACGTAATGTAGAGCGTCGGCGGCCCTGAGAAAAAGTATATATACTAGATGCTTCATCCTTGATCATAATCGGGAGGAAGAATTAGAATTAACAAAGGGGGGAACCGACAACTTTCACCAAAGAAAATACGGTTCGATCCCCGGTCGAGCTATGCGCAAAGGGGTCCATGCTGCTTTACACCTTCAGCATTCTGGTTAGAGCCCAGTCATCGACAAATGGAAGAATTTTAGTTTGAGCTGCGAAGGTATCATGGGCAGATACGCGGTAAACTTGGTTGTTTTCGGTTATTAAAATCGCGCATCTCTACGCTGCGTTCCTGCTTTGATGCATGCCGAATGGTGGCAGCGGATTTTCTTGCGCCCAAAAGGACGCCCAATTGAAAAAAAGTGTCAAATCAGTGGTTTTCGGCGGTTAATGGAAAAAAAGTAAGTCGGTGACCTCCATTTTTTATTTCAAAAATTTTGAAGAACGACATCGGACCTCAATATTAGAAATTACAAAATTTATCGAGAAATTTTCTTGTGGGCGATCCAAACGTAAAAATTTTGGCTTTGCGTGGTGTAAAAAGTGACACATACCTTTTGTTTTAGACTCAAAAACAAAGTCGGTGACCCCCCCTTTTTTATTTCAGATTCTTTAAATTCAGCACCTTGTAAATTACCATATATGTGAATTCTGGAAAAATTTTATCCAGTAGATCACTAACACGTTCAAAACCTTAAGTATACTTGCTTTTATTTACCGTCTATTATTATAGTTATTATTGTCCCTCTCCCCCACTCACAAAAGAGTACTGCGAACGTTTAATACTGGCGTCGAATCATGGCTTCGCAGCGAATCTCCGGGTATACACTCTAAATTGAAGTGTTAATGATATAGCTAACAGTTATTTAACACTCACGTGTTAAAAAAAAAACATCACTTGACCTCTTTGACTAGTTTAAAGGTCGCATAGGGGTCAATACAATATGAATTGACACTGTATTAGTCAATGATGCATGAGACCAAGTTTGGTCAAAATACAGGAAAGAATGTGAGAGCTAGAGTAAAAAGAACAATATGGAAGGAATAGCTTTGATTAACACTAAAACACGTTTACATTGCAATATTAACATGTAACAGGATAATTATTAACAATCAGTGGTTGATTATTAACAGCTACAAACATTGTTGAAGTGTTAAATAAACCTGAGCCATATCAAAACATTCTATTAGAGTGTATCTCCTGCCTGCTAAGATCGGGTCTCTTCCCACAAATTTGTTCTGGAATTGGTTTACCTTCGATGCTGAGCTCCTGGCTGGATGCCATGAGAAGCGATCGGTTTGATAAGTTAGCGCGTTAAAATTCAATTCTATTTATGTTCTTATATTATATACAAAGATCTTAAAAAAGAATTTCTCATTGAAATAAGATCAAGAATACTTTATAATCGCCAACGGTAATCCATGAATACCAGGAAATGTTATGCAAAATTAAATGGAATTGAGCCAAATCGATGGAGAAAACTGCGAAGCAAGTCTGGCGAGCTTTCCCACGTTTCGTAAAATGATAAAAAGAAGGATCTTGGACAATTCCATAAATCTGCATGGTTAGTCTATCCCACTCAAATCTAGTATTTTCTCGTGCCAATGGCCAAATGGACACGATGGATTTCAAACCGTCCATATACCTTAACCCTGAGTCTGCAACTAAATCTAACCTTAGGCTACCAAACGTACGAATGCTTTCTGTCTAAACCTGGAAAGAAACTACCCCCAGTGGAAATCATAAAAAACAAAGACACACTTTCAAGTGAGCCTTAGTATTCATATTCGCCATAATACAACGGATTCTGATTTAGAAAGACCATGGTGATAATCGTGGGATCATACTTTTATGACCACTATAAATATGAAACTTAGAGTTAACGGCAACCTGCTCACGGTAGAGATCAAATTATTTATTTCTTTGTGCCGTTTTTATTAGCAGCACTTTTGGAAACTTTAATCCGCTAATTAATGTGAAGGTAAAAAAGACGTTAGTTGTGTGGGGACTTTTAAGTTGTGAATGTGGAATTAACCATCTTTGTTCGTTTAAACAACTGGAACCGTTTGTTCTTAAAGTTAACCGGGGTCTGGCTTGAGCGATCACAAAGCCCGCGGTAATACCACTTACAACTTCAAATTTTATGAATATTCATAAAATCCGTTTTTTTAAATTATAAAGACAGCTCGTGTCCTGTCCACCGATTATACTTCGGACGCGAGGCGTCTGTGGGGGGTCACACACCCGCCCGTAAAAGGCAGGCAACTTTGGGTTGCGAGTCGCTCTTCTAGTTTTACTCGGTTTAACGATGGCGAAAAGACCAGTCGAAAGTGTTGCTCAACGTTACTCCAACTGCCAACGCATTTAGGCGGAAAATTGTCACATCAATGATAAACTACTAGCTTGTTCGTTCGAATTTTTTAAAATGTCACTTTTGGATTGTATTTGAAATCGAAGTTACAAACTGTACTAACATGGCTAGTCTTATAAAGGCTTTTCGTACTGATTCTGATGATCATGTCTTCAATCAATATTGCCTGTGGTTATGGGTTAATTTGATATTCTTCAAATCTCAACATGCTCGCCTGCAGCATCGATCTTGCATGGTGATGTACTATTCGGTCATTTTATAATACATCCCCTCGTAGCCGAAGGCTCTTTAATAGCTTTAATTGTGAAATTTTGGCTCGCCTTTTCTTCATTTCCTTTCTTTTCCCATGTCGTAGCCAGGGTTGCAAATGGCTGAATTTCAACAAGTAAGATATTTATTACCGGTTGGAAAAATCGGGACAACAAGGGGTTAAAATGAGAAACATTATTAAATGACAAACAAAATTGGATGAAACTTAACAACCCCATGAATCTGACTATAACCCTGCTTCTTCTGCTTTCTTCCTCTCCTAAGTCATTTCTTTACCACCTTCTTTCTCCTCCTTTTAGGCGATTGTTTTAATTTGACATCATCCTTTCTTTCCGTTGTGGGCGTACAGTTCTATAGGCCTTTTGGATTGTATTACTGTACGTGATGTATATTTAGGGTGAATTCTGGGGGTGTATTACAGGTTGTCAAGGTAAGGTTTTATGTTATTGTTTAGGACCTGAATACCCTAAACTAGTAACCGATGGGAAAGGGGCGATTGTGTTGGTCGGGCCTTTGAGAAAGTGCCTAAATATACCGCTGCAAAGTGGTATGGAGAGCGTTCTCGATTGTTAGAGTTTGCTTGCAGCCACTTTGCAAAATCTTGAAATTAAGTTGAACTGTATCTTTAAACTAATGCAGGGCAGTAATCTTTTCACTGAACAGGCCCTGAACGTGGTAATTCACTTGGCCACAGAACAAACAGCGCAGTCTCCAAAAAGAAACAAATCCTGTAAACTCTAGTGTTCGAGGGTTTCACTATGTCAAGTTATTGTCAATTTAAAGGCATTAACTTTACTGATCTTCCATTCCATCAAACATGTTCCTGATTATACAGAGGCGGTATGAGATAGGGAATGGCTCAACCTACTGTGGGTTAAAAGTATTGACCATTTTTAATGTTTTAAAACACTGAATCATGAAACATGTTTTTTTGTCAACAGGGAACCATACAACCATTTTTCATAGCCAACTAATAAATACTATTGTTGTTTCCTCCCTGTTTTTTGGTGCACCAAAACATGGTATTTGTCAATATATCTAGAAGAGTTTACATCAATTGTTTAAGAAAATGTGAACGAATATTCCGTAGGGGTACCAGATAGATGTAACAAGTACACATACAACGTAACTTTTCATGATGAAAAACGCCAGGGGTTAATTACCGTTACAGAGAAGGGCAAGATCATAGATATGCCAATAGTATTTAGAACTTTAACTCAGGTTGGTTAAGGAAGGGCAACACAACTCGCATAAATGATAAACTTTGCTTTCCGAAGGACGCGCAACGTTCCAGGTCGAGTCATGTTATTATTAAGAACTAGGGAAGATAAATACCGTTACGTCACGTGGGGAATGTAACTTCACTTTTGTATAATTAAAGCGGGAAGGTAACCCCATGATTATATTTGAAGATGGCACTAATAGCTTTGGGTATGTGAAAGGTCCAAAACTCAGGTTTCCGTGATGGCAATGAAAACTAAAAAGAAGGTCAAGAGTAAATGGCGATTATGACAGAGGGCACGCCAGCCGTAACTTTCAGGGCATATATTGCAGATAGGAATTAGCCTTACGTTACCACGGTTATGAGGGTACTTACGAACGATAACTGTCGATTACGTTACCGAGGCCCGTACTTAAACGTGCAGGTTACGTTTACGAGAGTAAGATAACATTCACCTTTCCGTCAGAATTTAGTGAGTCCACGACTGTTTCAAAGACAGAAACAACCATCTGTGGCTAAATATTGGATCTCAGATCGGTCTGTGGTCGAATCTTTCACTTGTAATCTGAATCTGAAAAATAAAAAATTTTTGTTTTAAAACCCAATTATTATAACTGGATATAATTTTTTCTCCATGCCTAGGCAACCATACCAGTAGGTTTCATTATATTCACCGTCCTATCTAATGTAGTCTTTATTTATTTTTAAATCATAACTGCGGTCAAATCAGGAATGGTCAATGACTGCATGTAAATATATCTGATACTATTGTCCATTATTATTAGTTTTTTCAATAATTTCAAAGAGTATGGTGCTCCTTAATAGACCACATAATAGTATCCATAAGAGAAGCTATAGCTGTGGACACATTGGGTAAATCCACCACACCAAACATGCAAGAGCCCAACTGTTAATTCGTTTTACAGTACCCATACTTCATCACCTCGTGCCCACAGCAATCTGGGTGGGAGAGTCTAAATTCTTTGCAACCGACCCGTTTCAACCCTCCCTTGTCCCTGCCCCCATCACCCCACCCCGAACCGGGACGGGTCAATGCACGGCCAAAGTTGGTGGGAGTTCAGAAGGCTATAAACTGCAGTTTAACAGCTTTATGGGATAATCGCGAGATAAACGGAAGCAATTTGGTGGGAAAACAAATCGTACGACATGGGACAAAACAACATGTTTACATCAACGTTAACAGTATTGCATAAAACAACCCATTTGTGGGTAGGTTGCTGTTTTGGTGTAATTGTAAGTTTGTCCTGTCATCATGATCCATGATTCTGATTCATCATCATCATCAATCATCATCATCATCAATCATCATCATCATCATCATCGTCGTCGTCGTCGTTGTCATTGTCGTCATCATCGTCATTGTCCGTCGTCGACATCATCATCATCGTCGTCGTCGTCGTCGTTGTCATCATCATCATTATCATCATCATTCATCATCATCGTCGTCGTCAACATCGTCATGGTCCGTCGTCGACATCATCATCATCGTCGTCGTCGTCGTTGTCATCATCATTATCATCATCATTCATCATCATCGTCGTCGTCGTCGTTGTCATCATCATTATCATCATCATTCATCATCATCGTCGTCGTCAGAATCATCATGTCGACATCATCATCATCGTCGTCGTCGTCGTTGTCATCATCAGCATCATCATCCCCATCATCATCATCGTCGTCGTCTTCATCTTTCGTCGTCATCATCATCGTCGTCTCGTTTCGTCTTCGCATCTCATCATAGCCTTCAAATCTGGAGCCGTAAGTAGGCCAAAGATTATTATTTGTACTTGTACACTTTTTTTCGCATAATTCCTGATCGATATCCATGTATTTCATCCCTAGATGACCACTCCTATGGTTTTTATGTCTTTTTCACAGATTAAATTGTTCACTCTTTGATTAGTATATATGGATTAGATATCCGGACGCTGGTAAAACATATCAAACCTAGCTACAACGGAACGCCACCATATTAATATTAATTACTAATTGGCCTATTTGTTATTTACACTAGTTCCATTACATTGAGTGTAAATTGACATCAGATAAAAACAAAGCGCTTCCTCGCATTACAGTCACCAATTATTCAAAGCAGTCCAAATTCACCCCCTCAACATAGCAAAATAAAATGGCATCTGGTCGGTCGATTTGACCGTAAATAACCCAAAATAGAAGGTAAATCGTTTGCGGCAAAAACTCTTCAAATGCCTGAACAGGCGAGGGGCGTTCGGACGGAAATGTAGTTTTAGTCAAAAAATCACCGTGCAGATTGAATCACTCTGCCTTGATTGGTTTCCGCGTTCAATGTCACCAATTGTCACCAGTGTCCTTCTAACACCGTGACATTGGATGGATGACATAGACTGGACTTCCACGTTTTAACATTTGCCTTGCTTGGGATTAAACGCAATTGTGTGGGGCTTTTAATCAAAATTGTCAACCATTTCCTCAGAATTAAGAAATTTTCTCGTCGTCGATTGGTAGTTACAGTATTATGGTAGAATTATGATGATGATTGATGTAAAATTGTTTTGTCGCTTCAATTTCAACGTTTAATTCAAAAGAGACTATGGGTCTTTCCGTTGACGCGATGGTAAGAATTATCATCATATTCAAAATGGCATTCTAGTATTTATGTGTGCCTGTGTCTAGTGTAAAACCCAAATTTATTTATAAACCAAATCATCCAATTTTTTCAGATTTTAAAATTAAACCAAATCCCCCTTCTCTCTGTGTCTAGCTTTACTATACCTGTAGAGAGAGAGAGAGAGAAAATAGAGAGGGACAAATTCAGTCTGGGACAAATACGATTCAGCTCTGGTGTTATATTGAAAAATAAAAGCAATCAAATCACCTTTTGTTTTCACTTTAAGACATTCTGGAGCTGCTACAAAATGTAAGAAATTAATTGATGTGAAATCAGTACATAATTGCCATTAATCTCTCGCTGAACCTTTTAAATTTCACTGTTTTTCTATTTCTATGATACTCTGGCCCTACGATAACAAATATGAAAATAGTACAAATGTAGAAATTGAGAAGCCTTGTCTTTACACAGGTCATAGGATGTGATCATAATAGATAAAACATGCTAAAACCATTTAATAATGCTCTTTGTAACGACTTTTAAACAAAAATGACAATATCCATTTGTGGTCCACCCCCTCATCACCAATTACGTACGGGCTCAAGAATAAGGATTTTCTTGCAACTGGAATAAATATTGGGTTTTCCTCCAAAAAAAAGTTTCATATTGTTTTGTAATGTTTTTTTTCATTGCCCTGTTTTATTGCTTATTTAATAACAGAACCGGGGCATGCTACAAACAGATTACCCAATAATAGAAACGCATTTTGGATTTATTTTGAACATAGGGCACTGCCGTCATTGGGGTCTTGCACCCTGATAGATCTAACCAGGGTTACTGAACACTGCGTCCCTCAGGTGTTTTCCTTAATTAAGATGCCTTCCCATTTACCTAATACGACTAGGCTTGTTTTGTACTCACTCTGAATACATTTTAATGCTGATCCCGAATATGATCGTGAAAAATATATAATGGTGTTGTTGTGTGTTGTTTTAATTTGAAACATTGGTCTGAACGCCCATAACCAGCCTAAGGTTTAAAGGGTTAAAGGAGAATCTATCAAGTTTTCCTCCACGATGTCAGCTAGAGGGGTTATTGGCTCATGGAACCGCTAAACAAGACGAGATGCCGTGTTATTATTTGAGAAACAATTACTCGAACAATTAGATTCTATGTTTAGTATGAACGTCCATTGCCCTAGTTAATGATATTGAATGGAACTCTTTAAAGAACCATATCTTTAAAACCGGAAAAGCTTTCATTTCTCTCGGTGACTACATTTTCAAAGTGATTTATTTATTAAGTTCTTTTCTACTGCTTGATCATCAATACCGATTAGGAACTATCATTTTTTTCACTGTAAAAATCGTGTCTTGCCGAGGCTCGTAGCTTTAATAATTGCACTATAAAATATATGAAAATATAATGCGAATTTAAATTTGATGAAGCCCATGGAACATCTTTCATATAACGTGTCCAAAAAATATACTCCTGTGTGTGTCTGAAAAAATACTTTTAAGAAAAATTATCCACTCTTAATTTTTTCAGTATCTTTGGAAATAAACTGCAAGTACAGATAACTGCGCATTACTTTTATTCATTCATTTCGCTAGTGTATATGTACATCAAAAGATTTAAACAATTTTAGAAAGGTGGTTGTAGTTGTTATTAGAACAGGGGTTATCATACACAATAAATTTATTAACCAACGCCGGAAAAGGTGCTCAGGTTTTTACACACAGGTGTTCTGTTACGTTTTTTAAATTATATATTGGAGTATTTCCAATAGCACCGATATTTCTTGTTTTAACAGTGCCCTGTACCAAAAACAGTATGGAAAAAAGTACAAAAGATAAAATTGGACCGAAGAGGAATTGAACCAGTGAGAATTTGGCCGAATGGGAATCGGACCAAGTGGGAATGGAACCAAGTGAGATTGGACCAAGAGGAATTGAACCAAACGGGATTGGACCAAAGTGAGAGTGGATCAAGTGGGAGTGGGACCAGTGGGAATGGGGACCAAGTGAGAAATGGGCACGGGGATTGGACCCAGTGGGAATTTGGCCAAGTGGGAATTGGGCCAAAGTTGGAATGCCAAGTGAGAATTGGGCCAAGTGGAATTGGAACAAGGGGAATTGAACCCAAGTTGGGAATGGGATACAGTGAGAATTGGGCCAAGGTGGGAATGGACCAAGTGAGAAATGGACCAAGTGGGAATTCCAAGTGGGAATTGGGACAAAGGGGAATTGGAACCAAGTGGGATTGGCCGAGTGGGAAATGGACCAAGTGGAATGGACCAGTGAGAATTGGACCAAGTGGGAATTGGGCCGAGTGGGAATTGGACCGAGGGGGAATTGGACCAAGTGGAATTGGTACAAGTGGGAATTGGGCCAAGTGGGAATGGACCAAGTGGAATTGGACCAAGTGGAATTGGACCAAGTGGAATTGGGCCAAGTGAAATGGACAAGTGCGGATTGGACCAAGTGGAATTGGGCCAAGTGAGAAGAAATGGACCAGGGGGAATTGGACAAGGGAATGGGAACCAAGTGGGAATTGGACCAAGTGGGAATGGACCAAGTGGAATTGGACCCAAGTTTTTTTTGGGGGGGGGGGGGGGGTGGGGGAAGTGACCAAGGGGAATTGGACCGAGTGGGAAATGGACCAGTGGGAATTGGCCCAAGTGAGAATTGGACAAGGGGGAATGGGGCCAAGTGGGAATTGGGCCGAATGGGAATGGACCAAGTGGAATTGGACAAGTGGGAATTGGCCCAAGTGGGAAAAGGGACAAGTGAGAATTGGACCAAGTGGGAATTGGGCAAAGTGAGAAATGGACCAAGTGGGAATGGACCAAGTGGAAATGGGCCACGTGGGATGGACCACGTAGAAATGAACCAAGTGGAATTGGACCAATTGGGAATTGGACGTAAGTGGGAATTGGACCAAGGTGGAGGAATGGACCAAGTGGGAATTTGGACCAAGTGGGAATTCGACCAAATGGGAGTTGGGCCAAGTGGGAATTGAACTAAGTGGGAAATGGACCAAGTGGGATTGGACAAATGGAATTGGACCAAGTGGGAATTTGACTAAGTGGAATTGGACAAGTGGGATTGGACAATGGGAGGGGACCAACGTAAAGAATTGGACCAAGTGGGAGTTGGGCCAAGTGGGAATTGGAACCCAAGTGGAATAATCAAAATAATGTATGAGTCTCAGAAATGTATGTACTAAAATACGAAGTTCAATGAGAAGCCGTTTACTATTCACGGTGTGTGTAAATAAATATATGTGCATATCTCAGACATCCCTTGCCATCTTTGAATATATTAAAGGTTTTTGCAACGAGAGATTGCAAATCAGATGTCCTAAACAAATGAACGGATGAATTGTGCCATGGTGTAAAGCTTTCCATTAAAAAATTATCCCCATCTGAAAGGATTAAGGTGAGAATGTTTCTTTGGTACAAAGATTGTGAATTTGTAATTTCGTATCGGAGCAAATACGAAATTCAGCCGATTGTTGATATTGATATTGATACAAATCAAATATCTTTTTTCTCTCTTTTAAGACATTTCGTGAGCATTACTAAAAGTAAGAAATCTTTTGGAGTGTCTAATCTATAGTGAAATTCTATTATGACACAATATTGGGTGCCTCAAAATCTCTCCAAATTGCATCTTTATTTTCCTTTATTAGGTCTTCATTACATCATCCTTCATCTCTTTAATGGTTCTGTTTACAACCCAACGCTTACAATATTTTCTATTCTCATCTGATCATAATATCCAAGTAACATTCTATTATTGAATAACATACTGGCTTTTCGAACCCAATTTTTGTCTATCATTTACGATTGTTATGGAAAGATGTATGAAGCAACTACCATCTTGAATTTAAAGACCTATGGCAAGTTTTGGATTTACACAAAGAAAGATTATATTCACGAAGCATAAAGGCCGCCCAAGGTGCACCCTGAACAATTAACATAGTATTTAGATGGGGAAAAACGATGAAAAATGACTGAATAGACTTCAGTTTTACCATTTATTTACAGCAAAACCCCCGGGATTGTGCACGAGCTCTGAGGGAATATGGGAAAACAAAGAACATGCTAATTGGTCATTGAGTAAAACTGAATTCATTCTCCTCCATCTACCAATAAACTTGTTTAAACCAAGGACCAATCTACACTGTACACTATTTTTGCCCATACAGTATACCCTAGACCACTGCTGAGTGTTATTTGGAGCTTTGGGATTTGGCTGATATTTGTATATATACATTTTAGCCTGGAGGCAAGCAGACATTTGTAAACACATTCGAGTACAAAGGTTTGAGTGATCATAATTATGTAGAGAGCCGGACCGGGACCCTTGAAACTGATTTCTTAAGTGCCGCAAATGGTTTTTGTTGTTGGGGGCGGGTGGGGGCCTTAAGGAGGGGGATTTAGACAAAAAATACCACAGGGTTTTGAACTTTTTTAATGATCCAATCATTGCTCCTGAACATCCAATTTCAGAATAAAGATTTACAGAAAATGATTTTAAAAAAGGTTATAGTTTGTACTATCTACAACTTAAAGTCTGGTGGGAATAAGGTTAAAAAACAGCAAAATCAATACAAAAAGGGGTGATTGAAGTTGTATAGGGGTGCAATTTTAAAGTTACTTTGATTTGGAAACAAATGTTGCAAATTGTTGGTGGAGATAATAGGATAAAATATGGAATAGGTTTCACTGTCTTAAATGCGTATTAGAAATGTAGGGGCCCAAAAGGGTCGGCGTCAGCATTCAATGGGGCTGATCTTGTTGCCCCTACTTTGTTAAGCAAGCATTTTGAGACACTCAAAACATTCCGTATTGCCATCTTGTCAGTCCCTGTCAGGCTGTTACATATTTAATCATCAAACCTTTGTTACTCGAGATGCGTTATCAAAATTTTCCGGCTAGCTACCACGCAATTTAGGTCACGATGGTGCAGCGCTTACAACATTGGGACGGCGTGATCAGAAAAGGTTGTGAGTTCAAAACCCGTTTTATGACTGTTGGTAGAGTAGGGGGGGGGGGGGGTCCTTAGGCAAGGCCTGCCAAGGAGAACCTACTTTACCTCGGTGCTCCACCCGTAGTTGGTACAGCATTGCTGGTAAGGTGTAAAAATAAAAGAATTTTAACTTCTTGCCAACCCCACCACTACAAAGAGAGACTGACACTAACGGTGTCATGAATTATAGTGTCCTATGATAGAGAGTCCTACCGGCTATACGGGAGTCCGTAACTGACCATCTGACACACTTTTTCTGACAACATGAATTCGGAACTCCGTCACGAATAAGCACAGGTTTATTCCGTTAAGGTTTCCGAATTATAAGTCAGGTTACGGAAACTCACGGCATACTCTGTCTATTGTGTCTTATGTTACTTGCGCGCATCATTTCTTTCAGTTAATTTGCATTTGTTGTTTGGTGATATAAAAAGTGTTTGAGGGAAATGTTCATCTAGGGGGATACTGAGGTCAATCGTTTGTGCTTTCATTAGACATGGATTGCCGGGTATTCTTCAATCAGACTATGATCCTTGAGGATTTGGAGTCACGTGTTTACAGGGAAAGAGGGCGACTGTTTATCTAATAAGATCGTTTAAGAATTACTTGCTCAACAAATACTTAAACTGGTTGTTTTCTTTACAGAATATGGATGGTGCGCACCAAAGTCCCTGGGTGTAAGGTAAGTCCTAATGAGTTGGCCAGCGTTTAGGTCAAAGGTCAAAGGGACATTTGAAGTCATTGCTAACACTTGCTTAAAGTGTCATGATGTCTCCTTACAGATTGGATGGGTATTTGGCCGAAATTACTCAGAATGATCTTCAAGCAATGACCCCTATATTTATGTTACTACTTCATGTATGTAGTGAAAAAATAAGTAAATGTTGTTTCAGCGGAATGAAGAGATGCGGGCAAAAAAATTGGGGTTTATTAATTAGCTTATAAATTCAGAGACACAAGGGTTCAATTCCATTAACTACATTAATGTGGGAAAAAATCACCAAATAGTTTTAAAATTGAGTATCGAGAAATTGTATACCGTCTCCCCAAAATTGACTTGCGTGATGGGCGACTTCAAAATGTATATAGCCTAATTGCATAAACAAATATCAGAACTGTACAATATAGAGGATAAACTGTATTACAGGTCATGTACACAGTATCGCTTTCCTTGCGGCATACACTGTAAAAATTTTGATTAAAATTTTACTTAATGTGAGTAAAAGGGAATAACTCTTTCTGTTGAGTAAAAATCTCGTCAACGTTGAGTAAACTTACGCAAGCGTGGGATATTCACCCTATAGTGCGTACTAAACTTGATTAAGATTTTACTCAACAGAAACAGTTGCTCCATTTTTAATCAACATTGAGAGTAAACTATTTTAAGACTATATGCTCAGATAGGTTAGAGAAACGCAATGTGAAATTTAATAAATGTATTTCTAATTATAGTTATGTCTGCAAAAGGATTCACAAATCACCTCATACAATATTTCTGTAGCATAAAATCTTCATAGCAGAACTAATCCGGACTAACACATATCCATATCAAAACACATGGCTTTTCAGGGCAAAATAAGCGTCATTATTATCCCGACATTTTGGACAACTGTTAAGTGATTGCTTTGTTAAGCTAGCTCATCTAAAATCCGGCCAAGACCCTACAAAGTCACCACCAATCGAAAACAATTATAGACGGCTCATTCTAGTTTCTCGCCTTCATCCTGATTCCATCATTGTACTCCTCCCTTCAACACAATTACGTGTATCTGAATTATGTACTGGTTTATTAGCACTGTTGTTATGAATATTTAAGATCTGTTCCACTTTTACCGTGCCGTTTAATAGCCTGGTATGCTACAATCCTCATCATCGATATCTGTCCTCCTGGTAACCATGCATTACTTATTGGGCATATGCATCCCTCAAATAAAATGATTACCCTTCCTTAATTATAATCACAAATTTGACGCCTATCAAAACATGCGCTTAAGATACAAAAACTTAGAGCCCCTGTCCGAATTTTGAAATTTTAAGTTCCCCAAGCAGTGGTATTTTAATTCACTTCTTTCTGATGAAGAGCTCATGTCTTCTTTTTATACAACTTTTTAAACATTAATTTATAAAATCTACCGAAGCCGACTGCAATTAAATAACACCGATGAATCTCAAAGGTTAAATAGAAAATGTAACGAGGATTCGTAATAATCATTGTCTGCGAAAATTAAAATCACACCATAAGTGTTTGAATTCTATTTTTGTTTTAATATTTTTGTATTGTTAATGTGTACAAACAAATGATTTTCAAATAACGCAGGCGAGCGCTAACAGCATTCTGGATGGTGTCACACCCCTTGGAATAACACCCAATTGTAAGTGGTCTATTCTGATATCCGTTTTGCCGACAAAGGATGTTATTTGGTGTTAAGGTTTAAAACACACACGGATAAGAAAAACATCCGTTGGTGCGCACGAAGACTCGAATTGTGACTGTACACACACCTCTTAGATTTTTGTCAAACTCCATTTCGTCCATCACACTTGCTCATTTCCATTTCTTCCCAGCTAATTCTTAGGGTTAGGGTTACAGTTTGGAATTAGGATTTAGGATATAGGGTGGGGATTAGGATAGGTGAAGTGTTAGGGGTAACGGTTTTGTAACCAGCCGGCGTTAAGGGATTGATCAAGTGATATTAGACCAAATATCTGGGTCAAACGCGATTGGATCAAGTGGGAATCGGACCAAATGGGAATGGGTGAAACGGGAATTGGACAATAGGAATTGAAAGAAATGATATTAACACTTGCATTTGGGGTTGTAACAATTGGGACTGTACGAAGTCCTATTAGCCCACGTGGGGTTGGATCAATTGGGAAATTTATCATGCATGTTTCTAAACCTTATAGTTAAGTGTTTTAAAATGGAGTCAATTTCTTGTTTATTTGTTCCTTTAATTTTTTTTATTGATGGCGGTTAAGACATGGTTTTACGACATCGGGCCTGGAGGTTCTATACTAATAATTAGGTCATTATTAATTGGTGTGAAACCCGATTTAAGCATCCTGCATAAAAATTTGACAGACATAACCTAATTAATGGTTACAAATTCCATAAGTTACCAAACTAAAACTGCGAAAGACTAAATTCTCATTATTTAACCTCAGAGGCAATTCGTTCAGAATTTTGTGGGAAATGCCTTATATTTTCTGTACTCCCTACATTTCAGAAACTCAAAATATTTGAAATGTAATGAAAACTTTAACTGAATACAATGAGACTCGTGCGTAGACGATAAACTTGATATTAATTTCCACGCACTAACAGATGAATTGATCCGTTTGTATCCAGACATCTTTTTATGACATTAAAGATGTACATTTTGTATCAAAATGCACCACGTTGTACTAGCTACCATAACCTTTGTATGAAACTAGTGTTATTGATTAATTCACCTGAAAATTTCAAAATCCACTTTGTAGTTTTTGGAGATGTAACCTCCGAAATCATTTTCAACACCCATTTACCAACTTTCGACGCGGTACTGGGCACGCAGGATGAAATGCAGTTCTGTGTGCAACCAACAATTCATCAAGTTGCCAATTTCTTACAAAAACGATTTGTTTCGGATCCGGTAATTGTTACTTGATATTGTCTTCAATTGTATTTTAAATAAGGGAATTGTCAATCATTATCAGTTAAGCTGCCAGTTGTCCAAGTTCGAAATATGTTGGGTACGAGCTCGATTGTTTCATCATGACTATTTGAAAGCAACCCAAGATTATTAACCCCAATTCAATCATGTCAATAGAGTATCAGTATCTTCACCCCGAACATGCCGAACATTCACTTTTGGTGGAAATTCTGGCATTGTGTGCTTAGCTTTCATAATGTTGATAAAACAGCTGGGCTCATTTTCTTTTCAGTCAACTTGACATGGGCTGCGACATGTTCAAGAAATAAGGATCCCAAGTACTGATAACAAACTTACACAAAGCCTTTCCTAATTGGACTTACAAAGAGCAGCAGCTTAGGATAGTAATCTTCACAAGATTTACCTTATTTTGCAATAAAGTTTATTATTTTGAGTTTAACCAACAAATTTCAGGTGCACTGAGTTACCTGGTCCAGCGCAAGCCATTATGCAAGAAATTTGTGACAAGACATCTTTTGGTACTAACGTCGAAAGTTGGTAAAACCGATCGGCAAAATTTATCTCCGTTAACGGAATAAAGCATAATTAGGCTAAGGGTTGTGCAGGTTATTTCAAGTTCTTGTCGGGGCCGGGTCCCACCTCAAACCTTATCAAAAAAGTGCAATGATTTTAATGAAATTTTCAAAGAACGTTATACAGTCATACCCTAAAAATACTGAATGCCCTTACTTCGTTATATGTTTGTTTTTAAAGTTGTGGTGCATGGTGACTGAAAAATGCAGCGTGCATAGGGGTGCATATTCGACAAAAGTGTAACTCCCTTTCAAAATTAAAAAGGTAAAAAAGAGCATCAAGTTCAGGTAATTGAACTAAGTACTTGTAACTGCACAAAGATGAAAACGAAAGCAACGAACAGGAATCATGTTAATGACAAATTTGTAAGAGAAATATGCGGTTAATCAAACCTTGTTCAATTGTTCAAATTGCTGATGAAGAACCTCTAGGAATAACTGAAAATATGACACAGTCTGACCTGAAATCATAGTGTTATGAAGCGTTTTCGTATTAACTATCGCAATGTGGTCTTGGTTGATATGCATAATCTCCTTGTCACTTGACAGAAAGTACATTTGACCTGATTCTATGCAAACAAAACAAATATAGGCCATGTAAATGTGTGCATAGTCATAAATGAAGTTCATAGGAAGGCAAAAATTTCAACTCATGCACAGCCTTGTCGAGTAGGTAAAACGAGAGCGTCAAGTCAAGTGGCAGGAATGACAATCGTTGCTCGTTTGGGAGTGAGTGTACACAATAAGGGGGGAAGGTAATGACAGGATTATGAAAGAGGTAGCCCTTATGACAGCTAGGAATTTTTGGAAGAAATTGATTTTTGAGTGCAATTGCTTAATGTGAGGGAAGATGGGTGCTTTAAAGTTTCGGAACAAGTTGTAGCTGCATCCCGTAGTGTTACGCAGTGTTATAAAACTTGTGACGAAAAACTGTGAAAGCCAGGGCTATATGAATGTTTTACAATACTTAATGTCAATTTTATCTTTATAATATGTACAGGTGTCTCATTATCAGGAAAAGGTTACATTTCTTGATATTTTTTAAATATGAAAATTGTGGCCCGAATTACTCTCAGAAATAAAGGTTCGACTTAGGACCATAAAAGGTTCAACTCAAGTTGTCCTCAATATAGAACCAACACTTATTTTGCAAACAATTTTAGGCACTTTTGGACCATTTATGATTCTTAAAGGAACGTTTTAATTTTTCTATAAAGAACCCTCTACAGTTTACTAGAAGCTTGGAGCTATTGATTCTATAGGGCCATATAAATTAGAGTCACCATTTTTGAATTTTAGGAGAATTTGGTGAGTGTTTATAAAATTCCTTCCAAACAGTTGAGGTAGTGTGTCTTCTAAAAAACAAAAGCCCAAAGACATGCGCGTAAAACAAACGGACTCCCAGATATTCAACAAATAATCACTTTTTAAGATTTTTTAAACACTTTTTGTAACAGTTTAATGGAAACACAAACGGCAGCGTTAAATGCTGTGTTCCATATTTTGACGTGTGGATGTTGAAATCGGGAACATCACATTCGAACGTTGCACCTCGGCATTAATGCTGTCCCAGTCTTTGGAACGCCCATTATAACATTTTTATTAACGCAAGTGTTTGATAATGAGATACGTTTAGCGTTCTTAAACTGTTAAAAAGATGTTTCAAAGTGTTAAATTTGTGAACATCAGACGTCCGTTATTGTACGTATGCTCAAGCACCTCAATTAAAAATACATTCAAGTAAGCCGTAATATAGCCTGTATGGCAATAGAAAACAAATTCTTAACAAACTAATAGTACATACGGACCAAGAAAAGGATTTTAAGTTACATTTTAAAATGAAATGTCATTTTTAAGCAGTTTGAAAGCAGTTTATTTTAAAAAAGTTAAAAAATCTGTTAGCCTGTTATATTCCAAGCTCGCACCAAAGACATAAGTTCTATTTTTACTAATAGAACATATTGCAGTAATTTTACTAATGAGTATCTTTCCATTTGCCAATAAAGACATATATCAGCTGTAATTATCGTTCCTTTCCGCCAGGCACCATGCCCACCCCAGCCCACCAAACCCCAGCCGCCAACCCACTTGGGACAGTCTAACCACTTTATAATTTTAAAAAATGAAAAGTCGATGACGGCCACTTGACGTCCATAAATGTAATGAGACTAATATTGAGGACAGGGCTAACGTGGCATCTGTCACACGTATCTTCATCTCTGAGATGGCTACCATATGATCTCATCTCATTAACAACTTCATCTGCTATACAGCTAGCTGATGGCTCTCTTGATTTTCTAAATCATCTGTGACAGACTGCTAAGACTGAGTGACCACAGCATAAGACCCCGGGTATAAGCAGGGAGTCTTTAAGAACCCTCGCAATATGACTCAATATGAGCATTTAGAGTTGGATGAATAGAAAAAGATGAGACTAAGCTTACCACTAAAAACCGCCATTTTACCTTCAATGCATTTGTAATTTTTATAGTGCAGATCCTTATATGCACTATAAGACATTCAGCACTATAAGACGTCTAAAGTACTTTTGGAATCATCAAGATACTCATAAAATTACCCTTTTTTGTGTTATGTACATACTTTGCTCTTGAATGCATTGCTTGTGGGTATTACGCTCGTAGCCATGTTATGTCGTGTTAAGCATGTGAAGTTACGTGTGGTGTTTTGCGTTGTGTTTGTTACTCTAAAGTTCTGTTGGTTGTGTTGGTTAGGTTATGAAATGCAATGCAATGTTGTAGGTTGTGTTGATTATAAGGTAAGATTAAGTTTCGAAATCATTTGCAATGTTGCGTTGTGTTATAGGTTAGGTTAAGATTGGAATATGTTAGACCAGCTATGTTCGAGTGGTTAGGTTAGCTTAGGATAATTTAGATTAGGTTAGGATAGGTAATATTACTTTAGGTTAGGTAATGTTATATTGTGTTATGATATCCTATTTTATGATGTATTTATGTCTATATATATAGTATATAAAATATTGAAGTAAAAAAATACGAACTCTCACGGCTCAAATCCCGTACTGAAGAGTTATATAATATGTTACGGTACGGTATGGTGATACGGTTAGACTCCTTTGTAGTCCAATTGTTGTTTTGTTAGGTGGACCTCTTTCTATACAACATTATTCAAGCATCAGCTGGTCAAGAAGAGGCTGGTGTGGTACAATACAATTTTGGCCTAGTTGGTTGTTTTCTATTATAGCTACATCGTTAACTCCATTTAACACACTATTTTCAGAGACTCAAACCTTATCATAGACTAATTCGTAGGTCTTATATGATTGTTTTCATTAAGTACCTTTAGTCTAATTTAGTAAGGATAGTGGATGAAGCATTTCCAATTATGATAATACACTGATATAGAGTTCAAATATTAAATGGGCCCTTACCACAAGAAGTTACTACTTTCCGAACATAACAAAATCTGATACATAATTATCTATAGAGCATTGCCGCGAGACAGGGATGCATTACTCATACAAAATATGATAAGTCTTTTTACGTTTAGATTTGAATGATTTTAGTTGTTTCTTGTGTTTTCAAATCAGTAGTTAACTTATTCCATACCTTAGGACCCTGTGATCTAACTGATCATTGGAATCAAATTTAGTGTTCAGTTTGTTTTTGTGACAGTTTATAATTTAGCGGCATTCCCAATAGAGTTAATGTGGGATTTCTTCAGATATTAACATGAAATCATTGGTAGGTTAGGCCATAGTATACTTTACATAAATATGGCAATTTGTATTTGTAAGACATAAAAGGTAAAGGTCTTCAGATTACTAAACAATGGGCTAATATGGGCTCTAAAATTAAAATTTGAAATATTTTACAGCTCTTTTTTGCAATTTGAGTCTCTATCAATAAGTACTCTTCCATGCAAGATCCCATAAGATAAATAATTATAAGGAGAATAATAATAAATAACTTAGAAAATTTTAGGAACAAAATAGTTCAGCTAAGGAGGACAACATTACTTTGAATATTTTAGATCCTGCTTCATGGTGATACTTAAAATGAAAAATTCCTCATCAAATAAGATGAGAAGATATATATTGTTAGATTAATATCGGGTACTACCATTGCCCATCGGAACTAATGCACCATTTTTTTATATTTTTATGGCAGGTAATGCAAGTTCAAATGAACCAGGGAGAGTCAGTCTATTTATACTTTTGTGATATGGTTTAAGTATGGTATTGTTTTGTTGACTTTTCTTGAGTCATAGTTTCTTTGAGTACTATTTTCTAACTTTTCTTTCTAGTTCTTGCTCTAGTCTGCTCTGAATTGACAAATACATAAAATTCATAGGAGTATTTTACCTAAAAAAATATAAGGTCGATTATTTTGTTAAAAGTCAGACCTCTGTGATAACAATTTATTAATACGATAAAACAAAAATAGATTATTTTTTCCGTAGATGAACAAGCGATGTTTGCAGACCATGCAACCCCTGTGAGTGAGGCGATATTTTGTCAGGTGCCCTCTCGCTACCAGTGAATAACAACCTTGACATGACAGACGCAATTGCCATTGCCTAGCCCATGTGTGACTAAGTAATGTCATCGCCAGTTTGGTCTACTTCTCAATTTCTCTGGCTCATTTCAGGAAATTTCTTGACTGCAGTCAAGATGTTTAATCAAATGAGGAAAATTATTTTTAAAGAAAATCTAGTGAAAGTTTACCGTCAACGTTGATTTTTCAACTATTCTTATGTGTCCTGCGCCTTTCGCATATTCATCGGCTTTATGATTTAAACCTGTAATATTGAAAGTCAGACCATGGACCCAAACGCCAATATAGCCTTAAAATGCCGTACGCGAGGGTTTATACCTAGAAATATTGTTGTTCTTATGGTTGACTACAGAAGAATACCACGTTTCGCGTACAAGATCTGTAGATGGCATCAAAACCTAGTCTAATATTGCCGGTAACATGTTGATTGAAAGACTTTTTCAGTGTTAATAATATTTAGTTTCATTTGGAAAGTCATAATTGCTGATATACATTTTTATCATTTTCAAACCACCTGCCACAGCTGAACTGTATACATATATAAAAAAAACAAGCTTCATTATGCATTTTAAAGGGGACGTGACGGCTCAAGCACTCATGGTGCAAGTGGCGTAACCAGAGGCGGGCAGGGGGCAGATGCCCCCCTGTGGGGATCTTTCCCCCCTGAAAAAGTAGTGATTTACATAGGCCATTACCTACTAACAAATTTAATCTATCTTGCCCCCCCCTGAAAATATATGTGCCCCCTTTGCCTTTGCCCCCCCCCCACGAAAAAAAAGCTGTTACTCCACTCTCATGGGTTTTGGTTTCCCATCACCTTATTCATGGCTTAGTTGAATTGCAAATAAAAGAACGGTTATTTCCAATAATTAAATACAAGGAAATCATTATCATGGCAATTTTCGAAGCCTCAAGTATAGTCCGAAGGGTTTTCAACCGAAGGTATACATTCGAACATATCTAACCCAGATAGGTCGCTATCCCGGATTCAACGGTAACACGGATCTCCATTTCATTTCAAAATCGATAAGTAAGAACCGTCACAGACTTTGAAAAATAACCTTTTCTTTAAAGTTCCATACGTTGAGTGTATTTGATTTGAGCACATCACATCTTCCATCTTGGGGCTGGAGTAACAATCTCCGAGTTACGAGGACGAGCTTGCCAGCTAAAAGTGACTGACGTACACGGTTTTGTTGGTGACATGTTGAAAAGCCGATTTTTCTGTGAGCCAGCTTCGAGGGGCCGAAAGATAACGTCTATGTGATGTACTGGTCGAAAAGAAAAGAGACTAAGAGTCCCGGCTTATCTATCTTCACTAGTGATCAACCAGTTAGCAGGCAAGGGAAGAGACTCGGGGGTAGGAACTCGTCAGTCCCCTGCTCAATAATAGGCATGGTCACCCCCTAACACTAGCCTTTTGAGTTAACCCTAACTATGCGGAATGCGTGATGAAAGTGACACTGCTATTAGAATTGACGAGTTGTTGTGCTGTTTTTTGTGGTACTGACGGAGATATATAAAAAAATGTACAGAGATGTACTACGGCCGATGAAATTACTTACTTTACTGAATTCAAAACAAGAAAAAAGAAAAGATCAGACTGGAGAAAAATCTGGTTGTGTGGGGTATGGTGATAGGAACTCACACAAGAGATGAATTTTTTTTCTTTTAAAAGGAAAGACGTTGTCTACTTATTCAGATTGATCTGTGTATTTACTTAACATGTCCAATAGATGTGTTTGAGCTAAGGTGTAAAGCTTTTGTAGGCCTCAAAATTTTGAGTAGTACTATAGGTGATCAATATGACGTGTTAATGAATTAGACCTACATGTGATGCGATCAAGCTGCACTGCACCGTCAATCAAGTTGATCCCTGGTGTACGTCATGTCTATTACTCGCAATGATACATCTATGTATTTTTGATTTTTAATATACATCAATACTTTTGCTTAAATGATTATCCATCACCTGGAAAATCTGAATTACCACAAGCAGGCAGGCTTTAAAAGTATAAGGGACCAGAAACCAAATCAATCAGTAACTCCAGAAACTGAATAGAGAAAAGCGAGAATTTCACAACCTCTCTTCCTCTGTTTTATCGATTATTCCAACCTTAAATGTGCCCAACGTAGAAACTATGGAAGATTATGAGTCACATGGGCTTTGCAGCACATACTGTTTCATTCAGGTCGCTCTACACCGATATCAAGATGCAACAGTCAGAATGGAGAATGGGGCTGCTGAATGGTTCACTATTGGCCAAAGAGTCCGCCAATGTTGCCTCCTTTCACCGTACCTTTTCAACATTTATGCTGAATACATAATGAGAAAGCTCCTTGATGAGTTTAATGGTCAGATTTCAGTAGGTTGGCTGGCAAATTACCAACCTTAGGTATGCCGATGACACAACACCGATAGCAAGATCACCAAAAGACCTACATGAACTCAATAAAAAGTGAAGGGTGCAAGTGGACAGTTTGGACTTCACCATGATCATGAAAAATACCAAGATCATGAATATGTGGAAATGATCCCAAACAAGCATAATTTTGTGAGTGATGGAGAAAGGTAGATTAAGTGCCTTGGTTCCGTTATTGGTAAGGAGGGTTGTATATAGCTCTGCAGAAATTAGAAGACGACTGGCTATATGGCTAAAACATCTGCCTCAACACTGTCAAATACAAGGGCAGGGACATCACCCCGGCAACCATGTATGAATGGCTGTGACTTGCAACCTGGGCAGTCGAAAGGGCAGATAGAAGAGCGATATAAACATTTGAGCTGAGATGTGGTGTTGGAAGAGCTTTCTTTGGCCTATAAATGGGAATATTCGCTCATGAAATATTAACACTTCACCTCATTGGAGATCATTCAACCTTGCTGGCAATCCAAAACTTGGTCGTGTTTGCATAAAGACAGGAGACAACCTTGAAAAGAGGCATCATTCAAGGAACATTGGACGAAAACGAAAGAACACACGAGGCTTTTAAGTGGTTGACGGGCTTAAGGAAGTCTTCGCCATTCTCTGAATACACTCTACAGGATTTTTGCAGAATGCAGCTGCCATTGGGAACGCCTCAAATCTAAGGGTCACAACTGTCCACGTCCATTATTTTATATAGGACAATGAACAACGACGAGGATACGGAGAATGCTAGTTGCTTGTCTATTCAGTGAACAGGGCCGAGGCGTTTTTTTTTCAATGCACATCAGTAAACAGTTTGGGGATATGGTTATATTTCTGGCATCAATCTCTCTTTTTTTACTGATTTTTAATAAATAGTCAACCGGTATGGGAAAATTATCGCGCCCGGACTGGCCGGGTGAATAGAAATTCGGGCCAGGCAATGATAGCTTCCAAAGATAGTTCCAGAGGCGTCCCCAGACCCATTTTCAATAGGGGTGTTTTGCCCGGCAAAACTGTCCATTTAATTTGCCGACACAATTTTAAAGATTGTCAGCTCCCTGCGTTCTCTGAGTTACACCCATAGTTTGCCGTCGGTTCACAAATCTGAAAAGCAGGGGAACAATTCTATACCAAATTAGTATTTTGCCGAAAAATTCTGTAATGGGGGTATCACCCCACCCCCCCCAACCCCCCCCCCCCACCACACACACCCCCCCCACCCCCACCTCCGACCTGGGATTGTTTCGTTTTTTGGGAATTTGGGGAACTACGCAAACCAAAATTGGTATCCCCAAAATAAAATAATTTACCATAAAAATTATAATCTTAAAGTTTATAATCTAACAAATTTCGACTATCAACTTGTTCAGAAATGGTTCCCTGCAAGTTTCTCTTAAATAGTGGTATATAATGGATGGAAATATTCAGATCAGGGTGACATTTCTTACGACAATCAAACCGAGAACGTGACCGCTATTGTCGATTGACAATTGCAAGTGTTTCATATTAGCTTTCGAAGACGGTGATTTCTTTACATAAGATTGTCATAAAAATGAAAACAATGCAAACTATTTAAGATATGCCTCATAGCTGACTGAATTTTCTTTGAATCCACATCTAATGCTACTGACCCTTTGCACTGACAAACCCCTTCTTGATCCATTCACTCTGTCTATTCCCGATCTCCGGAAAAAAATTCCCCCGCCTCAGATCAATCTTATACTCCCTTTTCAATCCAGTAGTATGATTCAAGTTGAAGGGCCCTTCCCCATGTCAATTATATGGAATAGAAAGCTTTGGTTTGCGTCACGGTGCAACATTATTATTCCTATTTTTTTTTAAATTTGGGCGAATTAATCCGGGAACAAAATTTGCATTTGGGAATATGTTGCGCCCACTCTTTCGGACCCTGTCATAGGTCCTAGATACGCCATTGTCCAATTCACTCCCTACCATTTACCCACCCCTACTGCCCCAATCCGCTGTACCAAGCCATATGCACAAGCCCCCTTTCAATACTTTATATTACTGTCTCATCCGAAGCTATCCGAACTGTTCGTCTGTAGCCTCTATCCGCGCTGTCGCGTCCGCTCTGAATTCTATCCATTCTATCCCACCCGCATTACCCACCCGTGCCCCATTCCCATCATTTCAGTATCCCTCCAGGCGGCCCCTTCTATACCATCTTATCCACACTGCATCCAAAGCACGCTGTTGGCAGCACGAAAAAGGTTAAAAAGTGATCATCAAAATCAAATTAGAATCGGTCAAGTAAATTGCACACCTTTTTATTGTTGTTTGCACAAGGGAAGACGTTATTCATCATCTGCAATGCCTTCCTGCTCCCACCCGACGTGAAAATATCACAATCAAGATGCAATTACTCCAAATATGTGAAATATCCTGAAAAGAAAAAGTGTAGATCTTGACCAGGCTACAGGCCGGTTCATTGCCCTTGGCACGCCAATATGACAGCCATAATTCCTGTGTAATATCGCCATTTCCTGACCACAAAATAATATTAAGACTTCCATCAATGGCAAAAGCTGAGCAAATCTGTGCGAAAACTAAATAACCAAGTAGATCAACCGTATCATCTAAAAACAAATGCTTTTCTTTGCGATTCTCGGTGGATTAAACATCTAATCTTTACAAGTGAGTGGCCATCATGGTTCCCGAGAGAGAGGCTTTTGAAAGATAGGTAATCGATATATGGCGGCCATCGAGACGTAAAAATCCTCGAAATGGGCTGGTTTTAAGGTTGAGCCAAGAAATCTTCCTGGAGGATCATGATGCTAAAATGACAGTGATTTTGATGATACGATGTCCATTATTATAAAGCACTAGACGCTGATTCCGTGTTTGACAAGCAAGATTAACACTTTGCGCGCTCAGCGAAAATCGTAGCTTTTAAGGTGGATTCACCAGAATGACCCTAGGTCATCTGGAGAAATCCAATTTAAAATCTCTTGACTTACGACTTGGCATGATTGTACTCACTTGACCTCTTTTTTCATGCAGATTATGAATACAGAGTATGGTCATAAAAATGCCGAAATAAGTGACATTTTGAACAGTTTTTGGTGTAATTATTTACCCTACACAGTGCATGACGAGCTTTGTGTTAAAGATATTCATCAATAGGAGATGCCGGTGCCAATGATGCATACAGGATGCCTTGGCGTTAAATCTAACTTTATTTTGACATTTTTCTAGTGAAAATACACATGCAGAAACAACGTAGCGATTATTTTTTGTGTTTTGTTTTGTTTTAACATCTTTAGATAAAGGGGCGAACTTGTGTATACAGAAACGGAGTGCTCCTCTCTCTTTCGAATGGATTGGGCCAGATCCTATGGTAAGCCTTTCGACAATTAATCGATGTTGCAAGAATACCGATTTAAAAAAAAACAGGTTTCTCGATCGAAACTCTTGGATTATCGGTTGAAAATCATGAAAACGAAAAGCTTGGAATATCGATCGAAAATGTTGACGACGATGAACAATTTTTTTTATTTAAGATAATCTTGGATTGTGGATTGAAAATCTCGGATTTTCGACCAGAATTTGACAATCTTGCAACAGCGCTCCAAAATCTTGGAATATCGGCGATAAAGAAAAGTTTTTTTATTCGAGAATCTTTGAATATCAATGGAATATCTTGATCTTTGAAAATCCTGGATTATCGACCGGAACTAGAAGATCTTGGAATATCGCGATAAACCCGTTTTTTTTTTTTTACCGCGATTCCAGGATTTTCAAAATCTCGGCAATCGCGGCAAGTTTTCGATCGACATTCTTGAAATATCGATTAATTAAAAAAACGCATGCCATACATTTCACCTTATAATCTTAATGTAAAAACCGTAATTCAGTACAGTAGCCAGCCATGTAGCATGGTGAACAAGATAGACGCATTCAATGATTACAATACATTCACCTGTCATGGATCGATTGACAGCTTAAAGGAGAAACCACTCATATTTATACTTCTAGCATTTAAATGGAGAAAGAATTCAGCCAAAATATATAGTTGTAAGTGAAAGGAGAAAGATAAAAAACTTTCTATTGATACCAAAATCTCATGGTGTGAGTGGTGGGCTCGAGGCTGAGGATTGGGTATTACCTATTTAACACCTAGAGGAACGACACATATAAAATCCAGTTTATACATCTTGGGTTTATATGAAATTTGTATCTTGTCATTAAATGCTGATATTTTGGCTGAAATTGAAGCATTAATATAAGCTGTCCCTCCCCCAAAATGTTAAAACTCAGGACAAAGGCATTTTGTTAACAAGAAAAGTACGCATTGATCTTTGTTTGGTATTCCTTTTAAGCCAGAAAAGTAAGCTTTAATTTGCCATTTATTTCATTCCATTCCGAACGTAGAACAAAGATATGCTTTCATCAAATGTGAGAGTGCAAAATCAACTTGGTCCGATTTCTGTCTTTAAGCATTTGAAATGCATGACGTAAAATGAATAAACTTGACTTCTGAGCACATCTTCTTTCCAATTTAAAAGGAAAACAAATAGATCTTGCAGTGTTATTACATTGAAGGAAGACTTCGAGATTCCTCTCACCGTATTGCTCATCTTTGGATCTACCACAACGGCTCTCCTAACATGTAACAAGAGAGATGTTGGCTTGAGGTTTTGCCATTTTGGTCCGTTTCGGGTCTGCTGGGCGTGTCTTTATTTCATATTCCGCCTGCTTCACTAGTCTACTAGAGTTCTTTTTTCTTTTTTTTTTGTTTGCGTGTTTTTTGTGTATTCTGTTTAGAGAAGCATATGTTTCAATACGGAAACATCTGATTGTTTGTTTTGGTTTTGGTGGGTTGTATGTTTTGGATTTTAGCATTCTGTGTAATTTTGAGAGATTTGATAAGGCTAAGTCTGCTAATGAAAGTGAACTGACTGATTAATTTTTGAAAAGCACATAAAGACAATATTCACACTTTAATTGACCATAATGAAATTTAAAAGGAATCGCCAATGTCTTCAATCATTCAATAGTCAATCAATAACTTCCAATTTTGAGTATGTTACAAAATCTTGTTTCCCCTCACCTGACAAATTAACCAATGCAAACCGGACCAATCCGATTTTACACTCTCCTTTTTGACGAAGCATAGCATTTTGTTTAACATATCGGATTGGAATGAAATAACCGGCAAATGAAAGCTTCTTTATTTGGCTTTAAGAACATGCCAAACACGACCCATGCGTACTCTACTTCATTTTTAACAAATACCTTTGTCCCGTGTGTTAACATTGTTGGGACAGCCTGTAGTTATGACACACGCCCTCAACTTTTCTCGATGTTGAGATTTTGCTACGGTTGAAGGTTTAATGAACTACATTCCCGCAAGTAGTTTAACTGTAACATGGTAAATAATCCACATGTCCCATGTAAAAAATCGATGATCACGTAAAGCCATGACTTTGTAGCAGTCCTTCGTCAATTTTGTTTTTTTTTTTTTAAATCGGTAAGACCGCGCAGCATGATTTTTTGTGTGGGGTGTTTGTGGTATGTGCGTGTGTGTGTGTTTGCGCGCGTGTGTGTATACACTTTCGGTTAAAATGTTGTCTAACTTTTTAGTGCAGTGATGGAGAAAGTTCATACCTTGGTATGATTTTACATTGAGACAAGGGGTCTATGTGGGGTAACAGATGATGAAGTCAAAGGTCATTCAGTGGTCACTTAGGACGACCTATTTGGGATCACCATCAACAACAACAACAACAACATTATTATCATTTTCATTGTCATCTTCTTCATTACTGTTGTCATCATCGACATCAACATCGACATCAAAATTGATGATCCCATGTAACCATTGTAACATTGGATAGCATAGCCCACATTTGTCATGCCTGCTTATGGCTACTTATGGCAAAAGGGCGTATCTTATATTGAGCTTCCCATCATCTTCCTTTGATTACGGTTTGGTTAATTCTTTTCCTTAACACGCTTATGTTAATCACGCGAAAATAAAGTTGTATCTTTATTTTTAAAATTCTAAAATTAAAACAAATATCATTCCCTTTGCCAGAGTTATGCTTGCAGTCTTGTATATCCCTAACGTTCTTTTCGGAAAAACGACTACCAACCTGATGATCGCCGCAAAAATGGGAGGTAGCGTTATTTTTCTTGTTAGATCTAGGAGCAATTTCCCCCTAAAAACAAGGCAGGGGTCCGCGCCGTAATTTTTGAAAAGAGTAAAAAGTTGAAATAAAGCCTTTATTGCTGTATTACCTGTTAAATTATTTAATAAGATGTAAATATAGATTTGAAGTAACATAAATTAAAAATGAAAATTCTTTAACTGGAATTTGTCATTTTTGTGGCTTGAGTGGTATTCCATCCATTCATTTTAGCAGTATTTTTCTATGGCAATTGCGTGGGTAGTACACATATCAAGTTAAAAAAATATTCAAACTAAGTAATAAGAAATTTCCTGATAATTTTTTGAGCTTGAATTTCCCTCATACATTTTAATAAATAATTTGACAAAAGTTTCTTCATGGAATCTTAAAGTCTACTTGAAATTTGACATTATGAAGTAATTATTCATCGTCTACTTTTACCTCTATATGATCTTTTTAGTTCTATAATGATTAAAAAAGATGCCGCAAAACACAGCTTTAGACAATGACAATAGAAACTAAGAGCAAAACGATTGGCCAAGGTTTCCACACTCTGTAGCATAAAATATGTTTTAATATTAATTTTTTGAAGTCATAATATAATGCTAGCGTTACATAAATTAGTGTCATGAATAGTGGAATTTAAAGTTAGTGTTCATTGTAACACTAATCTTATGTCTGTATTGAAATAAACATTGGCGAAAACAAGGAAACACTGCGTTGAAATAAAGGTAATTACGGTATTACCTGTGAAATTATTAAATGTAAATATATGTTTGAAGTAACATAAATTATATTGAAAATTCTTTAACTGGGATTTTGTCATTTTTATGGCTTGAATGGTTCATCCATTCCTTTTAGCAGTACTGTTCTATGACAATTATGTGGGTAGTACACATATCAAGTCAAAAAAAAATCTTCAAACTACGGAATAAGGAATGTCCTGATAATTTTTGGAGCTTGAATTTCTTTTATACATTTTGATAAATAATTTCTCAACTTAAGGTGTTGCATTATGGCTTTTAGGACAAATAGTATACGTTTCTTCACGCTTCACATAGATCTATAACTGATAATGAAATGATTCATTATCTACTTTTACCTGTATGATCTTTTGAGTTCGATAATGATTAAAAACAGGTGCCCCAAGACACAGCTTTAGACAATGACAATACAAATTAAGGGAAAAACGATTGGCCCAAGTTTTCACATTCGGTAGCATAAAATTTGCTTTATAACACACATTTTCTAGTGAAAATCAATTCATTTTAAGATATAATGCATGGCAACTTTATCTAAAGTAGCAGAATATCCATTTTGAATTTACATGCTAAAAGCGCAGTCTACTGATAAGCAAAGTAGTATTTAAAAAAAAAAAAAAAAAAAATTTAGTATCGGTAAATCACATTTTCCCATAGAGTTGCGTGGTAAATAATGTAAAATTTTGAGCAAAAATGTACTTTTTGAAAGTCTTTTTTCTCAAAAACGAATATGGTAAGCCATATTTTTTATTCCAGATTTGTTATCAGCACAAATGAATGTACTATATATCAAATTTTAAAGAAATTTGACGGCCCATTTAAATCATGATGCCAACACCTTAAATGTTTCTTTCTGGCTTTTAGGACAAATAGTATACGTTTCTTCACGCTTCACATAGATCTATAACTGATAATGAAATGATTCATTATCTACTTTTACCTGTATGATCTTTTGAGTTCGATAATGATTAAAAACAGGTGCCCCAAGACACAGCTTTAGACAATGACAATACAAATTAAGGGAAAAACGATTGGCCCAAGTTTTCACATTCGGTAGCATAAAATTTGCTTTATAACACACATTTTCTAGTGAAAATCAATTCATTTTAAGATATAATGCATGGCAACTTTATCTAAAGTAGCAGAATATCCATTTTGAATTTACATGCTAAAAGCGCAGTCTACTGATAAGCAAAGTAGTATTTTTTTAAACTGAAAAATAACCCTAACCCTAACCCAACTAGGGATTCATGAATAAAGAAGAAACATTACAGATGAACAGACCCCTTCAAATGTTTAATTTCAAAGTTATGGTAAAACAAAACAGACTTCGGGCCAGGAACACTATAGAGGTAATTGTTCGTGGTTTATGCGTTCTAGAAATTAGTGTCATGGATAGTAGAATTTAAAGTTAATGTTCATTATAACAAAAAGCTTGTCTGTATTCAAATATACATTGGTGAAAACAAGAAAACTGTGTTGAAGGTACTTATTGCATTACCTGATCAATTATTAATAAATAAGATGTAAATATAAGATTGAAGTAACCTAAATTATAATGAAAATTCTTTAACTGGGATTTTGTAATTTTTATGGCTTGAGTGGTGTTTCATCCATTCATTTTAGCAGTACTCTTCTATGGCAATTATGTGGGTAGTACACATATCAGGTCGAAAAAATTGTTCAAACTAAGGAATAAGAATTGTCCTGATAATTTTTGGAGCTTGAATTTCTTTTATACATTTTAATAAATAATTTGACAACTGAATGTTTCTTTTTGACTTTTTAGTATATGTAACACCGTCTTTGCCAAATGACCGAAATCTGAGTCATCTGAGGAACAAACTAGAATTCATCAAACTAAACTTCTTCTATCTCTTGGCCACAATATGTGTGTATTGTCTTAAGCTTTTCTTAAATTGTGTATGGTTGATCATAGTTGTTTTCACATTAGAATTTTATCTATCGAATTTGTATTTGTCGTTTTATAATTATATAATTGTTTTTTTTTCTATGTGAAGCGCCTAGAGGCATCTGTATTATGCGCTATATCAACAGTGGCGGATTTAAGAGTCAGCGGTGTCAGCAGCTGCTGACAGGGCCCCCTAAAATATTGCTCTCCGGGCCCCCTCCCCCACTTAAAAAAAATAAGAATAAAAAAATAATAAAAAGGAATAGGGAAAAAAGAACAAAAATCACAGCTGCACAATTCTACCCCAAGATCTATAAGGCCCCAGTGCCCTTTCACATCATCAAAACGCCCATGTAGGACACTGGGCCCCACACAACTTTTTTTTTACTAAAATGCGACGGGCCCAGGGGTTGATATGTATTCGAGAAGTCAAATCCTTTTTGCACCAGGTCCACCTGATATCAAATACGACCCGTCCAAAAACACTTGTAACCGGTGGGCACTGAAATTTTACCCCTTTAAAGGGCCATGAAAAAATCACCCTAATTTTGCTCGTGAAAATGGGGTCTATATGATTTTCTATGGGGTTGCCGTCAGTATTTGTGACGGATAAAAGGGGGGCTCCCCCCTTTTTACAAGTGTGTGCAAAGGCTCCCTTAACAATAAAAAACAATACATTTCATAAAGCGTTTCTGATAGGTGATAGCAGCGTGATAATCAAGATCAAAACTATGCATTAAATCGCACCATTTTGAGACCAGATTTTCAAAATTTCTTCCTTCTGAGGGGGCACATCCCCCTCAGACACCCCCTAGTTGCACTCAAGTGCGACATTGCGTTGCTTTGCGACGCTAAAGAGCACACTTTATTTCAACTAGGAACCGCTCAAACATTTGTAAACGGGGCCTGAAAATGTTTACCCTTCAAAGGTGGCACCACGGCCATGAATAAAATTGCCCTTTTTGCTCGTGAAAATGGGTTCTATATGAATTTTTGTGAGGCTGACGTATATTTTTCATGGATAAAGGGGGGCTCCGATTTTTTGTAATCCAAAAAGGAGGGCCCTGAAATTTTTATTTCCCCCCCCCCCCACCCCTTTGTTTGTAAACGCTCCCTTAACAATTTGTATTGGTTTCCTTGAGGTATGAAACACCACTACATTTCATAGCGTTTGTGATAGGGGATAGCAGCGTGAACATCAAAATCAAAACTATGCATCAAATTGCACCATTTTGAGACCAGATTTTCAAAATTTCTTCACTTCTGGAAAGGGAGGGGGCATCCCAGACACTAAAGCGTGAGGGGAGGGGGAGGGGGTATCCCAGACACTAAAGCGTGACTTGCGACGCTTTGGGATGTTAAAGGGCCCTCACCTTAAGCTGCTGACAAGGCCCTTTTCCTTAAATCCGCCGCTGTATATCAAGATTGTTATTGTTGTTATATTTCTGATGTCTCTCTAGTGAGCTTTTGGGGTCAAGGTTGTCAGTTGAAATTTGTATAATGAATAATTCTATAACTGGCAAAATTAAATAATTTTCCAGTGATAATAGCATATTTGCAGCATAACATAGGCGCAACATAATATCTGATCACAATAAGACTGATAATGGTATTCACACAAAATTAGATGGGTGGTCATTACACTTACAATTTTTAAGACAAGAGTGTAATGTGGGCGCTTATTAGGCATGGGCGCTCGTTAGGATCAATACACTTTATCTTTTGGTCATAAAAAGGGCAATAGGATGTATTGTTTTAGTAAACATTGATGCAATATGGTCTTTAACTGAAATCAGTGACCGATCATATTGCTGAATCGATTAAAAAATAAGAATCGGTCATTGGGTAAAATACATCACTCAAATGATTGATTGAGTGGATGAACAGTTAACATGGTTAAATGAGTGATTCAGTCAGATAATGCGTGAGTAGTGAGATAGCGAGTGACCGATGAGTGCCTGAGTGAGTGAACGTGGAGTGCGTTAGTGTGAGTGAATGAGTGGATGATTGAGTGAGTGAATGAGTGTGAATATGAACGGTGTGTGATAACGAAATAGTGAGATAGTAATTGTACTAGTGAGTGTGTGAGTGAGTAAATCGGAGGGGTGGTTAGTGAGAGGGTGAGTGAACGAAGGAGGGAGTGAACGGCCGACTGAGTGGGTGGGTAAGCAAGTGAGTAATAAGTGGTTAATTGAGTGAGTGAATGAGAGGATGAGTGAGAAAGTGCCCATAAGTGTTTAACGTGACGCAAGTCAATTTATAAGCAGTATGAAATGAATGTTCAAACGTGTAGTTTGACGATTGATGGATAGGCGTACAAGCGTGGGCGCGCCGATGCAACTCCCCATCGTGGACATGGTTGAAAAAGTCTCATTACAGCTTTCATCATCTTCATGATCGTCTTCATAATTAGGGATGATCACCTCTCCTCATGTTCGTCTGAATTGTGATATGTAATTGACCGCGTTGCTACAGCTGGTCAGCTGTCTTTGGATGACCACTGTAAATAAGCCATCTTTTGTTGTATACCCAAGGGCCATTTTGTCATGTCTTATCCAATCACAAAGCCTGGCCGGGTTCTGTGGACCAATCATTGAGTGGGATCTGCGGACGAAGGCGAGACCCCTAGACGGACCATTAGACGTCCTTCCACACACCCACCCTTACCACAACATCGACTACAACGGCACAGTACAGTGTATTAACTGAAAAAGGAGATTATCACATACTCGGTTTCGAGAAACGAGATCACTATCCAATCAAATTACGCATTATGATGTTTTGACAAAAGTGAATGAGCAGGGCTTTTAAATGCTTTAAAAATTGATAGCGTCTTTAGAAAGAGAAAATCTGCTTGTCCACTACTCTCGTGGCAACATTTAGTGCAATTGAAGGTTGTAAGGCGGATCATCCTGCCAACCAAATACGGATCTGACTCGTCTGCGATCACTATTAGCATTAAGATGGGTAAAAGCCGTTCTAGGTACATGACAAAAGCATGCGCCCTTTCCAATCCCGAGGGCTAGTACGCGGCTTCTTCGCGGACAAACGGTGCGTACAGTGGATGCCAAAATAATCCATGGTTAACCGTCAGTTCGTTCACCCTTTTCGGCCGTCAAATCGCCCAGGAATTGCTTGTCCGACTTTTCACATGCATGCGGTCACTGACTCTATGGTATGGGTCTACGTCTACTGGTCGAGCATCGCAGCTTTTTGACAAAAGTCATTTTATGGGGCCCTGGGCGTCAAAAACTCGTAACAGTTTTATGCTGTTTGTGATTCTCTTTGAAAGCTTCTTTCTTTGAATTATACCCCTTGAGTACAGTAAATTGTTTTGTGTCGTAGGGGGATGACCAAAGCGTTGCCAATGCAACGGGGACGCGGATAAAATATGTAAGTATGTGCGTTTGTTTACGACGCTGCCTGACGAACTTTACTTGTAGCGCTGGGTGGGCTCCATTAGATTTGCAATGGCCAAAACCCCCAAGTTCAGCCTTTTTTCTATCCCCAGGGCAAGTGTTACTGAGTGGCTAGCTCTGACCCGCTTTCAATACCAAATATTTCAAATTAAGTAATAAACGAATAAATACTATGATTGCTTTTGTGTGATTTGAATATGCTGGTCAAAATCGTGTGCGTGTCAATAAACTCGAGAACACGACCAACTCGTATGCGTGCGCCGCACTTTTCTGAAGATTGCCTCCTTGTCGATTGAAATAAACATTTCAAAATCCAGTTTCTCTTGCTTAAAATTTTAAAGCAAAAATAGCTCTCACTTTTAATATGAGTTCAAGTAAGTTCCATAAGTACCAGACCATGCAGCCCTTAAGTCGGTGGTTTACACGGACAGCTCTCCTAGTGGTCATTTGGGAGTCGCCAACTACTTTTAACGCGAAGATTTAAAGTCTAAATCTCTGTGCGCAAAGAGTTAAATGCCAAACCTGGCGTTTTTTATCAATACACCCAGTCTTCCTCCGCCACACCGCTAGATACCTCCCCAACGGTAGCCGCCCACCTCTCTCAACAATCTCTGCTGTTTTCACCGAGAACAGCGTCTCGCGACTAAATCCCACCGCTTTCCCGTGTTCCACTGGCAATATCTATCCCTTAATTCCGGTTTATTCTCAAGACTAGACGCGTCTAGGACCCGCTTTATCCACGCCATCAATCACTCTAATGGACAGAACAAAATAAAGATTTGCAGAAGGTTTTGTTTTTGCTCATATGACTATAAGCTAAGACGACGTCTTCAATGAGATAAACCTCTACTCTTTCTACTGCAATAACAAAATAGGAAAATGCGACAATAAGGTCGTAGACGTAAAACACAGTATCCCTTCAATACCGCAATTTCAAAGTCAAACATCCTCCCAGGAAACCGTTACCTTTATTAAAGAAGAGGTATCTAACAATAACTGAGAAAATATTTTATTGAAATTTACTGTATCTTGCGACAGTAAGTAATTTGCAGCGCGGGATTACTGCCATTTGGCGCGCCGGGAATGACATCACTCATTTAGTTTCAAGTTCAATTTCGGCGTGTTATTCTGAAAATAATCTGCTACATACAGCATATTCATATCAATTCATCTCGCCCCCTCTTCTCTATGTTATTGATTTTGAGCTATTTTGATCCAACTTTTTGGTTGTGGTGGTGTTTTGTTTTTCCCATTAAGGGGGAAAGGGGGGGGTTTAAGTGTCATTGACCTACTTAAGTTTAGAGATTTAATGCGCATGCGCACACATTTGTTGCACACTCCGATCCTAAAATGTAATACTCTACAGATAATTAGTCCTGAATAATTCACTAACTATAAAAACATTCAACTTTATGGATAATGAATCAATAAATGGTGTTTACTATATCCTGCAGTGAACCAAAAATCGAAAGTAAGTTCCCATCATTGGACTGGTCAGTGTTAAGGGATAACAGCAGAGAAAACAAGCCAAACGGTGTTAAACTGTCAAGAGATGATGGAGTAGCAAAATGTCTCCAAAACTCGCATTTCTCACCCGCTTTCACACCAGCTGAATAAATGCATGTACAAAATTGTGCGGACTGACCATCCTCCGGTCCCCCCTTAAGCAAGCTCGAGTTGAAACTTGCAGTGGGATCCCGTCAGTATGACTCGAGGGGATCGATTCTCGAGGGATATTTTACCTAGGCGTAAACGGAGGGGTTGATTCTTGGTGGATGGCTTAGGGGGTCCGGTAACGGTAGGCCTTAAGGCACAGTCACTCCTCAGCGTCGCGCTGTCTGCGGTCATTTAAGTAATAAATGCAATCCTAATCGTTGTATAAAATTGCTCCGACTCCATATTTTTGTTTGTGGAAGAATAATTTGAAAGACAATAGGGCCTGAAAGTGTTGCCGATAATGGGGGACAATGACTTTGACGCTGAGACAAAGCATGGGTTAGAAGTAAAAATAATAAACAGAGTCCGAGGTAAATGACATGGTCATATACATGGGTATATGATGCACGTGGGCTTTATTGCAAAATTGATAAGACATATAGCTTTAGCAGATGTCTTATTGTATCGTTGTATTATTTATATTAAAGGCAACAACTTAAGTGAATGTTATAACCGTGCTGTGCTTTATGTCCACATAGTTGCTTTGTAGTATAACCGTAGAAACTTTTAACAATGGTTAGATACTTTCGTACATTTCTCAAAGCTATGACCAAGGTCTGGAACTGAACAACAAAAACTTTTTATAAAGTATTATTCCCACAGACAACGAAAACAATACAATTCTACTTTTGCTCTGTTAGGCAGAGCAAAAGTAGAATTGTGTTGTTTTCGTTGTCTGTGGGGAAAAATAACTTTAAGAAAGTTTTTGTTGTTCAGTTCCGGACCTTAGTGAATAATAACGATTATTCGGTTCCGGAACAATTTTCTTCAGATTTCTCTTAAAGACACTATCAAGTTTGAAATTTTCAGGACTGTTAGCTTAAAAATGGATAAACCTGTAAATTCTTATAAGCTATTTTTTTTAAATGAAAAATTGACAGAAAAGGAGGAAAACGGCAGTGTTCAAAGATACGAATTCCTATTCAATTACGTATTACATTAAGTGTCCGTACGGACTGTAATGACTAAAATATCCGCTTTTGTCCTAATTAGGTTGCTTTTGATCTTATTACTTGCAAGGTACACTCTAAGAAAAAATCATACGGCTTTAGAACCTTTTTGTCCTCTATATGGAACCTTCAAGAATGGAACCCTCACAAATGGTTCTTAAAAATCTGAGAATCCAAAAAGGTTCCTATAACAGAACCATAACAGGTGCTATACAGCAGTTCAAGAACTATTTTTGGTTCGTTGAAGAACCTTACAGGGTTCCATATAGAGGACAAGTTTAGAACTCTTTCGCACCTTTTTTCTTAGAGTGTATATTAAGATACCTATTCTTTTTCGCAAAAATCTGATTTTTGATGATTCTTTCTAATTTCGGATTCAGCAAATCACTGATGCCTTAACTTCAAGTCATGCATATACACCTCGGACATGTTCACTAACCAAACATCTGACACGTATGCTAATTGCTTCCTATTGAGCACCTGCAAAAGTGCAACCTGGGGAGGGAGAGCATGCATCCTTGCCCTTGATGTGACACCCAAAAAATCGTTTCCTTGGTTATTTTGTTAAATGTTGTCTTTTCCTAGATCCTGTTGCTTATTAAAGGTGCTTGTTCCGATATATGTCTATTGTGTCCGAGGCTGTACTTGATATGACAGCCTGCACTTACACACACTCACGACCACGTATCGTGGGAAACAAACTTGTAGTTTTTTATGATGGCAGCGATAAATGCATATTGTAACGTCCTACTGTCACTACTGTGCTAATGTCGATTGTTAACCATTAAAATGGCAGTTGTTTTTTTTTTCTATCTTAGGTTTATAAATTAGGGGCGAATCTGTGAATCTGTCAATTCATTGGAAATTCTCACAGGACATTTGCTAGCCAACCCAACTTTGGACATTCACGTTACCGAGAAAAGGAGCTTCCTACACTCTAATTCAAAGTATTAAGAGAATATAATCAATGTAACACTTTTAAACATTTCGAATGTTAGTTTTAACATCACTAATGAAGTATTTTTGTAAAGGCACAGCTTGTAAAACACCTAACTACATATCGCTTTAACACGGCGTTTTTTAAAATTCTGTAATATTAACGACTAAACATCGTGTTTAAACACGTGTTTATATTTAGCATGTATAAATATTTTAGTTACAAACTTGAATATGTTTATTCTAGTTATATTTCATTGCAGGGGTGGAGAAAGTTCGAGCCAATACCTATCATATCAAAAGTGAGGAAATATTGAATACCATATGAGACTTGAGTGAAATTACTAGGGGTTATCCCGAACCTTGCCCCTGAGAAGGGGAAATTATTTTCTACACCTCATTTAAGAATCTGTTACAATAACAGTAAACTCTTTGATTTACAGTGTACAAATTTCAATTACTGTCCACAAATTCGCTTGAGTTTTTGGCCAAACTCTTTAAGAACTGCCATAAAAACGTCGCATGTTAAGTCTTTGAGCTGAGGCTTTTTGGACAATCTAAGTTCATTCGCATGACAGATCAGACATGCCGTAAGCCTGATATGTCTTTCATCGGTGTGCTACAGCAAATAAGACATTGTCTTTATTATATGACGCATCACACAGAAAAATGCTATGTAAAATTACATAATTTAAGTAAGTATAGAACCTCGTATAATTATGTTTTACCTGAATTAAGCATTTTTTTTAAAAATACAAAACCAAAAAACAACAAAATAATAAGAATATTAATATTTTATTTTTTTCTGTTTGTATTGAAGCATAAGACACATGCACGTTGACCAATTCTGAAAAAACAAAATCGCTAATAACTAACATTCCGAGGCGGCAAAACTATTTAATGTATTTTTATACTTTCTTGTCAAGTTTGGGTTAGATTTGCGCCCAATTAAATGTTGAGAAAAAAATGCCGTTATAATTTTGAAGGAAAATATTTTAAAAACTTCAGTAAATGTGTTAAAACATGCTGCAATGTCTTAGCGAAAAAAAGGAGATCGAAATTGTTAAACAAAAAAAAATTAATCACATTAAGAAATTGTTAAAATAATATACCCTTTGTATATATATGTCGTTGTCACGTCTACACTTATTACTTTGTTAGAGGCAAATTACAACACAATGAAATATGCATCCGTGGTGCCATTTTTCATATTTGAGACACGCGTCAAAAATGCCGTAACTGCTACGATATCAAAGCACTTACAAGTCACTCAAAGCCCGTTGCGTCATTGTGTCTGCATACACAACCACTCAAACCGTATTAGCAGACGCTCCAAATGTATCAATCTTTAAGTGTTTTGAACAAAAGTAGTTGTATCATATGAAGCTAATCCCGTATTACTAACTCCATCCTTATTGAATCCTTAACTATATGGTGGCAACACACTTAGTATTTTTGTTAGAATAATTTGAAAAGGGCCGAATAGAACCTTCCATCGAATGCATAGAAAAACACTCTAGCTACAATTGGACCAATTTATGAGCAGCACATTTTATTTATAAGACTGCTGGTTTGCCTGTATTTGTTGTGCTATAACATTAACATGTTAACTACATATTGTACATGTAAAACCCTTTCAATCCTATCAGATTCGGCTAAATCGGTGGCTTTTGAGATGGTTTCCCAAATGACCTGATTTCAAAAGCCTGGACTACTTTGGACTCATTTTCAGAATGAATTTTTCGTGTTGATTCCGGATATCATCGCGAGGATGCATTATTTTTTTTAATGTATAACTCTTTATATTTAACATTGCATTTTAGTTTAGCCAATGTAATTTCGGGTCTCGTAACACACTGGCGAATTTTGAAATAGGATTGCATTTTTTCTCAAAAGCTGCTGTCAATTAAAAAAGTCACACCTGAATATGAATTGATCTAATAGAAAATGCATCTCGAAATTGCAAAAAAGAAGGTTATATGTTTATTTTTTTCAATTTCATATATATTGTGTTATAAAGTTTGTCGAGCGTATGTCAATTGAAATGTATCGGCGTGCGAACGAAGAGATTGGAGATGATTTTGTGAATGCCATGTTCTATGAATGTGAAATTTGCGAAAGTTGGTTTTGAAATGGTCTTTCGATCGCCTTGCAAATATTTTCGGTATCTGTCAGCATCAGGGGCACCAGTTACCCCTAGTTACCAGAGTTACCTCTAAGGCACTTACTGCTTGATTTTCTACACCCCTAGATGAGTTTAGCTGTGGTGTTTTTAGAACTTAGAAGGCAGTCATACTTTTTGGTAAATCCCGACCCGGTCTCTTTTCAACTTGGTAGTTTGTTTTTCTTTGCAACTGGGCTCAATAAATTGGCAAGTTTAGTTTGTAATTATTTCGTGTCTTTTCACTGGACTTTCTAATTTGTATTTAATTCCGTTATTTTTCGTTCCAAATGACAACATTTTTTCCACAAAATATTTTTATTTTTTAAATTAACCTTATTATTTTAAAATTAGCCTTTTCATTGAGCAAATCCGATCGTGGTAAGCGTGATCGACGTATTATTATTAAGGCTTGAAACGGTTTGCATAAAGAAGAAACTGAATCGAAATACCATGAATATCATTTCCTTTGCAAGCATAATGCATTAGTTAGGCGGAATATTACATAGAGTGTACGTCCGGAGACATCAAAAGCGACTCCCGCTTAATGCGTGTGTGACCTCTCTACCAGACCCCTGGTCAATTGCTTCTTTTAATTATCTTATAAATATCTTAAAAGACTATAGATACAGCTATATATTATTCATTGAATATTATTGATTTAGATATCATAGTTGCTTTGTTTAATTAGGTGAGATACTCTTGTCCTATTGGTTTGGGCGTAACCCTATATTGGCCATGGCAGGACTATAAATAAAATACAAGTCCCGGGGCACTCCAATATTGGAATTGACTCGCATGTAAGGCTGTTAAGACACCCCCCCCCCCCATTTTTCAGCATTAATTGTCACCCAAGCCCATAGTTTTTTAAATCTCACCCAAAGACCCCTAGTGTTTTGAAATTTTACTACTGATCCAACCAAAGACCCCTATTTGGGGGAAATTTCGAAAATTTTTTACCCAAAGACCTGTATTTTTTAAAGAAAATTGTGCAAAATTTTCACTCAAAGACCCCATTTTTGGGAAAGATTTTGCAAATTTGTCACCCGAAACGCCTATTTTGGGGTCAATTTGCTGTCTCTCATGCATCCAAATACCCCTATGCCCATAGGTTTGGAAGCGCCAGCCTTACACCCATATCCATTTCATAGGTGAGTGGCCCCCACCCCAGGATTATAGTCTTCGTTTTATTTGTTTGTTGGTTTGTTTGTTTTTTAATATTTTAGATTAGAATTAGACCATTTCATGTACCTATTTGAATGCAAGTGCGTTCATGAGTACATACAAAGTAAATTCTTAGGTAAGTGGTCAGGGATGGCTTCCAAAAAGACCCGTGGTCAAATGGGAGCCATCTAAAAAAAAACCACTGACGTCATGTGCTATAAACCTATCAACCAGGGTTGGACGGGTTTAAGTAGATTTAGTAATGATTAAGTTTGAAATGACATATCAGAAATAAGAGACTTGGGTATCTCCTTGCGACGTATTTAAACATATTGGGGAAAAAAAAGGGGGATACATAAAAAGGAGGCACTGACCTGTAATTATGAATCACTCATATCGAGGAAGTAATAAATGTAGCCTAATTTGTAAGCTGTAAGGTTTAATAAACGTGTCAAATGATCTCCATGGAAGGTGGTCTCCTCATCTCGTCATAATTAAACGGTGGGCAGACACCAGGACGCAACAAACCCACGCCTACCGCAAGCACAAACTGCCAAGATGAAAGAACCAGTAAAACAGATTTTCAAATGAAACAATAATAATTGAAGATTTTCCTAACAAGTGGAAGTTCAATCAATCAACACAGTTCTCGCTACACATGTCCGAAATAACAAAGGTGTTTCAAAAATATGACGCATTGTTTGGCAAATTGGGCAGTACTCTTCCAATGGATTCCGAAATAACGATAAAATCTTAGTTCATGAACTAGACAATCCAAAGGTCAGCCAATTATGTATACACACATAAGTAAATTGTAATTTTTTAATACCATTGCGTGTTCAGTGTGCTAAAATGTTACATTTCATACAAATTCCGGACATGATGAAATGATAACTTGTGGCTTCCTATCTTCAGTAGATCGCAGCGACTAGTTATAACTGCTGAGTACCTGATTTACGATGCTGAACTGAAATAGAATCTATGAAACAGTTAGTACAATTCCATACTCGAAAATTCAAAATAGCACTGCATATCATTGTGGTTTGAGAATAACAAGATCACTGTAAAACGTTGTCTTGGATATGGCTGCATAAAAAAATCTTACACAATAAAACAAACAACAGGACCTTGGGTCATTGAGATTGCTATCTTTGTAAGTCTGGTATCTTTAGGAGGCACGTACCGGGTAGGGGACATCAATAGGACATGTTCTTAAATAGGACTCTCTCCACACAAGAACAATAGTCACTCCAGTAAGGCATGTCTTTTGAGCTATTTTGAGACATGTCACCTTTGGCACTTTAATGAAGCGTAATAACTAATATGTTTCACAACCAACACGACTCTTCTCTCCAAGGTTTAATCTCGTCGTAGACAAAGGCTACGGCTGTGTTTTAATGTTATGTTGTTGTTTATATGGAGAAGTTACATGAAAGACAGGTCAGCTAGAGAACTGTTTTAATCTAAAAAGACGATCAGACAGACAGATGAACAAATAGAAACAAAAAAAAGTGCAGTTGACATACCAATACGCCAGTACATACAAATAGGAAAAGAAAGGGGAATCTAATTACACTACGAAAAGGATAAAGGCGTCCATGTTGTAATCTGCAACCAAAAAAATAATACTCTCCTTGGTCTGTCTGATCGTAAAAGGTAACAGCGGTGTGCCACGGTCCTTTTACGCACTTTCCAGTCTTGATAGATCTTCCCGCAAATTTACCGTCGTATTTTTTTCTTTTGGTATCATAAGCGACGGTTCGGGCTCATTACAATCGTGCATAATACTTAATTAACTTACTATTAATACGAACTTAATTACTAATAGGTTTTTACGTATTACCTTAATTTCAGAAACTGTAGCAAGAGCCACTTTTTCCATCAAGACTTACGAGTTAATCGTATAATTCGTTAATCGTAAATTTCCATTTACTAAGCTTTAAAATGATATATAATTTGTTTAGATTTTCAATATGTAAATTGGTTTAAAATCCCACTTTTGGTTAAATTTCTTTTTGTTTCATTTTTTTGTGAACTTAAAAAATCCATATCTCAAAAAGACTAAAATGTCAGTTAGTACCTTGTAATTCTCACCTCTCGGGCTGTCATGGTGGCCCTACTACATTATTTTCTTACTATTGTATATTTCATTCTCATCTTATTTGTTGAATAAAATTAAATCTTGAGAGCAAAATACAAGAACAATTCAATCACATTGTTTGCATCTTTAAAATGAAAAAACATATTCGACAAAATCGAAGTATTTGAATACCTACTACAAATACAAACCTATTTAAAAGAAATTTGTAACAGCCATTGCATCAAAATTGCAACAACTGAACAAGTGGCTTTATAAATACTACAATGTACCTGACATTTAGCATTGGCAAATAAAATATATTTTAACTTCAAATCTATGCAGACAGTATTTCGTGGATGCATTTGAAATAAGCGGTCATAACATCTCAGCCAGGAAAAGGGGAATTACGAAAGCTCTCGGCGGGGACTTTCGTGGAATTACCGGACCAGTTTATTTGTCCAGTATTTTGTTTGTCCGAGTAGCTCGCCAGACCACTGTCATAAGGTTAAGGACACGTTCTGACATCGGAATTAAATCTTAAAAAGGGAAATACAAGTTGTTGGATTGTAGTATATTTGTACATTCATATATTATACTCCTGTGCACAAAAAATCCACCCACTATCGTGCCAAGGCTTGGTAAGGAATGTTGGGCCATTTGAATAATGACACATTAATTGTTTCAATTATTATGAACCTTCAATCTTCAGGGAGGTGCGCATATGGCAAGTGGTTTACAAGCGATCGATATTCCAAGGATATCATTCGAAAAACCGGGTTTATATTCTCGGTTTATCAATATTCCCAGATTTTCGAGCGATATTCCAAGATTTTCACATTAGATATTCCACGATTTTGAATACACAGCCAAAGAATTTTAATTGATATTCCAAGAATCTCAATCGAGAATCCTGGCTTATTGCCGATATTCAGAGATTTTTGGGTCACATCCAAGATATTCGAATTCTGGTCGATAATCTTTTATTGGAAAGGGGGAATGAAAATGCAGAATGTTGGTCACAATCATGCCAAATGGCAGTTGGAATCATGTTTTCCTTTTTTTAGTTTAGCAACTGAAGGGTAAGGAATAATTTGAGGAATTCCCCGACCCTCCGCAACAGATAACGTTGCCATCTCTTCGTGTAATACACTTATCATGGTACCTCGTTCTTCTTCTTATCGTGTCCAAACACAGTGGTTCTCAAATATGATCCAGTCAGAGGCGTGTACAGTGTCTGGCTGCTTTACTGAATTCTGCAAGGTCATTGTCTGTGCATTGTTGCTCCAGCATTGGGCAGACCAAGGGATGTTCCAGACATTGGGTGTTTCACATTAGATACTTGGCAGCTACGCTCTTGCATGTTCGCTACGCTACGACGGATGTCTGACGGAGCAATTCCTGCTAGGATCATGATGTATAAGTTGTCCGTTGGTGTTGGACGAAGACATCCGGTGATAAGCCTGCAGGAGGCATTTAATGCTGGATCAAGCTGCAGGGGTTGATCTTTCCCATACAGGGCAGGTATACTCTGCACATGAGCTTCTTAGCATGGGTACCTCGTTAAAACTAATAGAGGAAAATGTGATTGTTGTGGGTTTAAATTAAATGATTATTTAGAACAACTGGTCATTTATCATTGGCCATACGAGTCATAACTACCAGAATTTTTTTTTACTGAGGGAATTAATTTCTCCTAGGAGAAATTCCAGCCAATGATAGCCCTCCTTTTGGCTGAATTTCTCCTAGGAGAAATTTTAGCCAATGAGAGCTCTCCGTTACCCTTAATTTCTCCTAGAAGAAATTAATTAATTTCTGCATGGATAAATGAAATACTTATGACTGGGTGGCCAGAATATAATTTCACCTAGGAGAAAATTGCAATTTCTCCTATAGGTAAAAGTCAATTTCACCTAGAAGAAATTGAATTTCTCCTAGGATAAATTAATTTGAATTAATCATTTTCTTCTAGGCGATATTTATCCAATCAGATTCAATCTTTTAAAAATTAGATCTATAAAGAGCGCTGTCATTGGCTGGAATTTCTCCTAATAATAAATTAAAATTAAAAATAAATTAAATTTCTCCTTGGAGAAATTCTGGTAGTCATGACTAGTATGGCCAATGATAGTCATTAGCCGAAATAGGTTTAGACAAAATGGATTTAGACTAAATAGTTATCAACTGATCATTTTAGACGATATGGATTTAGAAAAAATGGGTTTACACCAAATGGTTATTAGTCCAACTGATCATTAGACAAAATGGGTTTAGACTATATGGTTATTAGACCAACTGGTTATTCATGTTATTAGACTAAACGATATTAGACAATGTATCCATACCCCTTTTCTTAGAAAGCTACACTCTTCAATTAATTTTTCTATGGTAAAATTTAATCATGAAACAAAGGGTTAATTTGGCGAAACTGTGTGCCGTATGACTGCATAATTATTATTTTTTGTCTATAAAGTAGAAAGAGTAAGCTTTCAAATGACACCTTAATGGCATTTCTCCAGTCACGGCTCATTGAACAACATCGCTTTGAAAATGGCATGTCAAAACTCACTTGTGACATTACAACTTTTTGTGTGATATGGAATGCTTAATTTGTTGTTTATCTGGCAAACAGGTGGAAAGATTAGGGTCAGATTAACTTTTATCATTGTTAGGTTATGTAATAAGATTTTACTTGAGGATTTAGGCCAATTCAATGGTAAAATGCATTCACACTTCAAACATTTAAGTAGCAACATGGTGCAGCTTACAACTCAACAAAGAGTGTTCGTTGTGACAATATTTCATGAAACAATGAGCCTAAGCTACTCAAGATGCTTTTAGAGAAGCCTTTCCCGACAGGGATCCGCCATCTAAGCCGACTATCTCAGCAAATGTGAAGGAATATCGAGATCATAGCACAAGCCTTAATCGGAACAAGGGTCACTCAGGGATAAGACGCACAGTGAGAACTGGCAACAACAACAATAATACAGTTTTAGGTCCATTACAAGAACATCCAAGGGAAACCACTGCAAGAAGAAATGGACTTGGACTTCTCCCGTTCCATACAGAATGCGCATTTGCCATCAGCTTCAGCACGATGACTCGAAGAAGGCAACTTTTGCCGAGTGGCTATTGGATCGATGTCAGAGAGTCAGAGAGACGCGAGATTTCTGGAGCATTTCACGATTGGCGACGAAGCAGAGTTTTTTGTTTATGAATGGGGAGGTTAACAACCACTACGTCATTGAGTATGCAACCTGGATACTTCTGTGTGGCAATGAAGTGCTTATTGGACCTTACTTTTTCGAACGAAATGTCAATGTGTCTGAACATGAACTGCATATTTTCTTCGGCAACAAAATGGTGTCTTCTGACTTTTGTGGTGGGTACATGATAGTGCACCTGCCCACAGACTTATTGCTGTCAGAAATCGCTACAATGAACTTTTGGGAACAGAGTTGTAGCCCTGAATCCATTCATTGCTAGTCCAGTGTGATGTTGTCTGATTGGTTCGTGAATATTGGAGCAAACCGTGTGTCTTGACCTTGCCTTTAGACGAGGTGTACGGGCATCTCTCATGATGGTATCATAAAGAAGGCGTATGGAGCCAGTGCTCGTCGAATCAGAGCCATTGAGTGAGATTTCTTCCTCGGGTCAGCTGGGGGATTCCTGCAAGAACTTGGAGCTGGTCTGGTGTTGATTGGAGGCAGCCAGTGATGGTTCACAAGGAGATGTTCAGGCTTACATCCACCAGGTGTGTACGGGCACCCTGCTCCAGAGAGGTGTGCAGTATTCTGCAGGGCGGAAACCAAAAGGTTGCAGTGCGCAGGGTAGTAAAGCTAGCTCCACAGCCAGCCCGGTAAGGCGGCGGATGAGTACCCCGCGCTGTAACCTTGTCGCGAAGACTTGTAAGATGTTGCCTATCTGTGAAGCTTCACTCCGAGGTAAGCCTGTGGTTGGCTGGAACGCGAGATGTCTGTTGTTGACAAAGATGTTCAGCTATCGTTTCGCCTCCTTATTATTGTAAATGAAAAGCTGCGGATACTTGAGACGCCAGTTTCTCAGGTATGTTGACAAGATGCCAATATCGTTGCTGAGGACCTCTCTCCAATAGTTTTGTCCACTTCTTGCCCGTATAGGCCCTATCCAAATGGCCAGGGTCGTCTGCAATAGCCGGTACTTCTTTGCTGATTATCTCAGGGGATGTCACTTTAGATGTAACTATATTAAAAGCAGAGGGGGCCAGCATATGATCCCTGGTGGGACTCCCATTTGAGACGACGGTGTCTGCTCTGGCCAATCGCTGGTCTTCATACTACGCTCCGGTTTGATATCAGGTTCCAGAATGTAGTGGACCATGCACTTGTTTCCGTTGATATTCTGTATGATCATCTCATTTCATGTAGAAATGTTATCTTCATCTTCCACCTTCGGTTTTCGAAATTTTCACAGCATTCGAACACGTTCATATAAATGCTTACTTACGCTGCATGGTGTGATGTCATCTGAAACAGTTTTACTACTTGATAAGTTCCTCCATTGCCGGGCCTACTGGTTTTTTTAGAATTTAATAACTAACAATGTTCCGGATCATGATAAACCCCAACGCAAGTACGCTGCACGCAGCCTTTTCAAATTCAAAATGGTGACATTTTCATCATGCAGACGGCAACGTTTCGAACCAAAAATCCACACCTTTTTGCTGTCAATTTCGCCATGGAAACCCTCTATATTTTTGTTAGTTGATATTTCCTTTTACATTCTGTTCAATACCTTCATATACGAAAGCTAACTTACTTTGGGGTAGTTTCAAGTACTTATTCACTTTCGATTTGAGTCCACAATTTTCAAAATTCCTCCAATCAACATTGAACCTATATACCTATAACAAAGTATTCGTCTGATCACAGTACAAAAATATGTATAGTTTGCCATAGCTGTGTCAGCACGCGTCATTTGCCAACCTACCTAAATTTTCTCTTCTATAATGTCACGGTTTTATTACTATACGTTTACCCATGCGAAGCATGACCTCGTTTTCCAATACACCTCAAGAAAGGTGGCTCCCTCCTATATAGATCCCATACCCATTAAAAAATGTCGCCGATGAATCAGTTATTCCAATTTGCAAACCCACTTTGAATTCGGTTAAGTTTGCAGAAGTCTCCAAGGTATGAAGCAAACATCAAACACATAATCCTGTCGCTTTTGACCAAAAAAAGTGGTAAAAAGATACAAACGCGAGATCTTTCAATTTGTTGTTCCAAACAAAGGATTTGGCAAAATATATAGGAGGTTGAATTAAAGAAGAAAAGCATTGCAAACCCTCTTTCGCGCTTTGTCTCACTTCCCCTATTGTTAATCATCTAAACGGGTTGGCGTTTCGGGAAGATCTCTCTCTTGTGAAATGTGGTACTCCTTTTGCAAAAATGGAATAAAGCTTATTGAATTTTTTAAGGTTTCTGATGAATAGTTTTCTTGTTTGGTATAATTTTCAAGCACGAAGCACGAGATCTTTTCCCGTATACTTGACGAGTTCTAATTGAAACTTATAACCAGTAATTATTAGAATACATTTTGTTGTCCTTAAAAGGATTTGGTAAAAAGCATGCCGTAACAATATGATTGTCCTTCCTTTATAATAATAAAGTTTACTAACCAGAGTATGAAACGAAAAATGAAAAACTAGAGTGGAAGTAATTAAAATGACGTTTAAGTTCAAAGAAAATGGTTGGTCATTTCACTGTTCTATATTTTTGCAACTGTATTAAAATGCAGGAAGGAGAGAAAGCACCAAAAAATGCAGGAAACGTGATTTTGCGGAGGATACCAAGTTTTATTTCAAAGGGGGGGGGAAAAAATTGCGATTTGTTTAATTTGGAACTTTGGTTCTTAATGGAAAGCCATTTGTGTACCCGTTCCGTTTTCCTCTTTTAAACTAGAAACTTCGCAAAACTAATTCCATCAACAAATAAGATTTGTCGAAGATGAACCAAAAATGGTTTCTTACCCAAACTTTGACCAATAAAGCCCGGTGCTTATAGCGACTTATCGATTTTCTCCATTGAAACCTGATATTGAAACAAAAAATCTTGGCAAACGGTACAAATTTCTTATTTGGAGAACCCCATTTTGGAAGTAGTAACTTCACTTTCCATCGTATAAACTATACAGTACTACACAGGACTACGTACATTATCGTAGTGGGTTCGGCATATGTCGACTCATCAAAATGCTAGTTTGAGAAAACGGCGTTGAAAGTTGAGTTACTTATGAATGCGTGTAATTAAATGAAATAAAAGGAAATGGCTATGTTTAAGTGGGGTAAGGTTTAAACAGACTTGAATGGTTACTAACTGACGACAGTATGAAAATACCAAGAAACAACTGTTTTATTATTCAAAAATGGCCATTGAATGTGCTTTGACAGTTTTGTCAAAACCCAAATTTTGAGTCGTTGTGTTCTGGAGTTCAGTCGAATACGTATTCGTCTGCATGAAACCCGTTGATTTATAATATTGCTATATGGTGAGGTACCATAGCTTACGGGTTTTTACTATTTTAAAATGCTGATGCATGATGACACGATGATAAGAATAAAGATGGCGGTGATGATGGTGGCAATAACATTAAATAAGGAAACATCGAACTTGACGACGACAATGAGCTTGATCGATGATGATATGATGATGATGATGATGATGATGATTGATGACTATGACGAACGACGATGATGATGATGATGATGACGATTTGACGACGACGATGGTTGATGATGACGATCACGATGATGAGGATGATGATGATTCATGATGAAGGAACGACGACGACATGAACGGATATACTATTGCATGTGTTTATGCACAAACAGTGAAAGGTGTATACAAAGATCTTCCATAAAGCGGTCGGAAAAGTGGGAACATTCACTGTTGCATTATCGTTCGTTGTAAAATGTAGGCGGACTGACACGAGGACCAACGAATCAGAAATTATAAACTCTTACAAATTTGGATCCTTAAAATTAATATCTTTAATTAGTCGGCAATATGTTTTACCTCATGTTTTGCAGAAAAAAACATAAATTTCAGCAGTAAAAGTTATGAAGGAAACACAAACATTGTAGGGCATGTTATATAAAAATCAAATAAATAGTATTGCATTTATAAACACACAATAATAATATTGCTGGAAATGTTCAAAAATTGAGAGCTCAGAAAATATTAAAATGATAAACCTGGAATGTTCATAACTCAAAAAGGTTTGGGGATAAAAGTGATCTATACAACTTTAATACACAACAATTATTTTTATCGTTTTCTTTAAAAATTTCTATTACATATATAGTCATATCTTTTAAATTAATTACAGGCTTAAAATATATACGCAAACTTGAAAACGAATTAACAGTTAAATGAGGGCAATATACTCAATAGAAAATCTAACATAATCTAAAAAATTTTAGAGGCACTAACGCTTATAACAAAAAATGCTTCACAAAGAAAATTTCAAAATTTGTTCCTGAAAGGAGAGTTTGGAAAATGATTGATTAGTATTATTTTAGTTTGCAGAATATCCAGTTAAAATCAAGAAAATGAACTTCACAATATGTTTTTACCAAGTCTATTTTTGATAACACGGTTTATACGCTAGCGTGGGGTGGTAAAAAACACCCCGATAATTCATAGTATTAAAGCAATAGAATGATTTTGATGTTCGGTTACCATGTGATAGCGTTTTGTCCTCGTTTTCTCTTGCTTCCAACACAACCTAGTATGGCGTCACAATGACGTCAAAGGTTCACAAGTTGGCAAAATGGATCATTCCACGGACACACATCAGAGTATATAAATGGAAAAACATGGAAATTTTTCATAAAAAAGGTAGGAATAGTGGATTTTCATGCGGGTCTTGGTCCCACAGGATATGGCAAAAGATAGTTTTAATCAACGTATTTTTTAGAGCCATACAGTGCACAATATTTAAACAAATAAACTAATAAACTTAAAGGGTAAGGCAGTATCATGTATAGGCGAATCATGAGCCCGAGGTCGGAAAAATTAAATATGCTGCCATTATTTTTCCGCCCGAGGATACATTATGAGCCCATAGATGATACTACAAAACCTTTATTTCTATTCGATTAACTGAAACAACTTGATTTTATTTTGTTTGTTTGTTTGTATAGGTTTTAAGGTAATATGCCTATTTATCTGTATTGTGTATGCTGATGAATGAAAATAACTGATAAGAAAATGCATTAGCGGCTCATTATTGCAGAATAATGGGCAGTAAACTGACAATCAGAATGCTGCATTTTCAATAATGGGCAGTAGAGGTAATAGAACCACTCCCCACCAATCGACTTCGACGCTAACCCCGGTAACGGTGCTACCTTCACATTTGTTTCGCCAAAATGAGCAGAAGGATGTGAAATAATTATATGGAAGATTTAACGAAAGTTTTTAATTTTTTTGCGCACCGGAGGAAAGTTTACCTGGGTGGTAACTCCTCCCCTTTGGTAATACGAGGGTTAATGTCACTATGTCTCCCTAAAAGTGATAAATTTGGTTTATTTGTACAAATGTTAAAACTACAAAACTTACATAATTCTTTTTCACGACGCACAGACCGTAGGTTTCAATTAGTACAAGTAACATAATTAAAACACACAAATTAAAATGTGAAATAACATGACCAGTCCCTCATGAAATTTCACCGATTGCCTTAAATCTTGACAGACCTATTATCGATTTTGATCACTGAAGTAGCGATCTTTGTCCCAGCGAATACGTATTCGTTCGCAATTTATCTGTGTGCTTTGAGATGTTTGGACACGCAAAGCTATCGAATAAATTGTTTGTGAAACCCGTTTTATATGGGTGTTATTCGACTGCGGCTATTTTTGGTTAGGAGATGTAAATTCACTTTTATTTTTGAGAATCAACTATTAACTCAATTTGACCAAAAAATCAGATTCGACACTATGTCGTGACCACGACGATATCTTACAGTAAGATAGCCTTGACAAATACTTGATAACAAACACTGACAACGGACTTCTCCAAATTCAAACTCCAAACGAGCCATACGCATCATCAATAACACTGAATACACGTCTCACATGCACTAAACCTATGTTCCACAATCTAAAAACACTTAACAGCTTTGATTTAAACACACTATAAACAGCGATTTGGTTGCAATTCAAACACCCTCCCAAACTCATTTTCAAACTATTTCTCTAAACATAAAGTGACATGCACAGATAGAACACCAGAAATGCAAAAACAAATACATTACAACAAAACAATATGGAATACACTTAGGAACAGCATCATAAACTAAAAAAACATTAATCATTTCTCTAAAAAGAGATGATTAATAAATATTCAAATTAGACCTATTACAAATTAATCAATTAGTCATAAAACTCTAATGTTTTTTCTTTCCTCAATAATTACAATAGCTTCTTTTCTTCTCATTCATCATTTCATGACTGGCTCAGTCACTCTTGCCTCTGATCTTGTTAAAACAATTGACAATTATGTCCTCGACCTGTCTTTTGCTGTTTGTTTGTCTTGTCCTGTTTCTCCCGTCCTGTCTTGTAATTTAAATCTTAAATATTGTATTACTGAGGTGACGTGGGGACATCATGTCAAAGTCTACCAGATTTATTATGGCCTCTCCTGCGCTCGATTTCATGCAATTACAATATTCTATATATTTTTTCTTTAAAGTGCAATTATTTATTTCTAAAATATCTGTAAAATATAATCATTATAAAATGTATTGGCTGAATGAAAATACTAATAACATTTATTTGAATTTGAAAAATTTGAATAACCGGGTTTGTGGATCAAACTTCCGATTTAAAGCGGCACTGGCACATTTTCACAAAATATGAAATTTCTTCAATTTGCTCTCAAATGATAGTCTAGGCCATTGGAAGAACAGAGATATATTTTACACATAAAAATAACATACCCCAAAACAGATAGGGACATTGATATGAGGATAAAGACATCCAGGTAATTTGTAGGCCAACTTTTAAGTTTTCCATAACTTTAATCAACAAATGTGTATATTACATGAATATTTTTGACTCGTACTCACTGATATTAAAACCACAAAGGTTATAGACCGATCAAACAGTGTGCATGTCGTGGGAAACATGCATACGGCGTACGTGTTCTTGTGTTAAACGCCATTTTCGTCGTCTGCTGAATTTAACGTCGCCGGCGACGTTAAATTACAAAATCGTTCTGTTTACCCATAAGGAAGCTGATTTGGTCTTAATCATTTCGGGCGAGGGCTTTTGTATTTAAAAGCTTTACAACCATGCAAAAAATATCGATTTTGAAAAATCTTGAGGGCGCACTATTTTTCAAATGTGCCAGTGTCTCTTTATAAATTGAACCTGTAATGTGCATGTGCGTGGAGTGTTTTGTTTCCCCTTTTAACAAGGGCCCAGGCCCCATTGATGAAGAGGGGATTACATGGACCCAACCTCAGAAAACCCACTTTCTCAGAGTGAATTTTTTGATGAAATTAGTAGCACTTAGGCCTACAGGCGTTATTAGGGTGTTGCTAGACACTAATACGCAACTCAATTGAAAAATATTAATGGGAGCCCCCCATTACTCAAAACGAAGAAGAAATAAGAACGGACTAGAACACTTATTTTGTTGTCATTTGTGGTTCAAATCAGTAATATGTGATTCCTGGAGAAATAATATAATAAAACAAATTTTCTGTGATTTGAAGATTATGACTCAAAATGATTTGAATTTCACTTTTTAAGCAAAACATTGACAAAAAAAAAAGCTTGATGCACAATCTTAATTTTAATGTACAAAGCCGTTCACTGTCAAATGTGTCTTGGCTGTAGAGACATCATGTAATTCCAGTTTTGAGACACGTGCCTATTTAGATAAAATCATGTCTCTATCAGACATGTCCAAATTTCATGTCTCCATACAAGACTCTCAAACATTGGTCACATTTTCATGTAAGACACTTCAGTTTCGTATATGACGTGTCTTTGAAACCAGTTTCGAGACATGACTGGATGGAGGACATGTCTTCCTGTCTTCATTTCATTGTTTCTATTTTTTGTTTGATTTCTATTGTTGAAGACATGTCTTTTGCCAAGACAAGTCTTAATGGTATCAAGACACTATTTTACATTTTTATTTCATACCTATTTCTAGAAACCATTAAAACCACAAATGGCCAACTGTATCGAATTCTCAACATCGAGAAAAATCGAGTAGAAACCTATTATGGTGTTTTCAAAGTGAGTCTAACTTTAAACCTGGTGTAAAAGTAGATACAGTCAGCTGAGAGTCATAGTCCGGGCGCCATAGACAACTGAATATAGCGTGAAACTGCGTGAAGAGTCAACTGAACCGAGTGCCTTATTCCTTACCGTTGTAGGTGGATTATGAGTCCGGTGGACTATAAAACTTCTAAATCGGGTCTTTTTAAGTCAGACTCCCTGAGAGAAACCAGCCCTAGTATTTTAAGCAAAATTCGTAATGAACCTCTCTCACATCCTTTCAACATCGATTCAGCACTATAGAGCAGGAGCAAACTCAATCACCTCCCCCCCCCCCCTACAGAAAAGGTTTAACACCTTTGGTATTTAGTGTGGACCCTCTACATCAATGCTATGTAGGTAGTACTCTCAAATTGTGGTATCACTTTTTCAGTAGGGACCCATTTAAGTTTACACAGGGGTCAAATTTTTAAAATGCTCCAATCATGTTGAAATGTATGCCATATTGTCTGTCTAATCATAAGGATTCCAAAAATGTATAGTTTGTACCACCTACGACCATTGGTTTGGGAGTTATAGGGTAGAAATGGCTAAAATGGTAAAAAAGGTCAATTTCTATTTGTACAGAGGTCAAAATCAGAAGTTGCTCCAATTTTGGTAAAAGTGATAGAAGTTGTTCATCTAGCTTAATGTGTTAAAATAAGGAATAGTTTGTACCCACACCTGTTTCAATCCATTGGAAAACGGACATTTAATATAGCACCCTCTGTTTCTGACTAACTTTTTACCGTGTACCTAAAATCTGGAGAATATACACGGCAAACTCGTTTTTTCTTTTTTTACTCAATCAATGTGTATCGGGCTTCCTGATTAGCTCCAATACTACCTACCTAACATTGATGTAGAGGGTCCATACTAACTACCAAAGGTGCCAAACCTTTTCTGTAGTGAGGGGTAAACGATGATGTTTGACCTGGGTTCCAGCTCCTTCTCTACTATTATCGTGATCTCTTTACACTCCGTGTCTATGAATCAGCTCTGTCTGTTTCTGTCCGTCTGCCGACATGTCTGACTGGTTAATGGTTGGCTGCATAACTGTTGGGACTGCCTACCATGCCTGTCCGCTTCACTTTCTGTCTGCCTGCCTCTCCCTGCCTGTCTATAGTATGTCTGTCTGTCATGTCTGTCTGTCTGTCTGTCTGTGATAACTACAATATTCTTGTAAGACTTCATTTCTTACTAAATTAATATGCACTTTACTCCGTCATTGCTTGTGTGTCTAATTTTGAGTCTTGTGTGATGTCTATTTTAGCAAAAGAAAAGACACACGGTATGCTCTCGTCAACTCGTCTGTCTGTATGTCTGATGTGACTATGTTCTCTATTTTCTCATACAAAGACTTTCCAACTTCATACGCCAACGACTCATGACTTGCCTATAATTCCAATAATGATATTAATAATAACTCTTTTAAAACAGTTAATAAATATACATATTTTTTGTTTTGTTTTGTTTTCTTGCGTACAGCAAACGATTTCATGCATTTTGTGGTGTACAGCTAAGCTAGCAGGCCTCCATTACATGGGTCAAAAGACCTCACAGAACCATGCACGTTATTTGTTTAGTGTTGTTCTCGTTATTACAACTCCACGCCTCGAGCATACCCCGTAACATGTCCTTTACCCAAGATGGGTGGGCGAAAGGAGGGGGGTCATGTCACCCCTGTTGCCCCATGCTCCAGTTGGGAAATCCACAATCCTGATATCAAATTAGAACATAACTCCCTAGTCTAATTTTCCCGTCTCAGCTTCGGTATTTAAATAGGTTTTTCATACTGGTTCGACAAAACGTAATTTACAATGTTATTAATCTGCTTGTCAAAGTTTGACGTGCGTAAACAAGTCTATAGACTATTTTAATACCAGGAGGGTTGCTTTCTCATTTTATTCGAAATCTGGGTCATGAAAATGTATTACCAACTTGGTAAAAGGGATTGTAGACCGGATGTATACGACAATAAAAATCATTAACTTAGAAAACTGAAAACTGCCAGTATTGTAAATGTTTAAGACACAAAACGTGTTTTCTTAATAAAAAGCAAATTGTTTTGCAACAGGATAGGCCTACATGTCACGTACGAAGGTCAAGCGCTGTTTCTTTTTCGCCGTCTTGTTACACCGATCATTCACCTATATTAACGTTTAAAACTCTTTTGAACGCGGGATTCCTCCTTAACTTGGTGAACAGGTGAAGTGTGGCATATCACTGTTGTTGTTACCCCGGCAACCAAGTCAAAAATATTAGGATAAATCACGAGTGATCTTCACTCCAATGAAGTCAGATATTTCGTGGATTTAAAAAGTCACAGCTTAGTTTACTTTAAGTCACGCGTTTTAACAACTCCAAAGCGAGTCAAATCAACAAAATAATCATTGTAATTTACCAATTCAAGTCATACGACACGCGACAGTGACATCCATACACCTTTTCCGTGGTCAAGTATCGTGTGAGCAACACGCTTCTTTTAAAACAAATCGTTCTAGTCGCGAAATTATCATCCAACTTTTCCTACTTATATTGGGGAGCTTGTACACTTTTAGATGAAAATACCACTTTCCACTTGAATATCAGGGCAGATGTAACTACTGAATTATACAATGATAAAAATAACAAATATGTGCAAAGGTTATATGTACCCATTGTCCATTTTTCCATATTCCTACAGGTATTCTACATGTCAGTCTAATTATTGTGGGTCATTGAATATTATGGAGACCTACCACCATGACAAAATTGCATACATGCACCTTCGAACCGGGCACGTGCGAACCACACAAGCGCAGCAATCACAGCGCTCATCTCTTGCAACCGCATCCTTACTTTATCTTCTACATGTAAACCTCTCGACCCCCCCCCCCTCCTTCTCACCTCTCCTCTTCCTCTTCTTTCCCTCTCCCATCCATGTGCCAATTACGGAGAGTGTAACTAATTACAGGATGGGGCAGGACACAACCTGCTCGATTTTGGCTTTTTTTTTCTTTGAAAAAGACTAGAACTCGGGTTACGCCGGATGTTGATGCCGATTTGAATTCACTGTTAATTGCTGTTAAGTTGGAATGTCCTTAGATTATCTGTACCTATACTAATTAGTTGAAATCAGAAAGAACTAGAGCTCATTTCATTCCCACTGATTAGGGTATTCGCCTTTTGTGCAGGAGGTCTCGGTTCGAGTCCTGGCAGGGAGGGCCATTTCCTGGGATTTAATTCTGATATCAAATTCTGGATTTGATTTGCATAAGAACTTCAGTGATTACAACTGGAAGGAATTCCGCTCTCCCCTTGGTTCATTTGGACTTAGGCATTAGGCAAACGAACCATGAGAACAGCTCGTCCTTTGGAGCAGTAGACCTACTGGTAAATTTTCACAAAATAAATTTCTTCAATTTGCATGCAAATGATAGTCGAAGCCATAGGAAAAAAACAGATATGTTTTACACATAAAAATAACATACCCCAATCCTACAGGGACATTAATAAGGGGCCAAAGACATTCAGGTAATTTGTAGGCTAACTTTTAAGTTTGGCGTAGCTTTAATCAACAAATGCGATATTATAATGAATATCGTAGACTCGTACTCATTGGTATTAAAACCACAATGGTCACAGGCCGGTCAAACAGGATGGATGCTGCGTGAATCAACTCCGGTGTGTCTTTTCTTGTGTTAAACGCCATTTCCGTTGTCTGCTGAATTAATGACTCCGGAGTCATTTTATTATAAAATGGTTCTATTTACCCATATAAGGACGCTGATTTGGTCTTAATCATTTCAGGTGAGGGCTAATGTATATTTTAAAACCATGCAAAAATATCAATTTAACAAATCTTGAGGGCGCACTATTTTTTAAATGTGCCAGTGTCTCTTTGAAAATGATCAAACGTTGATTGAACTTGATCCAAATTGTGTCAAAAATATTTTGGGAGCTCCCCGCTGAATCTGTTTTACAGTGCACATCCTATCATGGTGTTCAATACTTTGTATGTTATTGATAATTCACCACTAATCAACTGACCGATTGATCATTTAATTGATCAATCGCTTTAATTTGTCCCACATCTCCTTGGTTAGCTCACATCGACGTATTTTATTCCCTTTCTTGACCCTTCCTCCCCATAAGCGTATCCATTTCAGCAATAATAACATCTTTTCATCGCGTTCATCCCAGTTTATGTAACATCACTAACACACATCACTAGTCCTGGGCGTAAACCATACCGCATGAACGGTGCTGAGTGTGATCTCACATCAATCGTGCGGTGTCATGGTCCGTGTGTCATAGGCAGCGGCTTGATCAGACCCAAACCCGCGCGGCCAGCAAATATGATTTGCCGTCACAGGGACCATCCATCTACCCAGATTTTCCAGCTGGTGATGTGATGTTGTCTGGGAGCATTGACCTTGGCTACAAGACGCGTACTTTTCCATCTGGACCTCCTCGCTCGATCGCTCGGATGAATTACACCCGCCAACTTCATTGTCAAGGTTGCGGCGGTCATGTTGTTTAGTCCGCGTTACCCTTGACATTACTCTTCACATTGGTATTATAAATAGGAGGATATTTGATAAAAGGATTTGCGGGTCAAAAAGTGTCGCCCTATTAAAAAACGAAAAGAGAATAAGAGGAGATGAGATTTATATATCGTCACAAAATCAGAAAAACATGAAAACGCGATTCCCCTAGTGAGTTGACGACAACGCTGTTCCCTGCATTCCGTGCATTTTTGTGTTTGCGTATCAAAGCATTTGAATTTAAAAAGCTATAAATTTTGATCTGGTTTATAAATTTATTTTCGTGTAGGTGGACGTAATTATTGTATGCGAGCATTCACATCAAATGAAATACAGAGAAAACTGCAGGGAGTGTAGCTCAAAAATAATTGAAAGTACCGAGCCCAGGTGTTACTACCTCTTGTTCCCAGTATAAAAATACTAACATATTAGTATAGTAATATAATAATAACATTAATAATATCATCATCTCATCACGTCGCGTCGCGTCGCCGTCGCCGTCTTGCTCTACAGATTACGCCCGGACAGAACGCGAAACCTCTGCTGATAGTGCAAATGCAGTTACCGTCCGAAAGCAGTGTCTATTTGTACATAAACGAACGCCTACGCCTGGTACGATGTATAATAATTTAACAATGTATTGCCGCAACAAAGACCGGGTTTTTACTCTATAACATTATCAAATTGAACATCGGTTAAGATAGAAATGAGTCATGAATGGATTATTCTATGGCCTATCTCATGCGTTCCTTGACTGGTTCAAACAGCGTATCAAAATTTGGGAGAACTCTAGTCTATAACCCCAACACCATCATTTTGGGCGATCGATTTTCTGTGGACCGACTCGACCGGCACCTCCATATTACTAGTACGCGCTCTTGCCACTGGCTAACCAGACCAGTGGTTCCAGAGAGCGGTTAGATTTATCTATACATATAGTGTTAGTAGCACAGACTGGTATATGATAATATATCGTTCTGATGCTATTCGCTAGGAAAGTGATGGACAAACCTTTCGGACCTAACACCTATTCTAATATGACATCTGTCGCTCTCCACAACCATGCTTGTTAGTTCAGTTGGCGAGAGCGCCGTGCTAGTATACGGATGTTTGCCGGTTCGAGTCCGGCCACACTCACGTGTTTTTTTTCAAAAAACACTTTGTGCGCTGGTCATCTCCACGAAAAGATTATATTTCAACATAACCATGCCTATAGTCAAACTGATGTAAGTGTCAATTGTTTTGTCTGACTACATTGCCGGACCCCATGACAATCGGGAAGAAAAAAGGGTATTTTTCCATTACCTGGTGCCGTAATTCACCAATCGTGAATTATTGATTGTGGAAACACAATCTTTTTGACGATTCTCAGCAACTCTGGAGCATGGGTACCAGGCATACCTCAACCACCTCTTCGTTAATGAACGGCACAGGCAACTTTACGGGCACAATGACAAGTTGTCGTCATCTTCTCGCCCTTACACACACCCCTTTTCACACGGGGAAATCCATCATCAATCAACTTGTTCTGGAGATTTGACCTCATATTTGGGCATAGAAACATTATCTCACTCCCCGCCGGTAAAATATAGCTCAAAGTTTCAGCTTTCCGTTGGTACTTCAAAAATTGGACATCTGGGTATGAGAAATAGGCCTTTTCAATTTCAATACAGTAAATTTTCAAGTTTTGTCAGGATTTCAATGGGGGTCAATGCAGTTCAAGTACAAGTTTCGGGACATTGTTTTTGCAGTTGTAAATCTGTCACTCTTATTTGTGTTAAATGCTTTTCCACCCCCTCGGTCTGGATACCTTCTTCAGTTTTCCCTCTTTCTAATGATATAATTACACTATGGGTCATGGGTTGAAGGAAAGTAAATGGGTCCCCATTTTTCAACATAAAATTAGAGTTTTTTCTCATCCCGTTTGCACTCCCAGTCCAGGAATGACCTGGACGGAAAACCAGGCATGCAGCACTGTGCTAGCGGGGTGTGTATAAATGTAGGCATTGATAGGAATACGTCAATGATGCTATTAGTGGTATTTTGGTACTGCATTTATGTCAGTTAAAACATATTATCTTATTAATTATCAATATAATTTATATTATGATTACAGAATAAACATAATTTAGAGGCAAGATATAAAGTTAAGTTTAATTGTCTATAGGCCATATTTACACTGGAAGTTTAGACCTGCTTATGTTTTATGGGACAAATAAGCTATTCTGAAACGCCTCAAAAATGTATATGCCTAAACATTCTAAAAAACTCTATAGAAAATTTATGTAAATTATTTAAAAAGAGTAGGTCAAAGGGTGTGTGCTGAATCGTTTAAATAGGTCTAGTTAGTATAATTATTTTAAGAAGTGATGTTTGGTTTCAATGTTTACCCTAAATATTTACTTTTTGTTACATTTCTTTATTAAAACAAATGTACCTGTTAAATTTACTTTAGTACAATATTTCATTTGCAAAAGATCAATCCCATTGTCTGTGTGCGTAAATTGTAAATTAATTTAATCCCAAATGCTGATTATGCCAGAGGTTTTACACTTAGAGGGTCTGATAATTGGCATTTAACTGGAATTATTCTACTAACACTGATACAAATAGGTTACATATGTACAACTAATGCCAACAAATTCTCTTAATTGATATAAAATTAAAGAGAACTCATTATTTATAATAACTTGAAGAATTGTTTTCAGTCTAGATTGATTGTATTAGTACATCATTACATGAACCCATGTATCTCAATGGAAGAGCCAAACTTCACTGTGAAAACACCCACGTATCCCTGAGCGTGGTAGAGGTCATCCACTTACTGGCAAACTGTGCAGTAATTTTTGGCGTGTATAGGCTGACATTGGTAATATGGCTCGTCAAAAGAGATTGATCAGTGATGCCTGACTGTATGCTCCACAGCCTCATCTTTGGCCCAAGTCTAAATCACGATAGACATTTATCGCGTAAATACAAGTGAGCACGAGTTCCACGGCAATTTTGAATTCCGCGCAAAGTGATGTTCATAGTTTGCTAGTTCCTGTATACTAATTTTAATAGTTATAAATGGTTTTGTCTAAAATGAGATAAAGTTCCAGCCAGTTGTAGTATAAGGAAAATTTCTGATATAAAAAAAGTGAAAGGAAATATAAACAATTTTCGCTCCGACATATAGCTTGAAATCAACGCATCGAAAACACGTTGCTTGTTAACAAAATTGAACTCCATTGTATGGGCTTTGCATGGTGCATAAATACCATTCACAACCCAGCTGTTGATTTGCAGCCAGAGTCGCCCGTAAATAGTATATCAGACCGACCTGTTACCAGCACGTCCCATTTTCTCGGGGGGGCAATTCATTACCGTTAACACAGTATATTGTTGGCGTCCGTTTAGTAGGACTTGATTATAAAAGGCTAGTCCTGCATGTATACCCCAAGTCAATGTTATTTGTTAATATTTGAAAACCAATATCGGTTAGGTTCAATGATAGAAAGTCCTCCACCTTGAGATAACTGCGCTAGGTGACTTTTCAACGTTTTTGAAAGAGTAACTTCACTATATTTTTACTCGACATAAGCTCCGATTTGGATCAAATTGAAATATTGTCTTGATTTGAAGGATGATCAACAAGAATGGTCTTTAACTAACTGCCTGTACATTTTGTACAAAGTTTTTCTAAAGTCAACAGATACGAGTGATTTTAGATCACTAGTGCAATCTAATAATTATTCAAAATCCACGTTGGATGTGCCTACGGGGAAGCCAACGTAAAATAAAGGCCTTTGTAGACCTCTGCGGCCTGCCTGTATTCCGAAAGTTTAGCGAGTTGACTGAACCGGGTTTGGGAAACACCAGGCCAGACTACGTGCAAACCCAGGACGTCACGATCAGAACTTATTATAGTTAAATACGATGCCTTTTCTATATTGCACATAATGAATACAATTAGCCCACGTTGTCGCTCGTTACTAACGCGCGTTTTATTGTGATCAATGATCTGCTCATTTTGTTCATCCTATGACCGTATCAGACCCTAATGACATGTTGTTTGTTTGTATGTATTGTTTTAGATGAGAGTAACATTCCGAGAGTAACATTACCCGATTATGACTGACTCACTGAAGCGAGTCTCATGGATGTTCAGATTTACAAATGTTGTATTTAACCGACTGATTACTATCTACAGTAGATAGTAAATAGCGTGAACAACCCCCTCCACACAGCACTCACTAAAATGGGTCACGGGGATAAGATATTTCACATTGACCGCTTTTTAACTGCCTCTCACCGGAAGATTCCATGTACACTGTATACTCTTTTCTGCAGTCATAAAATGACCCTTCAAGAAACTATTCTAAAAGAATTATAATCTCTCACTGATTGACCCATCTTCCCCTAAAATTCACACAATTCCAATAACACTTTTTTCGCACTTCATTGAAACAATTCAGATTAGTTTAGTTTTTGATGTTCAAGTGTTTTAAAAAAATTACCCAATTTTGCATTTCGACAATGTTATGACCCCCCCCCCCCCCCCCCATTTTCCAAGTTTTACTCCATGACCCCATATTTAGGGGCTTTTACCGAAAGACCCGTTTTGCGCTTCCCAAACTGGCCCGGTGTAAAGAAACTGAGTGTCCCCCATGAGAGGTGTCCTAGCTACCATAGCAACATGTACGGAATAAACCGTGATCTTGTAGACGAGGCCATTTGGGTACAATGCTGAAACAAATGATGCATAGAGCACTCAATGGAGAACACAATAGACAGATGGGTGGTAGGACACTCAGTCACACGGACACTGTAGTATATGACACCTGCATCAAATCTCTCACTGAAAGACCTCTAGTTTTGAATTGCTGGCTGGCTGCATACCACCCATCATGTCCAAATTTGGGTTCCCCCTCCCAACACTCACCTAACAATAGACATGTTTTACACTAAGATGATTGTGTATAAATTAACGACATCTGTGCATGAGACTTATTTAAGTACATGGATTTACGCATTATGTTTACCTAAAACGTTTGCCGTAAAATATCGAACCGATCTGACACAGACATGGCAACTTCGACGGACGTGTTTCCAGTTTGTGTTATGACCCAAGAACAAACAGGTTAATTTGCTACGTGGTGCGGTATCCACATGTGTAGGCGAGTATCCTCTAGGCTCGTCTACCGAAGATATCGCTCTATAACAACTTATGTTAGATTATTATTTTTTTCTTCATTAAAAATACGGGTTTTTTAAAATGTTAACATTTTTTTAATATTCAAAATATAGTTATTCCTGTATTTCGTTTACCAGAATCCACGTAAATAAAATTACTAGGCTGCCTTAAAACATTTCATTCAATCTCATTAGCTACTCTGCATCAAGATATTTAAATTCAATTACAGTAAATTAAATGATATAAATTGTACTTGACCATTTCTCAGCTGAATTTGCATGGCTATGAACTTTTTATGCTGTCATCTAAGGTTTCAATGAAGTTGCTTTTGGAGTAACTAAGTGTTTATAACAAGTATTAGCCTTTTCATACTGTAGCAGTTTTTTGTGTTTAAGGCAATTGGTAATCACTTCAGAACTTATTTGTATGTAAACAATTGAGTAAAGGCTAGTGCAGTCTTAATCCTACACTAAATTGCTGAAAAAAATCTTTGTTTAATTTGTCGTAACTTTTGAACAAAATTACTTCATCACATGCGGTAACATTTCTCAATAATAGCAAAAGATTTAAATCTTCCTGAATGTTATTTACTCAGAATGTTTTTATGCTTTAAAAGGTCGTTAAAACTGTAACCTTCATTTTTGAGGCACCCATATTTGGAGGTACTTAATCCGGTTAAGTTTCCTTACCCTTTTAGGTTTCAAATAAAACATTCTGTACCCTTACTCTCTAAAAAAAGAGTGTAAACCACTCAAAAATAGTTGAATGTGTTGGTTAATTCACTCCAAAAAGAGAGAAATCACTGAACTTTCACTCCAAAAAGAGTGAGAGTGAACACCACTCTAAAATGTGTTGTCCTTCATTTAACTCTTTAAAGAGTGGACATTCACTCGTCTGAAGTGAACTTCACTCCTTTTTGAGTGAATATTTAGTAGAACGAGTAAAATAGTGAAATCTTCACTCAAAAAGGAGTGACTTCACTGCAAACGAGTGAATGTCCACTCTTTAAAGAGTTAAATGAATTAAGACAACACATTTTAGAGTGGTGTTCACTCTCACTATTTTTGGAGTGAAAATTCAGTGATTTCTCTCTTTTTGGAGTGGATTAACCAACACATGTAACTATATTTGAGTGGTTTACACTCTTTTTCGAGTGAATTAAGATTCACTGTTTTTTGCAAACTTTTTACAATTAGCACGGTTTAGAGAGTACATTTGTACGGTGTGATTGAACAAACATAAAATATTTATTCTTTTACATTCACTGCAGAGTATATTACATTTTCGATGTTTGCTTCAACTTATTTTGAGTTATGAGATTTAACCAATTGAATCATCTGAATTATACTATACTAGCCTCTAATTGCACTGACATTAAGGCTTTTTTTTCATATAAAGTTCAAAACTTGGGCCGGTGACCATTCATCATTAGATAAAAATTGCATTTAATACCCGAGATAGTTTCAATTCTCTTTTTCACGAATGAGGAGCTTAATCCAGGACGGATTAGGTAAAGTCATGTATCTGCTTTTGACGACTTGCCAGATATCATATCATAATGGTCATGTTAAATTAGGTAAAATTAAGTTTTGCACATTGTTCAAATATGAGTAGTTATGAGTGCATAATGTGTTCATATAAATATAGCTCGTTGTACACTTGACGATCGCTCTGGTGAAACACAACAACGTGTAGCTCATCACAAGACTGTTTGGGAATAAACATCCAGGTGTCAGTGGATGAATCTTAGGGACTGAGCATTATTTTCAGAAGGGGGAATCGGGGATTTTTTTTCACTCTTTCTCCGGATTCCCGCTTCGTGTTGTATAAATCTGTGAAAAACAAATTCATGTCCCCCTCCTTCCTGAAAAGGAAAAAAGTTCCTCCTTCATCTTGGGAAAAATGTCCCCCTCCTTCCTGAAAAGGAAAAAAGTTCCTCCTTCATCTTGGGAAAAATGTCGCATTCCCCCAAATATTGATCAGTCCCTAAGCATCGATTATGTACATCCCATGAATCTCATAGCACGCAGAGAGTTAGTAACACCATCGGTTTCTAATTAAGCCCATGATTTCTGTTACAAAGTGCATCTTAAGTTGAACTATCTTTGAGTGACGGAACATTAGTTTCACAAATAATGCGTTGCGAACAATCAAGATTTCCAATGTAATTGCACTTTGGCGAGTCTTTTGTCGCCAAGTTAGCCGGCTAGGGATGAAAATCGACCCGCCTTATCGTCACGAGCAATCTAAGAAAAATCGCACTTTTTTGTCACTCTCTCACAAACAACTACCCCTCCTGTCCGCAGTGGTACGCACACACCAATTTTGGGGGCAATTATGGAGTTTGTTTACCAAATAGGGCGTCTGCTTGAATACGTCCCCAATTATAAAAATTAAAACGAAATCTTGAGAAATTACACAATGCACTTTTGTGCAAACGTGGCGGTCGTCGCTCGATTGCGGGCGCAAGTTTACAATGAAGTCCAACAGTGGCCCGTACTGGGGAGGTGAACAACACGCCTATGGGCCCAAAAATTAACCGAACCGTAAGGATACGGTATAATGACCTAAAAACTATTGGTCTTAATGGTGATCCGGCCTTGGATAGGGCAAAACTAACTCCATCTTCCCATGTGAATACCAAATTTATTTTCATAACACGACTAAAATGCAATTATTTGTTTAAAATGTTATTATTGTAAGAAATGCGTTATTTGTCCAAAATACGAAAATCGATTGTAATAATTTAATTGCAGAAAGATTGACTATTATCCACTTTTGTCCAAAAGAGGCTATTTTTGTTAGATTTATAGCTTAAGAGCAGTATCTGACCGGAAAATATTGGATTCTCTCTCTCTCTCTCTCCCTCTCTCTCCTTGAAGAATCAGTGAAAGAGAGAATAGGAGAGTGACAGTAGGCCTACAGAAAGGAGAGAGGGATATGGAGGAAGAGAGAAGAGGGGGAAGAAAAAAGATGAAATAACACATTCGTTTCTTTTTGCACATATTGTGAGATCTATCTTTCCCATTACATGGCTGCTAAAAGTATTTGAGATAGTCTATCGAATTTGTATTTCCCATATGTGCAGTATAAATTGGTTTGCACCATTAGGGTTTGTCTGTCTGTCTGTTTGTTTGTTTGTTTATTTGTTTGTTTCGCCTGAGTTATTTCTACCAGTTTTACTTCCGTTAGCTTTGCTGGACAAACATGGTGCAATAAGCGAAACGGAAGCATGTTTTAATGACTAAAATGGTAAAAGCAAAACATGTGAAAAATTAAAACAAACATTAAAACATACATAGAAGGATTTTAAAAAAACAACAAAAGAAAAATACATTAGCTCATCTTGTGAAGGCGAAACCGCGAAAACAAAATTACATTCCATCCGTCGGACCCAGAAAGATAAATTTCACAATTTTTATTGCGAAATGAGAGCCGACTTTAGTTTTAATTGTCCGGGTCCGAACAATAAATTAACACAGCTAAAAATTAAAATGAAATGTTGTAATCAATTATGATTTTCAACATATGTATGTTTTGTTTGTTCTTTTGAACTATATCATCTTATTGCTTACAGAAATAGATTCGGTCGACCTTGCAAAACTCTCGTGTGTTAAAACAATTAAGGCTAGATATGAATTTAAGGAAACGCTTGTTTTACTTACACTAGATAAGTATTCATATGAACAAAACAAAAACATTTTGGCACTTCCCCCACATTTTATTCTATCTAATATCCAAATATCATAAGGTCAATGAACTGGGAGGCATGTTAAAGCATATTACGCGACTTGCGTTAAGTGAGTAACTCTACTATTTGGGATGGCCTACCCTTCGCTACACCCTCAGCTTCCCCTGAAATCAAATTTTAAAAAGTGAACAAAATTAAGCTGCCTTAAGGCGTTTAGCCAATTAGAAGTCAGTCTTCGATTCCGAGTATTGTTCCATTCATAGCGCCAATTGAAGCCGTTTGTTTGGCTTCAAAAGATACCAATAAACTGATCAATTGCAAAATCCAAACACGGTTGAACATGTCCAGTGACCGAACGATCAAGAGAACATAAGAAACCAAGTTGCAGCCCAACACCATCGAATTGAAAAAAGAAACGCTACATCTTGAATCCATACGGGTGTCAAAAAAACACTTGGGTCATTTCACTTAAATTGACGAATTATGGACCGTCTGTATATTTTGAGTGTATCTGGTGTGGTTTTCTGTCGGGGTGAACGTACTACAGGTTAAAATTTTAGAGAGAGAAAAGTCTCCACAATACGCGATCTATAGTATGGAATTAGAAATATTTGGATAACATGCATATAATTTCAAGTTTTTGTCGCTATTGTACCATGCTGTCGCCTTCAAATGGAATGTGAAAGGACCTAAATCAACAGTTATATTCCATATTTATTTCCACGCCAAGCTATTATAATTTCAGTGCAGACTTGCTATAAGGTGGAGCCAACCAAACCAAGAGTTCACGGTAGACCAGAAATGGCCGATTCCTTGCCAAAAAGTTACTTTTAGTATACAAAGTTACCAAATATAATAAATGAAATATCTACGAATGTAAAGCATCAATAAGTAAAAGTTACCATTTTTAAAGATGTGTTACTTATATAACATAATTAGTAAAGAAAGCATTGTTAATTATACGATTTAAAGCTTCATCTTTTTACATAAGCCACACTCTTTACAAACCTAATAATCTTTTTCAATTTTTGTTCTAGATATGTACTACATAAATATTCTTTATCTTGCCAATGATGGTGTCGTTGTTGTTAAATTTTACTTTTTTGTTTTGTTTGTTTTTGTTTATTTTTTATATAAAATGCGAAAGTGAACAATAGCCCATAATGAATTTTAAAAAGTCAAGAACTAGCACATGCAGGCAGCAATGCAGTATGATAGATATCCCATGGCCTAAACCAGTGGTTCACAGCAACAAGATAACTGCATGGAGTGCATGGGCAGAGCCTCAGACACATGACATAAGATACTATGCACTCTACTCCTGAAGGACGTAACACCATTTCAGTGATGTCGCCAACTACATAATCCTGGCAAACTGTTCCAGACATGTACTGCTGCTGTGTGGATGAACGTCCGACCAGTGGAAATGGCCCGGGAAATGGTTTTGGAGACAGGTACTGCAAGAGAATGGAAAGGCATTGGCAGGCTGGAGCGGGTGGCTCTCCTGACAACATATGGCTGAGGAACCAGAGCACGAAGGTCTGTTGGGCATATGCTGGTCAGCTGGTGTGCATTTTGTAGAGGACTGTAGCTGCTGCCACCTGACATCTTTGGTGAGATGTTGAGATCTGATCTGGCTTCATCCTCATCCACACCAATAAGTAGAAGCACCTTCCTCTGAATCGAGTCCAGCAATCAAAGTGTTTTAGGGTGGCATTCATCCATGAAAACGATGCATATTCCATTATACTTCGAACTTGGGCCTTGTAAACAGTTTCTCTACCTCTCTCATCCACCTTGTAAGCCATTCATTCTCCTTAGAGCACCCACCCCCACCCCACCACCGTTTATGTCCAGCTCTTGATGCAATCTTGGAAATGCTTTGTCCAGGTCAGCTATTGGTATTTTGCCATTTCAGCTGCAAAACCTATAAAGCTCCTCATTAAAGTTACATGCAGTTGAAAGCTTGACAAATTGTGACGTAAGCCCAGACGTAATTGAGCTCATTAGGTATGATAAACCTCTTATCTTATGATGCTGTATGCTCGACAATAAGAAAGTACTCAAAGATTTGCTTAAAATATTAAAAAATGAAGGCGGAAGGGCTCCTCCGCCCTTCCTAAAGTTACATGTCTTTTATTATATTATACTTCGTGTAGCTTAACATGCATACCTTATGCAATACGTAATCAGGACACTTTCAGATCTTATCATTTTGTCCGATATCGAAAAATGTCTTTTACTGTCGTCTTGTATTAAAGGCAAAAGTATGGGGTCTATGTCGTAGTACCTAAATACGAATAAGACCTGTTGGTGGTCTTAATTTCACGACGACATCGAACAAGTGTTTCCACATCCTTGAAATAATGGCTCTTAGCAATTAGATACAAACAAAATTGATAGACACATTACATCATCAACCTAACGCTTTCCAAAAAATAAGACAAAATCTATACAATTGAGCCTGAATCATATTCTGTCTGCAAACACTAATGTAAAATATGTCCTGTTTTCTTTCCCCCAGTTAACCCCAAAAATAATGAGCCCGCCTTGTCAAAAGCGATGGTAAACTGTTAAATTACAGAAGAAACGGCTTTGCGCACATTTAGCTACATTTCAGCACATTTAATTAAATGTCACATTTGTCTATTCTACCATTAAAATTGAAATTCGCGCCCTTCGACACATGCAGTCTTATATTATTCATGATGACCATGAGTAGGAAAATCCGCGAAAAAGCTCATGTTTGACCCTTTACTTGAAACCTCTAAGTGATGCCCAATTTGTTGTCATTTTCTCATTAGGTTCCTGTACATGTATAAAGCATTTAATAATAAACAACATATCAAAATAGCTATAGGTTGAAGTGTCTATAAAAATTTATTCGAAAAAAACAGTCACGCAATTTTTGGAGTCGAGAGTAAACCCAGCAAAACAAGCTTTACCCAATTTGGGTAAAGATTTACCCGTTTGGGATTAATAATTAGTCGAATTGATTAAAATTGTCCACCAATCTGCCAGTTTAATATCACTGTAAACCAAGACTAGTGTAGATGGTGTCCTGATTGACTAGTTTGCCAGACTATATTTTACTAGCCGCCCGATTAGTTTTACTACTCACCCGCCTAGTTTTACTAGTCGCCTGACTAGTTTCACTAGTCGACTGATCAGTAAAAGCTCCTGATACATGTAGTAAATTTTACTAGTCAGGTGACTAGTAAAACCAGTAAGCCGACTAGTAAAGAAATAGTCTGACAAACTAGTCAATAAGGACACCATCTGGACTAGTTTGTGACTAGTTTAGGGTTTAGAGTGTATTGGGTTGATGACATGCCTATAGTTAGAATTTACTCAGCGTTTTCATAGTGCCCAATAGTTCTTTTTAATGACATTGACAACCCACAAAAAAGTGGTTTATCGATCGAAATACATGGAATTTTATCGACGATTTACCAAGTTTCCATCGAAAAATAATAGCAATGACAAATCTGGATTCTCGACGAGGTTGGTTTGTTTTGGTTTTGCTGGCGCGTTATACAGGCAGTCAATCTTATAAAGGACAAGTGAAGTGCTATAATGATGAAAGTATTCAGCATGTCTTGTATAACACCCATGCATAAAATGCACAAAGTATGAAGACAAATTAGGACTTCCTTACTGAAATTGTATCCAATTGTTATCTATATCATAATTTCAGAAAATACTATCGATTTGGAAAAGAAACCATTTGAGAAACCGTTCATATTAAACATGCAGGCCATGATCTAGACACATTTAACTCGTTTGATTCGTACTCATTCAAACCAATGGCACAAAACTGTGTGATATTTAGTCCATAAGCCAGTTTCTGTACGGGCCTTAAAATTCGAGTTTGTTGCACCCACCTGGTGATTAATTTTCCAATATATCACCTTAAAGGGGGTGTCCCCCTGACTAGGATTAGGTATGTTTCCGCCCCGAAATGTTGCACATTAGCGCGTACTGCCTATTTCAAAATGGCCACCATTGTTTTATGAAAAACTGCTATTGTATTTTCGTTATAGATAAGAACTTTGTCTAGGACTAAACGAAATGAAGTTTTTCCTTCCTAAAGTGGGCTTAAACATTTAAGTGTCCAATATGGCCGCCGGAAGGAGGCAAGTTTTCTTAAATGTACTAAATTGCCAAATTGATGGGGTAAGAATGCGAGTAATATTTTGGGAGCACCAAAAAGAGAATTGATGACATTTGTATATTGCGGACGTAATCTTAACTCATGATGGCGGCGGTTATACCCGCTCCGGGGGTCATAAATCAAGAAGAAAAACGCCCCTGTACATCTTTTTCGACATAATAAGAAGCGTAGGAAAACTAGCTATAACATTTTTCCGCAATCTTCCCTCGTTACTTTTGGACTATTGCAGACCACTCAAACTAGTTGACGCCGGGAAGGAAGATTAATCTCGGCAGTAGAGAGGGAATGAGCCTGTGGTACAAGTCAAACAAAATAGCACTTGATGTGCTCGAAGAAAGTTCGTCACCATATTTGAATTTTCCTTCTTCATATAGACAACTTTTTCACTTCTTCATAAGCATAGTTTTTTTTTCTTACTGGGAACACCTATGACGTCACTGAGTAGTCTTAAAGACAGTCCACACCCATTTATTATGATTTATTGATTAGTTTGGTATGAGCTATTGTCCCTTCCTATGAACTATTATAGATTCAGTTTAAACTAATTTATAGCCCAAGTAGTAACCAGCTTATTGTGACAGCATTCTCTTGGAACCTGTTCAATACCCCACTTTAATATTTTTTACTTCTTGGAAATGATTTAGGGGCATTATTAAAAGGGTTGTTTAATAACATCGAAAAGATTATTAGAGATGCTTTTCTTCCTAATTTACGTACTCTAGAGCGAATATAATCAGTGACATCTTTAAAAACAAGCCTGTACTTAAAATCTAAATGCCATAAAGTATTTTTGGAGCTCCCAAAATACCACCAGTTCCTTAATTTCACAATTTTCCATTTTAAGTTCATTTAGCAAAATATGCACTTTGCGGCGGCTCTTGGACGCCTATATTGTAAGCCCCGTTAGGAAGTTCAAAACTTGATATCGCGTAGTCGGGATATAATTTCTATCTGTCATGAATTATAATGGCGTTTACATGAAACAATATGGCCATTTGTGAATGGGCAGATCACGCAAACGTGTCAACTTTTCTGAGCGGAAACATACCTCATCCTAGTCATGGGGACATCCCCTTCAGGTGAATATATGGGAAACTTAATCACTAGTTGGGGGGGGTGCAACGAACGGAAATTCCAATGATGGCAGCTTATGGCTATTATGCATCTCTGTTTTTTCTGACCTTCTCGCTAGGTTTCTATGAATTTTGACCCACATTATAGCTCCAGACCATAGTCCTGGGGGGGATCATATGTCCTGTAGCTAATGGTCCTGGAGGCATCATGATCTGGGAACAATATCTAGTCAAATATAGTCGCAGACCATATCTCGCATATGGTGTCCGGAGCTTATGGTCCAGGGAGTCATATCCTCCTGGAGCATATTTGAATATGCGCTCCTGGAGCATATTTGAATACACACTGGTCCAGGAGCAATAGGGGCAAATATGCTCCTGGAACTCGGGAGAAATATTCCTAAGTCAAATACTGCTTCCAGGACCATATTTGCCATATGGTCCTGGAGCATTGCATTAACATTTGACTTAGATATTTCCACATTACTTATACTCAAGGACCATATGGGTCTTGGGACTCTGGTCCTGGACCATTATGTGTTATAGAGCTTCAGGTTTGGGGCCAAAATCTCGTATGAGCGCGCGCTGGCAAACTGTAGGGTTGATGGCGCTCTTCGATCGTGTGTACAGCTAGCAGCTCAGAGGAGACCAATGCCACATAACACTAGCAACACTTAAACTACCAATATATGTATTCCTCCTTCTTGAAGATGACAAGTCCTCCAATTTTTGAACGTAGATATCGCGTTATAGAATTAAATTACCTTGCTGCCATGAATGCACTATGCACAGCTAATGTTTGCCACCCCAAACTCAAGTGCAAAAGAATTGCCATGATTATATTAACAATCGATCCTGATCTCAGATAGGATGGCCTCATCGCGGATTCTCGGATTTGAACGTTGGCCTGTATCAGGGTGCAAAAAGTTCGGGAGCAGAGATAACTTTTTTGGGAAATGGCCATAAAAATTGACGAAATGATAAGTGTCTATAATACTGTGTAGAAGTTGTGTGAATGTTTTCTGAGGGATTTTGCCGAGACCTTGCTGGAACAAGTGCAATTCTACACCCCTTATATATGTATAGTGTTACAGACAGCACTTATTTGAAATTTAATCATGAAAATAATTACATTTTCCTTTTTTAATGACTGGTTAGTTTACTCGATTGATACGTATCTCTCTCATCTAAAAAACATCGACAATCTTTGTCTTTTTTTAAAGTAAAATCACATTTTTGTGTCACTCCGTTATACATGGCGCAAATGATGTAAATTAGTCTCATTCCCACCCATTAAGATGCACGCTATTTGCTTTTATTACTACATGTGTGACAACACAGGGAAATGAAAACGCCTTCTATACACTATACAGCACCATTAACTACACCAAATTTTCTGCCAAGACATAGGTCGATACCAGACTTGTGTTTTAAAAAGTTATAGTAGCTTGGGATGACTGCAAAATATTTACAATTCTGAAGTGGGGTTCGTCATGAAACTATGGCCTCATTAAATCCACGTCCCTCAAATAAGTTTACATGCTGGCGTTTTGCCCTTTCTGAATAAAGAACCCACGTGGGGAAGGACGGCCAATCTTGACGAAAACATTTTTTTTTTGTATACGTTGTAAAGGAATATTTTCTTATTCCAAAACCGTTGGAGCAGAAGACTCAACTCCGGGAATGTATTGGAAGGGTTATTTCTGATTTTTTCCATTTTTTATGAATAACGGACGAGGGCGAGGGCGTATGCGGGTCATGGGAACACCCATAACCGACCCACGTCAAAGCGCCCAAATTGGTTTGTGGTTTGTGTCTGTATTGCCGTACTCTATTTTGACTGGTTTTGGTGAGTTGCTATATTGAAAGAACTTAGCCGCCATCGTCTGGCCCGTTGTGCACTCTTAATAGTGAGCCCTCTTGTGTCCTACCTTCCTGGTTTTAAACACTGACCTGGTTTTAAACAGAAATATTAACGCAGAGGGCGCAATGTTGCTGCAGTAGCTGACGGACCAGGAGATGGCGGCCAAGCCTCATTCAAATCATGCAAATTGGCAAAACCACCAAGTGAATCGAAATACAGACTGCGAACCACAAGCAAATTTTATCAATTTGATGTTGGCTGATCATGAGTGCTTTCATGGCCCATAATCTCTCTCGTCCAATACATTGTTTACCGTTAATGTTCACACAACCAAATTAAAAACAACCCTCGCAACTAACTGTGTGCTTAATTAAAGGAGAACACCTTTAAAATGTGAACTGTTCTACTGCAGACTTACGAATTCCGATTACCAACACTCATTATAAAACATGAGTACATACCGAATTGTCCTTAAACGGAGCGTCACGTCTTACAATGTTTAGTATCACCAAACATTAGATATCGCCCATGATTAAGTCACGACTTAAGAATCGACAAGTGTTTGTGGTTGTGTCTTTGTAGATGTAGCCATGTTTATCATGTCTTAGTAAATCATAATAATAAGCGGTATTTATATTAACGTATTATCAAAAAGACCAAGGCTCTGAACAAAATGTAAAGATTTCAAGGACAAGCTTAATTAAAGCATCAACTATACACTAATTTAACAAACAGAAATATATTACAAATGAAAGTCAACAATGAGGGTAAGGTTAGCTTTTGTGGAAGGGTGAATCTTCAGAGACTTCTAAATTCATGTATTTAGGTTTTTATAAGACTTTTTCAAAAGCCTAACTGCGTTTAGAAAATCAAAAGAAAAAGTACATAAAAATAACCCTCATGCCTCAAGCCTTTTCCTTCTACACGGGTTTCCCAAGGGAAGGGGATTGTCACCCCTCTGAATTCAGTTTATTTTTGAGTGACAAATACAGGCTGTCCCAAAAAATGTAAACACTCGGACAAAGGCATTTTGATAAAAAAGAAAAGTACGCATGGGTCTTTGTTTGGTATCACTTTCAAGTCAGTAAAATAAGCTTTAATTTGCCATTTATTCCATTCCAATCTGATACGTAGAACAAAATATATGCTTCATCACATATGAGAGGACAAAATCAACTTGGTCCGATTTCGGCTTTTAAGCACTTGAAATGCATGACGAAACATGACTACATGTGACTTCATAACACATTCTCTTTCCATCTTAAAAAGAAAAACAAATAGATCTTGCCGTGTTTTTCTATTAAAGAAAGACTTTCATCGTGCTTTACCAAACGCTCACCGTTGGATACCTACCAAAACGGCTCTTCTTATTAGGTCCAAAACCTCAGTTCCGTGACCCATTCTCTGGCTCTAGGTTTAATTGGATTGATTTGGCTTCTATGGACCTATTAGAAAAAAAATATAGCTTTCATGCCCCTCACAATTTTACATTACGGTGATATGTTCACCCAAAAATCCAAGATGGCCGCCGGTGCCGTCTTGAAAAATGTAGTTTTGGGCCAGAAGGCGCTAAAATCGTTTACAAAGACACTTTTTTCGAATAATCGACCCCAATTTTACTTTTTCCAAATGAGGGCGACGGTGCCCGCCATCTTGGGTTTTTGTGGGTAAGTATGATGTTGTAATGTCAACGCATCTGTCATATTTCGAAAGCATCAAAAGTCTATTTGATTGGTTAAACAGAGCAGAGATTATATCATGGCGATATCGATGTAATGAGCCAATCAGGGATACTGTAGAACATAGGTGCTGGTGTAATTTGTGAGTTTTATGGACACAAATCTAATTGATCAATAACCCCGCCAATGGCTCTGAAGAGGCCCAAATTCCCGAAGTGGGTAGCTATAAATAATAGACCATTTAACATCCTACGTCACTTTCCTTTTTGTTGACTGCCAATACCATGCCTGCCATCGTTATGGCCCATAGTATTAAACTCAACAGATACAATTGCCCATGTGTAAACATCAGCCGACCTAGTTTCAAGATACAGGCCCTACATGTTTACAAACATTGTGTTAACTGGTCTATACTATAGTTTTTTATTTTCATTATTTATGAAAACAAGAAAAATCTAAAAGTCGAGTTCCTAAAAAATTACCCACTCATTTGTTATATTTGATAATGAGACAATGGAGGGACTGAAGAACGTTTTGGAAATGGTAGGCTGCTGTTTGAAGCAAGGATCTGAAGGGAAATCTTGGGAAGACAAGTGATAGTGAGTGGAGTGGAGGAGAAAATGTGCAGTGAGTAAGTAGACCCTATGGTATGTGCGGAAAGAGGGTAAGACACACGTAGGCCTACCATACCCAAATATATTACAGTGGCGTAGCCAGGGGGGGCGTGCCGCCTCCCCCCCAATAATTGCTTTCGTCGGTGAGATGAGCCGTGGTTCACTTGAAAAATTCGGGTCATGGCACTTGCAGGCCCGATTGTCGACAAAGTATAGGTTTAAAGTTCAATGGACAGCGTTCGGAAAGTAAATTTTACAACATCGTAACAAAAAAATTAGCCATCGAAGACATTTAAGCATATAAAACCCACAATTTTCAGGGGTCTTCGCCCCCGCGACCCCCCACGGGGCTTCGCGCCCTGGACCCAACAGGGGCCCTAAGGCGGGCCTGGACCCTCCCACATTTTCTGCGGTTGAGATGCGACACTGGCCCCCCCCCCCTATGAAAATCCGAGGCTACGCCACTGAATATATATTAGGATGTTGGAACAGGGTGGAAATATTGTGTGATGAGGTGGAATCGGCGAAGGAATCCTCGTAACTGGGGAGAGGGTAAATGTAAATGGAGGCGGCTATGACAGATAGGTAAGGTTAGGTGGACACGGGAAGATTTCCTTGAAGTTGAAGGAATGGTTGTTTAAGAGCTGTGTGGATCAGTGATGCTGTACGGAGTGAGACATGGTTGTTAGAGCAAATAAGATGGAGACAGGTTGGGTTTGGAAGAAGGGTGAACCAGTGGCGAAGGGCATGGTATATGTCGCGTTGGATGGTAAACATGTTTTAAAGGGGGATGGCCCGATTTAAGGATATGAAAGTTTATTGATAGATGGTCTTCACTCCAAAAACCCATATGTAAAGTTTCGCCGCCGATATTTCAATCCGTTTGGATTGCGAGAGTGAAAAACGTGATTTTGTTAAGCCCCATAGGTATTGTGTAAAAAATTATTATTGGTCGACCAAAATGGCGGCACATTTTCACTCCATCACTTCCAAACCAAAAACATTTCTTTGGCTCTAAGATTCACAGGGTAAATGAGAAAAATAGTAGTTTTTTATTGATACAAAAATATGACCACTTCGGTAAAATCTGGGTGCTTCTGGGGACGAGGCTATTAGCGATCGGGGCATGGACCTTTAAGAAGGCCTTGAGTTCAGGGTGGGCGGTTCGAGGAGGGGGGTAAGACCAAAAAAGAAATGAAGGAAACAAGTGGAGGAGGGGAGAGAAGGAGGGTTGGGTTTGGTGGAGGATGCACTGAATCGGGCGAAGTGGAAGGACGGGTACGGGATATTGGTACATCCGGCCACCCCTGTTAATGGGGACAAACGGCTGGTTATGGGGGAGGATAGAACCCCAAAACCATGGTCTGCTACAAACCAATCGCAAGGGTATGATTACTTTTCAGCAGCTTGTCGGGACCATGATGCCAGAGAAGTGCTAACCAAGAAGCCTAAGAGGAATCTGAAGACCATTCTCAAGATTAGGACTGTGGAATGCAGCCATAAGTAGACTTCAAAAGGTAATAACCAGGGAGATGATATTTTACACCTTATAAATATTCATATAAATAGTCCTTCCTTTCAGTGGTATTGCGCCGGACACAGGGATGATAAAATGAAGCTATCAGTGTTGAATTTGAGCTATTTCCCGTGCGATATGGTTATACTACCTATATCATAGTACCAAGAGACAAAAGTTATCTTTGTTAGCATTTTGTCACACATAGTAGTTATTATGGTTCTCCAAGAAAGAAGGCACTTACGTACTCCGTTGTTAACAATACGGTCAGCGTCTTGACAGACGACGACATTGCTGCGTTTCATGACAAATAAAGATGCACAAATTACAAGCGTTTTGTCGTCCGGAGGAAGGCAGGGAACATCTTTTCAGGACATTGGCCGACTTGGGCGAGTTGTTGGGACAATTTTATGCCGAGGGGGTTGCGATGGCGTGTCTAGCAAAAAAGAGTTACGTCAAACACGCATGGTCTGCCAAAGGCACTTTGAAAATATCAGGAATGCTGACATCGGCGAAGATAAAGAGTTTAACACTCTGAGAGCATGTTGGTGAAGCTAAAGCAAAAAAAAATTGGAAAAGCGAGGGTACAACACAAGAAAGTGATTCACCCTGAAGACATGGCCAAGATTTTTTTGTCTAATGCACTTGATCACTCAACGCAGCGAATGGCTGCAAAACAAGTCTCATAGACTAAATGCTCTACTTTGCCAACAGGGGTCGGAAAAAACCTGCGCCCAAATGACAAAGATATCGAAAAGTGTGTAAAGACCCTAGTGGATTGAGGTATGTTGAGTGGATAGGTAGAAAAATTGACCAAAAACTGAAAAATGGGGAAGGAGATGAAGGCCCTGAACAAGGTGGATTGATGTATGAAACCCCATATAAATCCTGTCATGTGCCCTGTAAACCAGCGCCTTTGAAAAGTAGGTTGCTGCTTGCACCCAAAAACTGTGAGCTTTTCTGGCAGCGCCAAAAGATGTGGCAAAGGACCTGAGGTGTGGTATGACAACATGCCAGTTGGTAAAAACACACTATTCAACAAACTAAGGACATCTGCAAGGAAGCAGAACTAGGTTCGTTACCCCTCTACACGAATAACGTCTTCGTGCAACTAGTATTACATGTCTAGGCCTCCGCGGGGTGAAGCGCGGGACATTATGGCCGTCTCAAGTTAAGTCAGAAGCCAGCATTCGTAGCTGCTCCAAGACTAGTGACGAGGAAGAAAAAAAGAACATGAGTGCCGCAATCTCAAGCATAATACAATCGTCTGTGAGGCCTAAGTGAGCATCAGTTGACTGGATTAGCCATCCTCTTCCGGTTCCAGGGCTCTTAAAACATGGTAGTTCCTGTGAAAGTCTGGTTGTGCCTTCTTTTGAACCATCCACAAAGACAGTGACACTTCTCCAGTCACTCTTCCATATTTGATCTTGACTTTGAAGGGGACTTATTGTTGACATTTCCCAGGAGGATGGATGGTGTTAAAGGATCTCACAAATTCTCCTGTTGGCATTGCTGGACTGGATGTGAGTCTGGCCTTGGGACTAAGCAAATCAGCTACCAGTGTCCAAAATAATAACATGCTCAATTTTTATAATTGCAACGTGCAAATCCACCAGTAGAATTACAAAGAAAAAGAAGAAATTGTAAATATGTTCAACTGTTTAATGTTTGCATTTATTTCGACAAGTGTTAAGAAGTTTTATTTGGAATTACTTCAAAGAGCGCGCGTTAGAACATTGAACTGTGATTGTGTGGTTTTGTGAACACTGGATAACTTTGAACTGACTCGACTGATCATTGGATTCCATTAACAAGATTACATGTAGGAAGTTTGGGCACCGCAGAGAGAAATTCACAAGCAGGAAAGTGGTATGTTACATTTTCTTATGCCCATTATCTCATAAATATTTATAAAATAGTGCAACTATTTTTCCCTCGGTACTGGCTACATACCACCCCTCACCCTTCGATTTCAGCGTGGTAGGCCTGTAGCCAGTACCTCGGGAAAAATATATTGCACTATTTCCCCTCCAACCATGTAGTATCTGTATACTATCGAACCCCGTCAAGAACTCAAGGAAGCATATCTCTCAGAAGAAGAAAACTTGCAAATGAGAAGTTCTCCCAAATTTAGCATGTTTCCCATTCCAACAAACACGGAGAGTCAACAGGATTTCAGCCTGGCTGCACTATTTCCAGAACCTTCTTGGAAAACAACCAAATCTTCCAGACACTAGTCACCTCTTAATCAAGCAAAACCAGGCGGGCCATTGGACTGGACAACATTCCTCTAGGGCTTTAGAAGTCTAAGCAGTTTCAATCTCATCTTCTCGAAATCTGCAACAGAGCACTGATTCATCATGAAATCCCCAGTCAGTGGTCATTGAATGCCATCATTCCCACCTTCTAAAAAGGAGACCTCTCTCAACAGCCAACTACAGAGGGGATAGCCTCTCTGCATCGGGCAAAGGTCTATAACCGTGCTATTAAACAGAATACGCCACATGTTGACCTTCTTCTTCGATGGAATCAGAATAGGGTTCAGAACCAACGTCCACCATCTCTCAAGCTTCTCGCATTGAGAAGAATATTCAAAGAAATGAACGAAGAAATCTCCCCGGACTAGTCTAGCTGCTGTGTTTCATATTCTACACTTGAATGAGGCAAAAACAAAAACCCTCCTTATCAATATTTCTACCTCGACCATTGTGAATACATAAAGGAGTGAGCTGAAAATGTTCTCCTGATTAAATACATGGACATATGTCCAGACTCTTTTAAACAGGAAGCACAAGCCATAAAACCCATAAGATCTAATGATGTGATTATGATGATGATGATGAAATGATGAGATGATAATGATGATGATGATTATGTATGATGATGATCTGCTACCACACCAATGGTTTATCCTTGTGGTCTTTCATTGGTTATACATATGGTTGAATGATGTATTTAGCCCGGGGTGCCCACCCACTTTTATTCAAAGGTGGATATGATCGTGAACAAGAAAAACTGCGTAAAAAGGGTGTCGTTTTTCCAACGGCGATGTACGCGCGTACATCGTTAGGTTGAAAAACAGCAAAATATGTAAAAAAGGTGTGTTTTTACTTAACCCTAATTTGTCATGTTATATCTTAAATCCCAAAATATTGTAATCGGAACTAACCAAGGTGACAAGGAGGGAATAATAGCGGAGTTGGAAGTGGCCAGAGTCGAGACATGTGGTGGGGGGAAGGGGTGGAGAGCGGTAGAGATGTGCGGGTGGTGAGTAGCGGGGGTCAGTAATGTTTAGTGAAAGGCAGCTAGATAGTGAGTTGAATTTTCTTTTCCCTGCCCGCAGATAATAAGGGTATCTTTACGTTCAATGCACTGCGTACTTGTTTGATGGTATCATAAACAGATAACATACTTGTTTAGGGTATGTTTTAGCTTCTCGGTTTTTTCTTCGGTGAAATACGTGTTTAGGTGTATTTTGAAATTCCCTTTGTTCACGCCTCATATCCACCATTGAATACAGCGCCCGGGGTATTTAGCCAATCAGAGATATAGAACAAAGAGAATTATTAGAAAGTCTATTTTGATTGGTACACAAAGCAGAGATTATATCATGCTATATCATGTAATGAGCCAATCAGAGATACTGTAAGAAAATAGTTCGCATTAATTGTGAGTTATGGACACAAATCTAATTGATAATAACCCCGCCAATAGCTCTGAAGATTCCCAAAACTCCGAAAGTGGGTACTATAACAAACTATCTATGGTTTTTTTATTATGTATGAAAACAAGAAAATCTAAAAGTCGAGTTCCTAAAAATTACCCCTTATTATGTTTTTTAGGTGTACATTTAGTGGTTACAAGTGTGATCATTAAGACAATTTTTCATGGAAATGCAATGTTAAAATATGTTTATAACTAGACTTAGTTTTCTATCAAGATTTGTACGAACTAAATATGGATACATCACATTGTATTTATTTAGAATTTGAGTTTAATGTGAGTTTGCAGTTGTGATTTCCTGGGAACATTTCCCTTCCTGCTTGTTTAGAACTAATTTTGTATATGTCTATTGGACGAATAGAAAATTTTGGAAATAATTGTTATTGATGGTATTTTATTACATATAATTACTAAATGGTGGGCAACACTTTCACACGGTAAATAATACAGAAAAAACAATACAAATGTTTTCACATCATATTGTGAATTTTAACTTGAAGTGTCAAAACATTTCCAAATGGTGTATTGCTCGCAAAAATTGGCTTTATTCGGACGCAAAAACACATCACAAATGTTTATTCAACTGAAGTTAAATTTGCCGAGGGTCGTACAGGTACTTAAATAACATGCTTATTAATGCATGGCATATAGACTCTTATTAATACCCCTTGAAAAATAATTTACCGTCATTTCGACACTTTTCTACAATCAGTGATTAATTCGACAAGCGAATAAATCCGGGTAATAAATAGGTTAAACACAGCCGGCTTGACTTATATTTCATTTTCTTGAAATTTCAACAGTTAAAGATGATATTTTCGCAGAATTCTTTCAGTATTTTCACAACTATGCCCCTATGCCTGCTACGACACTGCCGTCCTCGGCGGCGTGAAGCAGGGACAAGCTGGCTCCGCACTGAATCGCTCCAATGTCTCGAATTGTTATTTTATAAATATTTCGTTTCGAATCTGGGTACACAGCTGAAGTTTTTTCATTATTGATACTCGAAGATGAAGAAGCAATATTTTAGCTAGAATGTAGTCACTATATACAATTCAGGAACGTTCGGTTTCTTCCCAACCGCTAAACCTTTTGATATAGGTTGATCCTTTTATAACTTGGCTTAATATATCACAGTTTACAGTTCATATACTTGTTCACCGGAAATTGGTCATGAATCATGTTTTCTGGAAGTCCATATCTTATCAAAATGCCTCCTCGATTTCATTAAGTGGATTTGCTGAACATAAATTTAAGCCTAATGTGACTTGGCTTCAAAATCAAAAACCTCCTTTCTGTATTCGTGATTTACAACCCTGCGCTGTTCTAAATGGTCTATTAAAAAACCTCTGCGCGCGGGTGTAGGGTATTCCAGTATTTATGCAGGTCATCTCCTTCCCTCTTTCGACCTTCTCGCTGCCTCCAATAACTGTGTGTGTCGTCCTTGCACAGTGCGTCGCCCTTCTCTTTATTCCCACTCCGTCTATTAATATGTTGCTTTAACCGTAGCCCTAATGGAGGCAAGACATATGTCATTAATATCATTCCAGTATAGTAACAGAATTTAAAAATACCCCATTATGTAACCTACAATATATCATTCGGTTGTTTATTATTAATTATTATTCAAGTTTATTAGAAAGGTCCAACCCAAGCTAAAAGTGAAAATATATTTTATCATGTTTAATAAATCGATTAACATTACATAATATATAATTATTATTATTATTACTCCCGGTTATTAAAATATTCTACAAGGCAATTTTACAAACAGGCTATGGGGCTAACCTTAGCAACGCGTTACTTCAGCAAGCAAGCAAAAAGGGTCATAACGTATGGTCACAACGCGTTGCTTTCAGTAAGAAAGCCAAATGGACCATAATGTATTGGGCTGAACGCGTTGTCTAAAGCTCTATACTGTTCTATTGGCTACCTTAGCAAAATTGAGTGGAAGGACTATCGTCCTTTCCCATCGGATATTTAAAAAAAAACACATATTCTCTTGTGCAATTATCAGCATATGGAATGGTCGACAAGAACATGAAGAATGTAACAAAGCATTCCGCTTTTTTTAGTTAAGATGTATGTAAAGGAGTCTTAATTTTAGAATTGCCAGTTTTTCACATCCACCCTCGAGCTGTCCACAGCCAGGATTCAGGGCATGTCTGGAGCCGAGCTTCTTTACCCTTTACCGTCTTCTCCCCTTCTCTAGAATTAGTGTTAAATATATAAGATTGATGCGTGGATTAGTTGCGTTACATCGATGATGTTCAACATTGTTGTTAAAGTTGGCTTTTCAACCCGAATTAATATTCCTTTAAAAAAAGTGGTGTTAAAACACACTACATTATGATGGTATCCGCCCTATATTGCAGTGTTCGAATAAAACCTAACTTGTTATACTCGATTCGCGCTGATATTCGCTGATTTAGAGCACGTTAGAATATAAGACTGTTGCCAGGTCAACTGGCTCACGCTAACTTTGGTTCGAGCCACTGATCATATTGATCACCACACAACTTCTATGGCAAATCATAATTCGGAACAGGTGTATGAGCCAAGGCTTGAACCAGTAACCAATGGATACTAACGTGCACTACATCAGCGAATAGGTGATAGGTGAATTTGGTGAATTTTAATCTACAAGAAGTCCAAGTTCAAACTAAATTTTGGTTACTGTACTTTTCTGAATTGTACTTTGTACAGTTTTAATACATTCGAGTTATAAATCATTTACATCACTTCTTGTAAAAACGGTGTTTATGAACTAAACGCTTTTCTGTTCGAAAATGTAATTAGAATTAAGAAATAAAACTTGATATTTAAAATTAAACAGAGCCAGCATGGAAAAATAATTCAACTCCTATTGAGCCCTATACACGGTATGTTTGTACTGTTTGGTTTTCTACACTGTTCCTAAATCTACATTGGCAAAATAATGCCCCAGAATTCTTTGGACTAAAGTTTAATTTAGGCGACGTTAATTACACAATTGTGTTTGCGTTTTTATGTGTTTAGGCCATGGTTTTCATTTCTAAATATTTCATCCAACGTGCTTCAACTATTAAGAACTACGTTTGACTATTTAGGTAACGTATGAATAGGGGTGGGCAAGGATGAACTTTTTTTACAAATCTTTTGTAAAACCCACATATTCTATGGCCATTTTGGCTCCTGAAAATGAATCAGGCGAGCTTTTTCACTCAAGATAAATTTTTAGGTTGGTTCTGTGGAGTTTAAGTTTTGTACATGAAGTGTATGGGGCTTTTCTGCTACTTTTGGAAAAACAAAAAACAACATGATCTTCATCCTGGATTTTGCTAGAAAGTCACCAATAGGTGCTTTATAGGTTTAGGCAAATAATTGATTATAATAATTAATAATTTATTCTCAATTGGAGAAAATATATTTTTCCAAAACTCTCTTCAATTGAGGCAAGGCGATGAACAGAACAACCAAAACAAGACCACAAGTTTGTGAGTGAGTGAAAATTGGAGGAGTCTATTGTTGTAAGGTCAAGCATTTGCAAGTTACATAACCTGTGAATGGTACTGGGGTGTTTTCATACCAGCATGTGCATGTGTGGTACGGTTATTAACATTATAGCAGGCAACTCATTGTGTGTAAAGAGGTGTATTCCTGTTTCTATAAATAATTTAAACAAGTAGGTGAAAGTTGTAGCTGTGCTAATGAGTGACTACACTCCCTCTGCAAGGTAAAGACATTTTTCTTTATTCTAGACTATCTGTCACCGTGCATAAGATCTGATTCCAAGTCTATTTTTTTAATGCAATTTTGTGTAGTCAAAGTTAGACTGACACAAGCTTGTAGTTCTTTTGTTCTGACATTGTACAGTAAGTTGACCCACATACAAATTGATTTCTATTCATGGTGATTTGAATGAGGGTGGAATCTTTCTTGGAAAAATTCCAAAGACCAGGTGGTCCTATCAACCTTTAGAAATCTGTGTTGGGTGGGGTAGGAAAAATTCCTGGGTCTTCACTTGTGCTCTTGGACCGGGTGTGATAACATCATGTAGCCATAGTAGCTTTTGACACCAATATTTTATAATTATGTTCCACATTGAAACTTGTATGTGCACATAAAACAAGTTTTATGTAGAATGTGGAATACTGCTGCAGGAGGTTGTCTTTTAATATGTTAGCTTTATGAGGAGCACATTTTGGTCACGAACTTGAGGTCTACCATGGAGAAGTCAACGGCAGCATGGTGTTTGTTGGCCTGAGGTCAGCAGGGATGGTGCATAAGCTCTACTTGTAGTCCAGAGTCAAGTCAACATTTATTTTCAATTTCATGTAAGTTGAATTTTTATATTTTGCTTTTACATATTTCTATCAATTTTGGACAGTGAAATTTAATATTTCAAAAGGTTTAAGTTATTTTGGTGGAAATGTATAAATATTGTAAATTTTCCAAACTGTTCAAAATTTCAAAAATATTGTTTTACAGGTTTAGGATAATTTAAATGTGAGCTTGACAATTAATTCAGACAAAACAACTTCACTGAAGTTCAACTCATAAAAAGAAATCTTGACAAAAGAGAAATTGTCATTCTTTTCTAAAATGTCTTTATGATAATTTGTTGAAAGATTCACGAGAATTTAGAAATGAATCTTGTTAAATTTGTTCATTAAAAGAATCCAATTACTTTCATGATGAAATATAATTATTTTACTACATATTATGATTAAAGGTTTCTCGTATGTAAAAGTAATGTGTATTTACTCAAAAAGGAAAGGAAAATATTTCTATTTCAATGAAAGTAAAATCCATGCACTTTTATAATTTATTACATGCAGTTCATGGATATGTGCATGAGAAAATTTGCCAATGATAATCAAAATTATGAGATTTATCCCGGAGTTGATACATAGTTTGGACTTATGACATCTTGATAAATAATTCTGGATAATACATTTTAAGTTTGGCATTTAAAATATAATTTTGCAGTTAATTTAAAATTTATGGTATTGTTAGATGTAAAAGTCAATTCAACTGTAGCTACAGAAATTCAGAGACTTAGTGTACTTTATTGGGTTTGATTTATCTGTAGTCCACCGCTACTCTGATTTTCACTATGATTTCGCTGGGAGACGGCTTCATCTACATCTACATGTACTCTTATTTTATATGAATCATGGACATTGGAATTTTCTGTTGAGTCGCCTATTTGATTCTTCACCGATATCTCCGACTTGTTAGTTTATTCACAACAGCTTCAAGAAGAACTCTCGCATGCCGGCTTAATCCTTAAGGAAAGTGTGCACATACAAATAGTCCTACTTGGTTTGATTCACAAAAATCCATTTTGAATGAAAACAAATTGAGCGCTCAAATATTTGGTGAAATTCAAGAAATTGTTTAGCTCTTAAGAGATTAACTGTATACGAGTTTGTTATAGAAATTTTTGTAAATTCTTAAACATATTATATTTTGACAAGAAGAATTTGAAATTAATGAATATATAAATTTTATTTGATAAAATATACATTTCTGGTCAAGTTGTATTTGGTCTTAGCGTCTTTTGAGTAAATCAGGTTTTGCGTGACAATTTTGGTGGAGGATCCGGGTAATGTACTCAGGGTATTGTACTCAGTATTTGAGCAAATTATATTCAGTTTGGGTAAGCGTACTCAGTAATCCTTGGTATTGAAGTACGTGTTGAAATTTGAGATGTGCATAGATTAAATACAACTTATCCCAGTTTGTTGATCATAAATACTTTTTGCCAGAATTACATTGTATTTTTAAATTTTATCCACAGCTGACATCAGGCCAACAACCCTCTACCGTGAGAGTGGTGCGATCTTACAGTGATCTTTCCTGGAGAAACTCAAGTTCGTTCTTGGATTCAAGGTATTGTGACACTCCTGTAGATTTTGGGGAATGTTGTAAAATCTTGGTGTCAGAGTGGTGGTATAGTGTTACTATTGTGGGAAATACTTTTGTATCCAAAAATGTGTTCTTTGCACGGGTGATATTTCCCTGAATTTTTTAATTGAGGTTTAATTGTAAAATTTTCCCTGTTAATTGTCCATACAATTCAACATGTCAGGCCAATTAGAGATAGAGAAATTGACTGCCTTAGGCAAGGAACTAGGTTTAGAAGGAAGAGATTTGCTTGATTTTGTTAAGGAAGAGCGCATACATTTGAAAGAACAGCGCGATGCTGAACGTGCAGCCAGAGCTGAAGAGCGTGAAGCGCAACAAAAAGAGCGTGAAGCTGATCGCGAAGCGCAACAAAAAGAGCGCGAGGCACAACAAATAGAGCGTGATGCTAAGCGCGCACATGAAATTGAAATCCAAGAAAAACGTATTGCACTTGTACAGGAGAAGGCTAGGTTAGAACAGGAAAGTTTGAAAGCAAATTTGCAAATGAAGATGGAAGAAGCAAAGGTTAAAGCTGATGCTGATGATAGGGCTTTGATTTAGGGAAGAGGAGTTACTTGAAAACAAATCAAGTTGGAAGAAAAAAGGGAAAAGATTGAACTTAGTCAAACTGTTCATGCTGGTTCAAATGCAAATGGGTCTCAAACAAAATTTGGTAAAGTGCCCAAATTGCCGCCTTTCGATGAAAGCAGGGATAATGTTGACGCATATTTACTAAGATTTGAAAGATATGCTGAACAGCAAGGATGGCTGATCAATGGGCAGTATATCTTAGTGCACTTTTATCTGGTAAAGGTTTGGAAGTGTACTATGCTTTGAGCAATGAACAGGCCAGTGATTATGACAATTTGAAAAGGTGTATTTTGAATAGATACGAGTTGCATGAAGAAGGGTTTAGAAAGAAATTTAAGTATTCAAAGCCTGAAAGTGGTGAATCTGGACCACAGTATGCTACAAGAATTCAAAATTACTTTCAAAGATGGGTTGACCTGGCTACAGAGAAGACCGATAAAGAGGGTCTTGTGGAACTGCTCATTTGTGACCAATTTATTCAGTGTCCCCAATGATGTTGCTGTATTTATTAGAGAGAGGAAACCAAAAACCTTAAAGGCCATGACCGAGCTTGCTGATCAATATATAAAAGCTCATGGTGGTTGGTTTCGTATTAGTGGTAGTAAAGGTAAGGGTGCTACAAACAAAAACTTTACCAAAAGTGGCAAGTTTGACTCTCAAAAATCTGAATCATCCAGTACAAAAGGTCAGGAAAGCAGCAAGTATAGTGGTAAGTTAAAAGGTACATGCTTCATATGTAATCGACCAGGTCATCGTGCCCAAGATTGTAGATATAGATCAAAATTAAATGCTTTGATGAAAACCACTGGTGGTAAGCAAAAATTGCAAGCTCTTTTAGATACTACTGAGAGTGAAGAGAGTACAAAGTCAGGTGCTAGTAATAATAGTGGCAACCAATGTGGTGACAAAGCAGCATGTATGATGGTGTACACTGATCGACCCGAGGTTATACCAAATAAAGGGGTCTACAAGTTGGAGTGTGGCCACGAACTGAGAGTGATAACGGCAGCTTGTCCTCGTAAATCACAGAGCTCAGAGATGGTCGTGGTAAATGGATATGTCGACAACCAGAAGACAACTGCACTTAGAGATTCAGGTTGTGATGGCGTCGTCATCCGTGAAAGTCTCGTAAAACCAGAACAGAAGACTGACAAATACGTCACCTGTATCCTACTTGATGGGACTGTCTGAAAATTCCAGACAGCAAAGGTGCAGATAAGTACTCCATTCTTCGGTGGTGAGGTGGTTGCTAAGGTATGTGCTACACCAGTGTACGACCTGATACTTGGACAGATGTCGGGAATGAGAGACGTGAATGATCCAAATCCTGACTGGGTAGATTCTCCAAGTTCTACATTGAGTACCACTTGGAGAGATGCCAATTATAGACACAATCAAGCCAATGACTGATCGAGGACATAGATATATACTTGTTCTCATCGACTACGCTACACGGTATCCGGAGGCAGTGCCCCTGAAATCAATAGAGGCAGAAGTGGTAGCCGAGGAACTTCTAGTTATGTTCACCCGCTTAGGTGTGCCAAAGCAGATCTTGACTGACCAGGGAACTCAGTTTACCTCAAGTGTCATGAAGGAGTTACATCGACTATTATCGATTGAACCAATGGTCACTACACCTTACCACGCCATGTGCAACGGTGCAGTTGAAAAACAGAATGGTGTCCTCAAAGCTGGATTGAGAAAGATGTGTGAGGAGCGACCGAAGGACTGGGATCGTTACATCTGCCCTCTCTTGTTCGCCTACAGAGATACTCCACAATCTAGCACAGGATTTTCACCGTTCGAGTTATTGTATGGCCGTAGTGTAAGGGGACCAATGACAATCTTGAGTGAACTTTGGACTGGTGAAACCGATGAAGGCGAAACTAAGAATACCTACCAATATATCATTGACCTTTAAGATCGTCTGGAAACAACGTGTCATCTTGCTCGTGAGGAGATGAGGAAATCCATGGGCAAGTATAGAGCACAGTACAACAAAAGGACCAGACCTCGTGCATACAATGAAGGAGATGAAGTCCTACTACTTCCTACAGATGCAAACAAACTCCTGATGCACTGGAAAGGACCCGTCAAGATTGTGAAAAAGATCAACAGAATGAACTACCAGATCTGGGGCATCGGAAGAGAACATTTCACATCAATTTACTCAAGAAGTATTATCGACGTGAAGTGGCTGCATCAGTGAAGGAAATAGAGGACCATGGCGAAGTATTCGAGATTGTAGCAGTAGCAGTTATTCAAGATGAGGTTGAAGAAGATCCAGAGATGGATGAAAATAACAGCGAAGAATTACTCTACATACCTCCACTTGCTTCAAAGGAATCAGCCAAAGATGTAAACATCAGTCTAGACTTAGAAGATGGTCAAACTACAGAAGTAAGACGGATTCCTGGAAACTTTCGAGATATCCTAACTGACGTTCCGGGGAAAACCAATTTAGGAGAGCATAAGATTGAGCTGACAGATGATGTTCCAATCAGATGCAAACCTTATCCCATACCACATGCTGTTAGAGATGAAGTCGGTAAGGAGATTGATGCAATTAAGAGAAGATTTCAATAGCTTCCCACAATGCATTGCTTCCAATGGAGGTTTTTGTACAGGTACTGATGTGGGTCGTTAGTGATGAAAAATGGCTAAATTGACAGTACTGATCACAAACTTGCATTTTAAGAGCGTTCATCTCTAACGATCCACATGGCAACCTGTACAAAAACTTCCAATGGAAGCAATGCATTGTGGGAAGCTACTGGTATCTTCTCTTGATGCAATGCTTGAGATGGGCATCATTAGAGAAAGTAGTAGCCCATATGCATGTCCTCTGACGGTAGTGGCTAAGCCAGATGGATCATCTCGCATCTGTTGTGACACGAGATTGTTGAATGCTAAAACGGTGTTTGATGCAGAACCTATCTCGGACCAAGAAGAGATTTTCTCACAACTTTCCAGAGACAACTACTTTACTAAAATGGATTTGAGAAAGGGTTACTGGCAGGTTCCAATGGCCGAGGAATCAAAGAAGTATACAGCATTTGTCGTTCCAGGAGTTAACGGAGGTCATTTTGAGTTCAATTTCATGCCGTTCGGACTCGTCAATTCTGCACAGAGCTTTAGCAGGATTATGCGGAAACTCCTACATGGATTAAAACATGTCCACAATTACATCGATGACATTTTAATTCATACTACGACATGGGAAGAACATATTAAACTCCTGAAGGAAGTCCTAAGAAGACTGAAAGGCAGGATTAACCGCCAGGCCGTCAAAATGCTTCATTGGATGCAGTGAAGTAGAATTTCTGGGTCATGTTGTTGGGAGAGGCGTTACCAAACCGAGACCAACCAAGGTAGAGGCAATCAAAGCCGCACAGCAGCCAACAACAAAGACACAACTGAGATCTTTCCCGCTTGGATTAGTTGGTTTCTACAGGAAGTATATTCCAAACTTTGCAACTGTAGCTTGTCCGCTGACTGATAAAACCAAGAAAGGAGAACCAAACAAGATCAAATGGGGAAAGAGTGAAGATCAGGCTTTCCGGACTCTGAAGAGTAGAGTATCATGTGAGCCGATTCCACCCCTCCCAGATCTCAACAAAACATTTATCTTGCGAAGTGATGCTTCAGAGTATGGCATGGGAGCAGTGTTGCTACAGGAAATAAATGGAGAGAAATTCCCTATCGCATTTGCTAGCAAGAAGTTGAATGAAACGCAGAGACGTTACTCGGCGATGGAGAAAGAATGTCTAGCCATAGTATGGGCAGTAGAGAAATTCCAAGCTTTTCTGTTTGGAAGGGAGTTCATCATCGAGACCGATCATCAACCTCTAGCTTGCATAAGGAAGTCCAAAGTAGCCAACAGCAGAATAATGAGATGGGCTCTTGCTCTCCAGCCATATCGATACAGAATTGAAGTCATCAAAGGGAGTAAGAACATTGGTGCAGACTACATGAGCCGTGTTTAACTCCAATAGGCCATACTTGAATTTTGTGAATTAGGTCCTACTTAATCTAGTGAAAATTAGGCCATATGCCTCATAATTTGAACATGTGTAGGTGGCGCAGGCGTTAACTTGAAATGCGGTGGAGTGAAATTTAATTAGGGTAGTAGTTTATATCTACCATTATTTTTTTTATCATGTGAATAATGAATATAGACTTAAAAATATAGATTTATGCCCTTTGATTTAGATAAAATGCAAAAAGCATTTTTCTCTTAAGGGAGGGCCTAAATGTCACCGTGCATAAGATCTGATTCCAAGTCTATTCTTTTCAATGCAATTTTGTGTAGTCAAAGTTAGACTGACACAAGCTTGTAGTTCTTTTCTTCTGACATTGTACAGTAAGTTGACCCACATACAAATTGATTTCTATTCATGGTGATTTGAATGAGGGTGGAATCTTTCTTGGAAAAATTCCAAAGACCAGGTGGTCCTATCAACCTTTAGAAATCTGTTGGGTGGGGTAGGAAAAATTCCTGGGTCTTCACTTGTGCTCTTGGACCGGGTGTGATAACATCATGTAGCCATAGTAGCTTTTGACACCAATATTTTATAATTATGTTCCACATTGAAACTTGTATGTGCACATAAAACAAGTTTTATGTAGAATGTGGAATACTGCTGCAGGAGGTTGTCTTTTCGTTAGCTTTTCTGAGGGAGCACATTTTGGTCACGAACTTGAGGTTCTACCATGGAGAAGTCAACGGCAGCATGGTGTTTGTTGGCCTGAGGTCAGCAGGGATGGTGCATAAGTCCATAGTCAAGTCAACATTTATTTTCAATTTCATGTAAGTTGAATTTTTATATTTTGCTTTTACATATTTCTATCAATTTTGGACAGTGAAATTTAATATTTCAAAAGGTTTAAGTTATTTTGGTGGAAATGTATAAATATTGTAAAACTGTTCCAAACTGTTCAAAATTTCAAAAATATTGTTTTACGTGTTTAGGATAATTTAAATGCGAGCTTGACAATCAATTCCGACAAAACAAATTCACTGAAGTTCAACTCATAAAAAGAAATCTTGACAAAAGAGAAATTGTCATTCTTTTTCGAAAATGTCTTTATGATAATTTGTTGAAAGATTCACGAGAATTTAGAAATGAATCTTGTTAAATTTGTTCATTAAAAGAATCCAATTACTTTCATGATGAAATATAATTATTTTACTATATATTATGATTAAAGGTTTCTCGTATGTAAAAGTAATGTGTATTTACTCAAAAAGGAAAGGAAAATATTTCTATTTCAATGAAAGTAAAAGCCATGCACTTTTATAATTTATTACATGCAGTTCACGGATATGTGCATGAGAAAATTTGCCAATGATAATCAAAGTTATGAGATTTATCCCGGAGTTGATACATAGTTTGGACTTATGATATCTTGATAAATAATTCTGGATAATACATTTAAAGTTTGGCATTTAAAATATAATTTTGCAGTTCATGTAAAATTTATGGTACAGTTAGATGTAAAAGTCAATTCAACTGTAGCTACAGAAATTCAGAGACTTAGTGTACTTTATTGGGTTTGATTTATCTGTAGTCCACCGCTACTCTGATTTTCACTATGATTTCGCTGGGAGACGGCTTCATCTACATCTACATGTACTCTTTTTTTATATGAATCATGGACATTGGAATTTTCTGTTGAGTCGCCTATTTGATTCTTCACCGATATCTCCGACTTGTTTATTCACAACAGCTTCAAGAAGAACTCTCGCATGCCGGCTTAATCCTTAAGGAAAGTGTGCACATACAAATAGTCTTACTTGGTTTGATTCACAAAAATCCATTTTGAATGAAAACAAATTGAGCGCTCAAATATTTGGTGAAATTCAAGAAATTGTTGAACTCTTAAGAGATTAACTGTATAAGAGTTTGTTATAGAAATTATTGTAAATTCTTAAACATATTATATTTTGACAAGAAGAATTTGAAATTAATGAATATATAAATTTTATTTGATAAAATATACATTTCTGGTCAAGTTGTATTTGGTCTTAGCGTCTTTTGAGTACATCAGGTTTTGCGTGACACTATCATGAACTTGGCCCGGGAACTTGGTTATTGTGGAAACCTATGGTTTTACAAAGGGAGGCAATATACGTAGCACATGTACATGTTACATAGTTGTCATTAGTTTGTATGTGGCAAATATCGGCAAATAATTAATTTAACCTCAAAATCCCATTGACTTTATGTACAAAAATTAAAATCCATGGAATCAACCCAAAAACTTATCTTCAGTGAAAAAGCTTGCTAGATTCTTTTTCAGGAGCCAAAATGGCCATAGAATCTACTCGGGTTTTTTTTTAAAGTTGTAACTTGCCCACCCCTAAGTAATGACGAGGTCCCATATCACCCGTGCAGACAGCGCAAAAACTATTGTTACCACATGCACATTCAGGATTCAATAGCGAACATGCCTTGTACAGGTATTTTTTCACATTTTATCGTACGTAACTTTTACCAGTGACCCTAAATGTTTTTACCACTGCACATTGTATTCACCGTATAGTACATGTGGAACTGGTATTTTGTGAAAATTTCATATAGCAATCTTGATACAATGTTTTTCTACAAACAATCAAAATTGTATGAGGATTCCAAAAATCATGGGTGTCCATTTTTAAAATGTGTTCTTGGGTGTATTCTAACTAGGGCGCAAGGTTTATACAGGGGTCAATAAAAAGGGTCCAAATGTGTTTTTAAAGTTATACCATCATGTTCATTACCCCTTTCAAGGATTACAGAAAGGTATAGTTTTGCCCTACCGATGGTTTAGAAAAATATTTGCAAGACAAACGGGTTCAACAAGGTCCAACACTGGGGGTAAAATTTCAGAGTCATCGGTTACTTTAAAAACGGTGCAAATATTCATGCTTACTATCGAGCGAAAATATACGATCGCGTTTGTTACTGATGTTTGGATTATAATTACAGAGGGCAAATTTGCCGTGGGGTCCACAGGGTCTATGGGCGACCACTAGTCAGATGCTGTAGGTCTCACTTGTAAGGTGAAACACAGAATCTATATACATTTTCTTATTTAGTAATGACCCAATGGAGATTAACAACCAGTTTACAACCAATCGGACCATTCTATAAATAATGACCTTTAATTTTCTTGATTCTATTGTTCTAAAACAATAGGTCGTAAATATTGCAAAGTATACCTTTTTAGAAACCTTCTGAAAAAAAAAAAAAAAAAAAAAAAAAAAGGCAAACTGACCATATGCGTATAAATTTTCAAACAATTTAAACAACTGTTATTGTTTACCTCTGTACAAAGTTTGCCCCCCTGTAATAAACACCCACGAACACATTTTTAAAAAATGACCCCATGATTTTCAGATTCCCCCAGAAATTCTGTTTGGAAAAACATTGATGTCAAAATGTATATAACAAAACTAAACCAAAACATTACTTAACATTTCCCCATGTACTAGTACACAACAACCACACGATTAAGTAGTGCTGCAAAGTTTAATTGCTCTGCGGCCCTCACAAACAGCTCCCACCCGTAAAAAAAATATTCCTTTAAACGAATTGCACGATCAATCATAGTACAGCTTGTCCCTCGAGGATAAATAAGGCTATTGTGAAAACCAAATTGAAGTGAATGGTCAGTGGTGTAGGTTTCTTATACTTGAGAGGATAGCGTGCCGTCACCATTGACAGTTACGAACCGTCAAGGAATTGCAAGGGAATTGTCTTTGCATAGTTCATTGTTAACTTCGCTCATGTAAAGTTGAGTGCAAAAAGAGCAATCAGAATTAAGCATTTTACATGTGGTGATACACGCTTTTGGTCCTCAGCGCAAGGTTCTTTCAGCGGTGAAATCCGATTTGACTTACTTAAGTGCACAATGGTGTTTATCTTCGCTCTCATAGGGTGTTCCTTCTCCATTCAAATCTTTCAATTCTGCCTTGAGTCAAATGTTTAGCCTCCTGCATAGCCAAATTCTAACATTGGATGGTCTGGTTGTCTTCGGAATGTAAAGCCATTTAGGTAGCCTGGTAGGCGAAATGGAAGGCGATGGTCTCGGTATTCTAACAACATGACCGAATTATTTCATATACGGTCGGTCACTAACTTCCTCTGAGATGGTCATTGAAATTTTCATTTCCTCTTCTTAATGTTGGGGTGTATCTCCACTTATTTGGTGTTATTTTGATCATTTTACTTTTACAATAACATCAGAAATAAATACCTTGTTTTGGCCCCTTTAACTAAAGATCTAAAATGACTTAATTTTATACTGCAGGCGTTATTGTCATCTTCCTTTTAACATTTAGTTTGGAAATATAACTTCGTCTGGTTGAACATTATTGTATAGCAATAATAACATTCAAATAACCCATGCCGAAAATAAGTGCCATTTGAGCTGTTTTTATATTTTATTTGACAAAAATGTTGTATGTTGTTTACCGTTTATCGCCAATGTCATGTATACAATTATTTTGGGTATTTCTGTATCTCTAATTTGGCTGTTCTTCAATAGACTAATTTAAGGCTTCATTATTGTACCCCTCCGGCAACCCTCCACACTGATACGATCTAGTCCCCCCTCCCCCCATCCCATGTCCAGAGATAACTAGAAGTTTCTTGATGTATTATTTTTGTCTGCTTGCCATTGATAACTATTTGGTTTCCGAAAATAACTTTTAAAAATAATTAGGAATGAAACAATCCATGTCAACCTTTCCGATTATGGGCCCAGAAATTTGCACATGATTTTGATTTGACATTTTATAATTACTTACATTATAATATTATTATCAAAATGAGAAGGCAATCTTTTGGTGGGCAAGAATTTGGTGAACAAAATTAAGAAGACATTAAACGACACATTTAAGTTATAAACAAGACAGCACCAACATAAGTTGGAAATAAGATGATGAAGATTATAATACCGCGATGTTGAAGATGATAATGATGATGACGACGACGATGACAACGACTGATGGACGAATGATTATTTTGATTTACGATGCATGATGAGGAACTGTTTACTTAATTATGACGGAGTTCTAGGTTTGTTAAGCTTATATAATTTATGTAAAAAATTACATACTTATTTTTCTCTGTGCAAATTACAGATTTATATGTTTATATAATTTATTTAATTTTTACATATTTTATTTTTTGCTTTTTTTAAGTTTTTTATTTTTTTCTATGTTTATATAATTTATGTACGTTTTAATACACTTCTTTTGTATAACACTGTTGATTCTAATTTTATCTTTTTTATTCAACGTAAAGCAAACCGGGTGTACAATACACCAAATACAAGTCCAGTGTATAGCCGCTGTTGGTGATAATTTGATTCGTATTGGATTCAATGTAGTCATTGGTGTTACATAATATCAATACGTGTTCAGATGAATATTGGTGTTATGGTATCCCTTCATGTATTCAATGGTGTACCATTAATTAACACTAACCTAACACTAAATCTTTAACCCCCATTTTATGTTATTTTTCATTATTGTTTTTGATTTCATATGACACCAAAGACCACCAGACTGGTTGCGTATTTAAAAGAGGAATATGAAAAATGATACTCGATTTTATGTAAAAGTTACAATTAATTTTTAAGGTAGCGTTATGAACTCGCAGTCTACAACGCATGTTTCGACTTGTTCATCCTGGAGAGTTTTGCAAGCACGGACCTTTCGGTAATCGCGCCCTGTTATGAAAAAGAACCAGTTCCAAAAGTGCCAAAACTTCTTAGAAGAAAGGTGGCAGTTAAACATGGCCATAATTCAATAAAAAAAATACATTTCTGAAGGAAATATTTATTTATGACGATTAAATCAACTGTAACATGTTATAGAATCCATGCCGTTTTGGAAGCTTGGAATTTGAGTCTTGGAAATCTCAAATATCTCAGCAAGTGATTGTAGAATGATATCTAAGATAACATAGGGATCAAAAGCATATTTTGATCCTTGATAATCCTTGATTCCCAGACATATCCATCTCTATATAAGAGAACAGTAATGGCTAAATCCTTCTCGTTTTTTAATACCCGTCTCGAATGCAATTTCTACTTTTGGTAATAAACAGAGTTCAAATAAATGTTCATTTAGGGTTTATGGCATAAAATTAATCATATTTGTTAATTTATACCATAATTAATATGCATGTTAAACTGTCAACACTTTGCATAGCTAATACTTGTGTCCACTCCCACATAGCAAGTTTCATCATTCGGACTTTGGGTTTCTTGTCAAGGTTCACTTTTGTCAAAATGTTGACGAGACTCACGAGAGAGACAAACATACATCATACATACATCATACATACAGCGTACAACCAACCTAAAAGGTGTGGCCTTCCGCTACTGCGGCCCACAAAAAGAAAAAGTCCACGCATTAGAAGAAAATAAGTAACTCGTCCATAATACAAACTACATGGTATATATTAAAAAAGTAAAGACAAAAAAAAAAGGAAATCGTAGCAATGAGTACATATATGTTAGCTTAAAACAATTTCAATTTTTAACCGTACCATTTTAAATATTTTTGAGGGATTTTTAAAGAAGGGAAGTACAACGTTTGACACGGTCCAGTAATCTGTTCCATGAGAGCCCGTGGTTCAAATAGCAAACGTTCATCGTGATGAATTACATGAAATGTAAAGGTAAGCAATTACAAACAGGATATTTGTACTGTAACGTAACGTATCTGTACTGTCCTACGGTTGTTCCAATGTAATTCCTTAATGTGATGTAATTATGTTCAGTTGGCTACTCCTATCTGATTTTAGTCAAAACCCATCGAGTTTCCACTGTCGAGGTGTGATGTGATGACAAACGAATGCGGATTGTTTCTGTTCCCATATATCCCTTATCGATCTATTAATTATCTTTTTTTCTATATATGAGTTATTACACTAACAATATTTTGTATCAAAATCCATTCCATGTCTTTATATTCTTTATTCATTATTTATTTGTCTTTACAAAAAGTTGCATTTTTTAAATTATCTCCTTGAGTGTTTAAGGAAGGTATTAAGGAAGGTATTAACGTTTAACGACACATCAACACAAAATAGTGTCATGTAGTGTCTACACAATGATTATACATACGAAGATTAAAAAAATTATTTCACAGACACCATTTAGTACAATTAATTTGACTTAAACAATATTTCATCTACATTGATTATTATTTACATTTCAAAATTGTTTGTAAAGATCGACTTCCTTTAGGAAACCAACAACCCTTGGCTGGTTGCACATTTGGAACAAAGAGCATTCATGTTGGCTCATTATAATATCTTTGTCGGACATGCGCATAATCAGCGCACTCAATTAGGATGTGCTTCACAGTGACAATGTTGTTACAAGGAATACATTCGGACATTTGTTCGCCCCTAAGGAGGTATGCATGGGTCATGTAGGTATGACCAATGCGAGCACGGGTTATGACAATGTCATCCCTCCGTTTCTCAAGAATTGTAGTTGATTGTGCAACATTTGGTTGAATAAAGTGTAGCTTGTTGTCGGGAAATGTATCCCATAATGTCTGCCATTTGTTTTGCATGTACTTTTTGACATTGGTTTTGAGATCAGTGTATGGAATTTTAACATTTGTTACATTCATGTTCAAAGCACTTTTTGCCAGTGCATCCGCTTTGTCGTTGCCTTTGATACCTACATGGCTTGGTATCCAGGCCAGGACAATGAGTTTTCCTTGCTGAACTATCCTAGAGTACATTTCAAGCAATTCTACAATACAAGGATGGTCTAATTTGTTGCTATTTAACGCAGTTAGACTAGACAATGAATCTGTGAAGATGATGAAGTCCTCATGAGGGGTTTGCAAGACAATGTCAAAGGACATTTTTAGGGCATGTAACTCTGCAGTATATATTGATGCATTATTCGGTAGCCTAATTGTCTGTTTCTACCACAACAAGTAGCAGCTGCACCAACTTTGTTTTGATCCTTGGAGCCATCTGTATAGATGGGGATGTGTTGTGCGTATTTATCTCTGAGCTCCCAGAATCTGTCTTGATAAATGAGAGGGTCTGTAGAGCCCTTCTTCAAGGATCTCAGGGACAAATTTATTTCTGGTTTCTTTAATTTCCAAGGTGGTGTTCGAGGTATTTTGTAATGCATTACTTAATTTGGGTTATCACATACTTGGTTGAAATCTTTTTTGATTCGAAAAGCAAATGATTTTATTGCATTAGGTTTACTAGTATAGAAATGTTGGAATCGAGATCTAAATGCTTTGTCATAAGCTGGATTATCAGGATTGCTTTTTAGTTTCAGTGCATATTGAAGGGATCGTTTTTCCCATCTGAGCTGGGATGTGTTAAAGACATTTATAGTAATTGTCGATGTATGCTTTGTAACTTTGTGAAGTGTAACTAAATTCCAAAATGTACTATGTATGAACAATCATAAGAAACCATCTAGAATAAAATGGGCAATCAAATTAATCTTCACAAAAGAACACAATTGAAGCACTTTCGAAATGAGAACGTGCTTTTGATCCCGCCATGAAAGAGTGGAGTATTTGGATACAAACGAACAATCTGGAAAACCTATAAATCTCTTGCATCCATCCACTCATTCTCTTTTGATTCCTTGTCGATAGAGAAACTCTCAGATGACTGCGTCTTAATTTGCCAGGAGCAAGTTCTTTCGAAAATGCCAAGTGTAGGAGGAGTTGCAAGCCGGTGAAAAATACTTTGAATTCATCTAACTTTGTTTATACATTCTGGTTCTTCATAATTTGAGTATTGTAAAGGCGGGTAAGAAGGCCGACCCTCAGTCGGAAGTGTTTAGAATGATAAATTAAAATTAAGTGCGCCGGCGGCCCGATGAGAAAAGGCGGTACCTATCAGATGTAGCTGGTTGCGGCACAGTTGAAGGCAGTGCAGTGCTTGATTTCTATCCCGTCCTCACAAATTGCATTCATGTGAAAAATGATTAGAATCCCCCGCCAAAAGGCGGCGTGCTTTGTTCAATCGTCTGCCGATCAATAAATATGAACAAAATTTCAAAAGATGTATGCTATGATTGGGGTGGTGCTTGGCGTTTCACAGTCATCAACATTAGTTAACTAAAATGGTAACGAAAAAAATTGAAAAACCACATCTATGATTACCAAGGCAACGAAAAGTGTTCTTCATGTTGTAATGGGTTTAGCCACTTTGAAAACATCTATAATTTGGTATCAATAATTTGTTAATTTAGTGCTAACGTTCTCATAAATGTCTTTTAATGTTTCTAATTACATTTGAAAATTTGACGTGGTTTGTTTGAAGCTATCTACTGTAGACAGTAAATCAATATAGAACAGACACCTTTGTTTGGGATTGCTAGGCTTTCAGTTCAGCGTAGACACAACACAACTTCCAAAGTTCTATTTCGTTAAATAGAAATAATATTGATTAATAAATAAGAACGTAGATTTTGGGTAAACAGTAATTTAATCAGTTAATGTACACTCGCTGTGGATGTAGGTGAGGCAATTATTTAAAACATAAATTCACTTTATTTTCAAATTACTTGAAAAGATGTCATTTTTCTGTTTTGGATTGTCAGGGTATCTTGCATTGGGAGATGTGCTAAGAGCATTTAAAAACAATGAAACGCCTTGTATTTTGTTTTTAAATATCTTTATTCATAATTTTTGTTCGGTTCTAGTTTCAGGTTCATTCTATTACACCTTACGATTAATTTTCGTTAAGAAGTCCTGGTCCTAATCTTATTCTTAATCCAGTACTTGTACATTTGTGTATGTTGACCCACAGACTTCTATCAACTGCACTTTGAAAGATGAGATTGATAAATGAAAGAATTAATTATCAAACTAAAATCAGAAGCAGCGATATCAAGGTTTATTTGGTCCGCCTTTTTTCATTCATGTTCTTTTGATCCGTATAGCCCTCTCTCGATCTTTGCCAGGTTGCCCCACTGTGGTTTCGATAACTCATTTGCATGTAACACAATCTTTTGAAACTGTTGCCCTACTACCCTTCGGGAACCCAATTTTCTTGATAACCTTAACTTGATACCGATAAAGACGGAGCTTTGTCGGTCTTCTATGAAACAGGAATTCCGGGCAAGAAATTGTATTAACTTGATCATTTTAGGGAGTTTGTCCTTCAACTTCTGTACTTTCTGACTGGGTCAGTTTTCAAGGTTTATTTCAATGCTCTTAATGTTGGATTGGTTGGCTTAATACGACCATGCAATTGTAGGGTTTTTTTTTTAAATCAACACTTATTTATTTTATGGATGTGGAAGTGCGTCATGTTACGCCTGCTGAATATAATATCAATAAAATATGATAAAATCCTTAATAATTTGCTATCTATCGGATATCCATGTTAACCAGAAATAACAAATATCCACCCAAACGGGCGCTTAAAGGCGCTCAGCACATTAGAGAAATTTTCAAACGACCAAAATAGATTTATTAGATTTGAGAAATAAAATTATTTTTAGAACCAGGAGGAAACCAAATGCCCAGGAGGAGATCTGCAAGATCGGGCGTGGATCGAAATTCAAATGCACATAGAGCCGCCGGGAGGTAGCACCTGGTATAAGATTCAAACCCGGGACCTCATCAGCGCTGCAAGACGAGCAAAAAATCGCTACCACTCTTACAACAGCAGCAAAATGAGGACAAAATAGTTGGGTCCAAACCTCAATTCCGTGACCATTCTCTGGCTAGCAAGGTTTGATGATTGATTTGGTTTCTATAGACCTATAAAATTAGCCCCCATGTCCCTCCCAAAAATCCAATACATTTTTCTCAAGAGGTCAAATAAATCATGTACACAGACATTTTTTCACGACTTCTGAATCTGAAAGACACCAACTTCTCTTGTTTATTTTCCGTAACTTTGATGGTGTGGGTGATGATGATGATGTTAAATCAATAGCGAGGTAATCTATCCTTTATTATTTACTTGGGAGGTTACTACTCGGAAGTTACTCTTCAGCTCCCCACTCCGCGTTTAGTGTTGTTGTGATTCTCTTCACTATAACTTCAAAAACACAATGCAAAACGTTATACACGTCCACTTATTTGATATGTTTGGTATTTATGGAAATATATGTTTTTGTTATAGAAATGGTTAGTTAACGTCCTAGTAAGGTAGAATCAGAAAAGACTTCATGTTTTGAAACATACGATGCAGAAATGTTGTTGACGAGTTTTTAACACGTTATTAAATGTTTACAAGCTAATCAAGTTTAGAGTTTCGATGATTTGCCACAAAATGTTTAGAAATTTTACAGTTAATATTCACACTCGATGTTTAGAAATTCAACATTGGTGTTTAAATTTAAATATGTTTTGGAAGTAACTACATACAAAAATCTGAAATTGATTGTTCTTTCTTTTGACCTTCCAAAAAAAATCATATTCCATTTTCCCGAAAATGCGCCGAAACTCTCAAAACAAAACACACAAACAAATATGAGGCGACAAAGAGCTAGATGAGCATGAGTATCTTATAGCATGCCTTCCACGGGGAAATTTCGCCTGCATGTGTGCGCAGGATTCTTTGCTGAGTGGTATAAAGGTAGGAGTAAGGCCGTTGCACACGGTGTAGGGAAGACAAAGAGTCAAATATAAAACAAGTATATTTTTCTTTTCATTTTCATTATCAATACAATGCCTAGGAATTAAATGTGAGCTAAGTGTATAAGTCAGATAATATATTATGGGTACTTAAGCTAGTTTAAATTATGATTTTTATATTTCTAACTTATTATTTGTTGTTATTGTTATTAATACGTTCAAGTTCATTTTATTCTCACCTCATATTCCGTAAATATACAATAATATAGAAAATAAAACAATAATAATACAATCGAATTAGAAAAAATATAGAGAAAAGGAAAATTTACATATATGCAATTTTCAATAATGACAACAATATTCTTCCAATTTATAATTGATAATATTTACAGTTATTACACGAACTGTATTACAGTTAAGTATGAATCGTTTAAACATGATCGATTATGAATGGTCATAAATACGTCTTTTCTGCACACAGACGAATAAGTCGTTATTCTATTACTCATATTGTATGAATTGGTTCTGTATTATCTGTGGCAAATTACAACAGAAACAATCTTTAATTAACCCTTACATAATTTCTTAAACCAAGAACTCGCGGTTTAAGAATTGTCCAATATTTAAAAGCATTTGCCGAATTACTTAATGCAGCTCAAATCAACTCAATATGGGGATTTTTATAACACGGCCTAATTCTATTTCGATGGTCAGTTTTAAAATGCCGACACAAAATCTTCTTTTCATGCGAGAGTAAGCCCTTCATCCTCCCTTTGAAAAGTACCGAATTGGTGAGTCTTGGTCAGTTATTAAAGTCCGCATAATAATAAATGTATGACTGTTTCAATGCTGCCTCCACGGAAAGTAAGAGAGTCAAGTGATCGGGTCGAGCATGCACCGTAACTGCAGTTCGCCAAACTCAATTTCAAATTGTCAATTCTAACTTTATTTCAATATCATACATACAAAATACAAAATACAACTTGAATAAAGCTACCTCGCATTTTATCATGTTTTTTTTCAAGGGTGCAACACCCAATTGAAAGTTTGTTTTGACAATTTCATGTATTACTTACTAAACGTTAACGAGTTATAAGTTCGTATCGCATGAAATGCTTTCAAAGCTGGATTTTGTTTTAAATCTCACGAATCGCACGGTTAATGTTTAATGTGCAACATCCACTTTTCAGACTTTAAATTTACTTCATACCACAAATTATTCTTGCAAGCTATGAAACAAACGTACGGACATTGAAATGCATCTATTGGAAAGAAATTTATATTGGAAATAATGTAAGATGTATATACGATATACATGGAATTGGAATTACATAACTATATACATGTAGATTATATGGAATCACACATATTACAAGGAAGGTCAAAAGTAATTTGTGTGGCAAAGTCATATATGGGAAATAATTTTTAATACTTGACCCATTCGACTACGATAATTGATATACAATTTAAAGGAAAGAAGGATGGACAAAAACAATACATAGACGAGATAGACAACTCGAAACATAGACGGGACAAACAACCCGAACATTGACCGGGCAGACAAACCGACAACCTGATAGACAGAGAACACAGAAGTCAGGGCAGACCAACTGGCAGATGGTCATGGTAACAAGCAGATGGTCACGGTTCCAGTGGACAGTCAGTGTGACTAAAACCAGAAATTAGTTTCTTTTCATAGTTTAACTTAATTAAAGCCGTTAAGCTGTTCTCGACTAAATTTCGGAAGAACGGGCCGCTGTTATTTGATTGAATTACGAATAAAGTAGACTTAAGATTTTTAAATTCGGAATGTTTTTGCATTAGAACTATTTTGTAATGTTATTGTTGTTCGTTATTTTTGGTAAATAGTCAGCGAAGAGGTTAAGAAGATTATAATTGATATATAGCGATGCAGAAACAGCAGTTAATTATATTTATCTCGATGATGTTAAGCGTAATCCCATCATGGAATAATGTGGAACTGAAGGGGAGAGACATTGGGACTGTCTTGTGTACGGCGCTTTCGGATCCATGACGAGTCTGGATCCCGCGTGGAGAGATATGATCCGTTATAAGAAGAGAGGCTTTTTGAACAGTGTCGTTGTATGAAAACTCGTCCACGGATATATCGTAACATTTTGCGTTGGTAACACTCCAAGCTTATCAGGAAATATATGGGAGAAAAAAATCTGTAGAGAGTGCCGTGCCCCGGGTCTGCAAAGCGTAAATTCGCCCTCTTATGGGATTTGCCTCTCCCATCAGGAATGAAAGGGTGCAGACACCTCATCACTGAAGTTTTTTGATATAGATTACGGAAGAAGGCACTCGTCTCCGTATAGGGTTGATGAACCTCTAAAACTTTATGATTATGGTATTATGAGGCCTTGCCAACGACTGGATGAGAAGCTACCTGACTGGCAGATATCAACGAGTGATCTACAACAACACCATCTCTGACCCTGTCAGCATCACATGCGGAGTTCCGCAGGGCTCTATATTTGGTCCTCTCTTATTCCTACTTTACATAAACGATTTACCCCTCTGTTCTAAAATTCCCCCAGTTTATTTTATTTGCCGATGACACGAATATTGTATTTTCCCATTCAGACCCGCTTAAACTGAGGAAATAATTAACACTGAACTTAAACAAATATCTAACTGGTTCAAACTAAATAAACTTTCTCTAAACATAAAAAGACTAATTATATGATTTTTAAAAATAAACATAGTAATAAACCTAATTGACATTAAAATACAAATTGACGACACTCCAATCATCCAGGTAGACACAACCAAATTCCTTGGCCTACTAATTGACTCTAATATTTCCTGAAATTCCCATTACACAGCATGTATCTAAAATAGTTTCCATATTAGCTCGGAGAAACTGGCGAGCACAGAACTAAATAAAGACGAAAAATACACGGTCTCGAACCCGGAACCTCTCGCTTTCTCCGGCGGAGAAATACCACTGGGTCACAGAGGACTGTGTTAATGTGGATACCAGTGAACGAGCGCTAATGTATTTCAGTCTTTATTTCAGAGTTTCAAGCGGCCGTAATTATATTTTTAATATTATAGAATGGGAGGACCTTATATGCATGATTCTAGCAGAATCTATGACGAAGCGAAACTCAATTCAATGCACGCGAGGATCAAGTAAATGATATATCCACATTAACACAGCCCCTGTACCCGTTGGATTTCTCACGCCTAGAAATCGATAGGTTCCTGGTTCGAGATCGTGTATTTTTCGTCTTTATTTAGTTGCTGTGCTGCCAGTTTTCTCCGAGCTTCTACAAGTATATAATATTTACCAAGTTAATTTCTCGCGTTGTATCATTTACTTGATCCTCGCGTGCATTGAATTGAGTTTCGCTTCGTCATAGATTCTGCTAGAATCATGCATATAAGGTCCTCCCATTCTATAATATAAAATAGTTTCCAAATACATTGGTGTGATTCGTAAGGTGCGTCCTTATCTTCCCCAGCATTATCTTAAGACTCTTTACAACTCTCTCATTCTTCCATATCTGTCATATGGTGCAATGATCTGGGCTGATCCTTTAACAACTCTAGTCTTGAATCGGTCTTTCTTCTTCAACAACGCGCCATCCGTTCTTGTACTAATTCTCTTTGGCTTGCCCACACTGATCCCCTTTTCATCTCTTTTTCTACTCTTAAAGTGCCAACATCTACCAACTTCAACTTGCCTCTTTTATGTACCAGTATCATCACCATCTTCTTCAACGTGACACTCTTTCTCACAACTATGATACGAGGTATGCTACACCTATATACCAACACTGTTTTGCCAGAAATACCTCTCAATCTCAAGGCCTTTGGCTTTGGATGCCAATTGCCCTCTGAACTCCAGAATTCCCCCTCACTATCATCCTTTAAAAACAAGTTCAAAATGTGTCTTGTCATGCTGTATAATGAGTTACTTTCTTAATATGTTAGTTTTTCATCTCTCTTTCCCCCTCTTCTCTCTGTATCTCATCTTAACTTATCATTTCATTTTTAAATACTCTTAGTCAGGCATCATGTTTGTCCTAGTTTGTCCTGTCATGTATATTTTGTCTTGCCCCCCTTTGATCTTTCGTATTTAAGCATATCGCTTGTAACTTTTTCAATTTTTTAACCCTTTTGTAGAGGGCACTGCGACCTCATGCCTCGCGTTTAGCAGCGTCCTCGTCCCTTCACCATGTATAATGCATTCCAAAATACTGCTTTGTATTGTTTATCTGTAATATTATCACTTATATATGACATTACTTTTGAAAAATATGTTTTCATTTAAAATGTTCTTAAGTATTTACTTATCATATACAACCAATTAGTTCATCTTTGTACATAGTCTATGGTTATCTATATATTAATAAGATTTATCATCTGTTATTTTGTATACATGTTCGGTGAAGAGACAAAAATAAATCTGAATCTGAGTTACTCTTCCTCTATATCACAGAAGGGGTGTCGTTTCTGTGTGTGTTTTTTACATTGCATTTTCATTCTGCTGCCATCTACTGAGCTATCTAACATCCTCCCAATGAAAGCAACCGTCGCCAGAATTACAAGATCACTAGTGAGTAGACACCCATTTACTGTCAAACTTTCAAGGTCGAACACGAGCTTCATCTCAACTCTTATACGTACCTAGGACAAGTCGACTTTGAAACTCATTCTTAGCATCTGCATGTCTTCCCAAGCACTCCTGATATCGATGCCTTCAAATTTACACAGCAGCGAATGTAGTTCCTCTGGATAAGTACTTTTAATTTTATTCTTTTTTGTGATAATTTTTATTCCTATTCCATCAGATGGTCCTAGTGTTGAGTGTAGTATACTTGTCTCGGACATGGTGAGAATTTGTCTCGGACATGAAGCGTCGAGTCATCAGCAAACAGGTGAAGATCATTCTCTAAGTGTGAAGCCTGGTCGTCAATGAACGTCAGAAAAAACACACTGGGCCAAGAATACTCCCCGGGGTACGCAACAAAATAGGTCTGTTGATCTTCTAATTTTTACGTGAATATAATATAGACTTGAGCTTGGGGGCAATTTTTTACTCAATCGAAATAACACTGAGCTCGTAACCTTAAATTTATACGGGGTGGGGGGACGGGTGGATGGATTTGGCATCCCTCGGGAAAATTAGAACTCTATATAAATGCCCAGTAACATGAATATGGATGTATGGTGTTTGTTAAAGGCTCATGATACGGTCATTTTTTCTGTCATAAACTGGGAAAACGGTAACGCAAAAGGCCACACCATAAAACGATTTATAAGTTGACTTTCACGAAAAAAAGGGAATCAACTATGAAAAATCAGGTAGTGGAAAGGAAATTTGAAGAAATGTGGTGCGATATGAGCCAGATCCTTTCAATACGTCGGAATATGTTGTGTTGTAGGGGGGGGTGGTAGGTCAGGGGGGTAGGACACGATCATGCTCGATTGGGCATTGGGGATTTCCAAACGGTCATTTGGGAACTGTTACGTCCATTTACTATGGCAGTCTCTGTCTCAGTGACAGTACAAAAAAACTCTTAAACCTTCCATCAAAAGATCTTAGGAAGTAATATCATGATAATTAGGGAGAAAAATTATTAAGTCAAAATTCTGTCGGGTTAGTGGATAACTCTCGCTGCAAACCGTGTAATTTCAAATAACACTCATTTAAGATTTAAATATTCGTGACCAGGCCTAGTCTTAGTCAAGTCTGATGTGTAACCGTTCGATATGCGTAAGAGCGACCTCCTACCATTAAGTCTGTGAAACAGACTAGCAACCGGGAAGTTGTGCCGTTTTGAATCTCTGTTGCTGGTAGGTTGAATGTCCTACCTCCCCCCCCCCCGTGTATTGTGCATTGAGCGCCCGTTCGTAGTCTCGTGTGCGTTGTATACGTTCGTGCTCGGATCTCGTGGAGTCAATAGCGTGGTAGGACCCCATACACATGAGAATGAGGACTAATTGAATAAATAACGTTTCAGAAGTCTCGGATTTGTGAAAATGCGCGAACGAAATTTGGAATGTTTCTCCAAATTTCTTCTACGAACTAAAAGTTCGCAGAAAACAAAGTTGCTTTAAATGAGTTTCTTGCCGTTATGGCTAAAAAATTGACGTCATTCATCAAGCGGTTTTGGTGGAATCAATCAGGCATTATGTTAATGGCCGATTTAGGGATTTTTTTTCCATAGAGCTCCCAGGAGGCATGGGCAAACTCCAAAATCCAAATTAGTTATGAAACGCCGTTTGTAAAGATTTGCATCATCATATAATTTGTGTGTGTACGGGGGTGTGTAGATTGTTAAAGATTGAATTGTCATAATTTGTGTGTTGTGCACAGGTAACATTTGTATAAAAATTATAATACTTGTGTGTGTCATGCTTACATTTGTGTGCATATTATTGCTTGTGCACACCGTGGGAAATTGTAGGAATAAAGGCAATAATATCACAATCTGTGTGTGTGTGTGTATATTGTAGGTACCCAAGAATTTATAATGCAAACTAATAGGCATACGTGTACCCCGCAGAGTGTAATAAACGCGGCCAGTTAAAAGCGGTGAAGTATATAACAACCCAATTCAATAACACACACGCGCATAATGCATATACGAGAACGTGTAATATTACAAAACACGCCCTAAATCCACAAACACACACACCACACACAAACAACACAAACGAACAAACAAACCAAACAAACGCAACAAACACAAACGATTACACGCACACATACGTTGAACACAAACGGATGGTGTGTACACCACAACAGCGAATATCACACAAAAGTTGATAGGCCGCAAGATATGTTAATTTGTTCCGGGCACAAGGTTAAAATAAATTAAATATCATCGCAATGTATATCGGTGAGACCCAATAACAGACGTCGTTAGAATTTGTACGACGTGCTGATCATACTAGTAGTATGCGAAAGTTTCTTCATGTAACTGCTCACGTACCGTGATAATATGATGCAGGTAGAACCGTAGAAGCGAGGGCTCAGATACACTTTCTTTCTATCACATTTGCCATAGAAAAATGCATGCAAGACTTCGATTAATTACCGTTTGGAAAATCCCAAATGCCAATCCAAGCAGATCGTGTCCGGGGCCCCTGGTTCAAGTCATATATTTTTCTAGGTTGCACACGAAGCCGACACAATATGTGCAAAAATGTGCTCAAATTAGCATCAATAGCTATCAAGAACTCAGAATTTTCCTCGGAAGTACGGATTATTGCTGTGTGATAAATTTGCCGTAAGCCAACCAGCCCTGACGACATTTATAAAAAATTTCAGAATTTTCATCAAGATCTCGCTTTTCCGTGTTTATATTTTTTAAAACCGGGGGAGGAAGGGACGGCCTCCCTCTGGGGGGGGGGGGGGGGGGGCGGGGGAGGGCGGATAGTTGGCACCCTCAGGAAAATGCACTCTATATAAATACCAAGCAGGTAAGACAGTATATAGATTCTATGGTGTTAAAGGTCATTGATACGGTAATTTTTCGATCATAACTGTGCGAAAACGATTACTGCAAAGCCACGCCATAAAACGAAGCTTATACGTTAACTTCACAAAACAATGCGATCAACTATGAAAATAGGTCTGGAAAGAAATTGAGCAAAATGTGTTTGAGATATGAGCCAGATCCCTGTCAATACGTCGGGTATGCGTTGTGTCATGAAGAGCGTAGTCTCGTGTGCGGTTGCATCCGTTCGTGCTCGGGACCTCATGGAAGTCAATAGAGTGTGGTAGGACCCCATATACATGAGAATGAGACAAAATTTGAATAAATAACGTTCTCAGCATCTAGGGATTTTGAAATAAATGGCGCGAAAATTGAATTTTCAAATGCATTTTTCCTTCAAATTTCTTTACGAATTAAAAGTTTGCAGAACAAAACTGCTTGCTTTTTTGTGTTTTAGAAAGATTAGTTCAACCTTACAATTGCTTTAAAATGCTCAAAAGTGTCTTCTGCCCGTTATGGTAAAAATTGAATTCAACAAGCGGTTTTTGAGGAACCAATCAGGCATATTAATGACAATTAGATAAGGGAGTTTTCCATAGAGCTTCAAGGAGTCTGGCAACCTCCAAATACCCCAACTCTAGTATCGAACATCAGGCGTCCTCCCTCCCCCCTCCCCCCGTGTTTTAACACCAAATGGCAACGTCTAAAATTAGGATTTCTGGCCGCCCTCCCCTGAAGAAATTATGAATTTAAACGGGGGGCCATCTATTGATGAAACAAGTTATCAAAATGAGCTATAATCTGAAACTAGATTTAGTTAAAAAATTACTATTTAGAAAAAAATTAGCCTATTAACACTAGCAACATCAGTATAAAGGCCTTGTCAAAACAACACGCCCAAAACTGACATGATGCGACATGATGTGAAACATAATTATATTAAGTGACGGGGTGATTGTA